>JAWRVZ010000115.1:827500-1137500 GCA_037043235.1 Rhodeus uyekii
AGCAAATGTCATTCAAAGTACTGAAACACAATAATGAGAATGTCTGGTCATTTTAATTTGTCTAGGTCTTTTAATAAAAATCTGGAATTGCACCATACCATGGTAATACAAATTGAATGCATTATATTGATGAATTTAATTATATTAATGAAATTCAGGGGGGGTGGATCCTGAAAGTAATGCAATGATTCAATACATTTAATTTATTTTATGCAAATTAGAATACGCATAAGAAGGCATTTTGTGCATATCAGCAACTTTCTTTGCTGAGATTCATCACATTGCAAAAATATTTCTGGATTTCATGTATCATTTCTTTGCATTTATGCATTACTGGCGGCGCGGGTGGGTGGGTGGGTGGGGGTGTGGGGGTCAAATTCTCTCTAAACCAAATAATATTCCCTTTATGACTCTTACTGCCAACTTAACGTGTCTATTTTTAATTCTCCAAAGGCAGGAGAAGCATCTAATACTTCAATGAATGAATTATGAATGAGACAAGAAAGAGTGATAACATGTTTCTTTTGGACAAATGACACTTGTGTGCCATTACAAGCTATTTATAAGACCCTTATTGGTTGCAGTCTTATTTGTGTCTAACAGCCCCTTTATGCTCGTTTCCAAACAATAAAATTATTAGCTAAAAGTAGAAAAAAACTAGCAGCTTGTATTGTGCAAAATCCACATTTTATAAGTTCTCAGTTCACTGATAAAATAAATTAAGAATTGGCATTTCAACACAGACATTTGAATTGGCCGAAAAACATTGTGATGTTTGTAGCAGTTGTTCTGTACTAACACATTATTTATAGCTGAGATATTCCCTGAATTTATTCATAGGTACCAAGCACATTTGTAATTAATAAATACAATATTACTTCAGAGTGCGTTCCTTGTTTTAATGCAAACATTTGCTGTTTAACAATAAGAAAAGAGACATGAAATATTGCAGGGAAGAATTCATTTTTTATTGTTTTATGGTTCAACAAGAGAACAAACTACAGATGAGTCAATCTGTAAATATTTTTAAACGAACAAGTGATGAATATTTTTGTCTCTCTTCGTTGCAAAGATTAATAAGACAGCAACTAATAAAGGCCTTAAAAATAGCTTGTAATGGCACACAAGTCCATAACTAGTCACTTACAAGTGCAGTCTTGTCATGTTGTTTCACTTCCGGGTCCCTTCTGTGCATCTTCCTGCACCTGTCGTGTCAGTCATTTACCTCGTTAGTCTCGTCAGGTGTTTCCCATCTCTTCTTGTATAAAAACCCTCTCATGTTCCCATGTCTTTGTCGATCATTGATGTTCTGTTCCTGAGTGTGGATGTTCTCAGTGTTCCATGTCTCCTGGGTTTTGAAGATTATGCACAAGTGTGCTGTTTTGCTTTGTTTACTTAAAATGTTTTGGTTTTGTTTAATAAACGTGATTTTAGTTTGAATCTGCTTCCGCGTCGTCCTCCCGCGTTGCACCACAGGGCGTGACTCAGTTGTTACTCATTAATTACTGTCTAATTTCTGATCCTTAAAATAAAGTGCTACCATGACTGCTCAGTCTTTGACTCACTTTCTGTTGCTTGCTCCTCTCTGAAAATCTTGTTCTGAATTCTGATGTCAATTCTTCACTGTCTGACCTCGTTAGCATCATCTTCATCACTCTTTCTATCTGACTCACAGTAACAGCAGTGCTTTTGTTCTTTCAGACTCTCTCTCTCCCTGTCTCTCTCTCCCCTACTGTTGTAGTATTTGAGAACAGTCACGTTTTCTTGAAGGTCTTAGTCTTGACTCCATCTCAACGGCATTTGTACTGTATTTTGTCTTTGTCGGATTTGATCTCAAGACCGGTCAAGGCCACGACTGCTCAAGGTTCATCACCAAATTGCTGGAGCATTGTCTGATTAATGTAATAATATAATTAATGTGATTATATGTAAAACTCACTGTCTAACAAGCAATCAATAATTTATATCTAATGTGATTTCTTTAGATTTTATGATGGCAGGTTCTAAATCAATTCAAGATTGTCTAGAAAATGCCCAAAATGAATATAAATGCCCACAAAAATCAAGATACCATTGCAAAAACATGCTTGTATGAGATCTTGTTTATATATATATATATATATATACACTCAAAGGATTATTAGGAACAGCACACTAATACTGTATTTGACCCCCTTTCACCTTCAGAACTGACTAAATTCTACAAGGCATTGATACAACAAGGAGCTGAAAGCATTCTTTAGAAATGTTGGCCATATTGATAGGAGCATCTTGCAGTTGATGGAGATTTGTAGGATGCACATCCAGGGCGCAAAGCTCCTGTTCCACCACATCCCAAAGATGCTCTATTGGGTTGAGATCTGGTGACTGTGGGGGCCATTTTAGTTCAGTGAACTCATTGTCATGTTCAGAAACCAATTTGAAATGATTCAAGCTTTGTGACATGGTGCGTTATCCTGCTGGAAGCAGCATCAGAGGATGGGCACATGGTGTATTTAAGGGATGGACATGGTCAGAAACAATGCTCAGGTAGGCCGTGGCATTTAAACAATGCCCAGTTGGCATTAAGGGGCCTAAAGTGTACCAAGAAAACATCCCCCACACCATTACACCACCACCACCAGCCTGCACAGTGGTAACAAGGCATGATGGATCCATGTTCTCATTCCGTTTGCGCCAAATCATGACTCTACCATCTGAATGTCTCAACAGAAATCGAGACTCATCAGACCAGGCAACATTTTTCCAGTCTTCAACTGTCCAATTTTGGTGAGCTTGTGTAAATTGTATCCTCTTTTTCCTACTTGTAGTGGAGATGAGTGGCACCCGTTGGGGTCTTCTGCTGTTGTAGCCCATCCACCTCAAGGTTGTGCATGTTGTGGCTTCACAAATGCTTTGCTGCAAATCTAGGTTGTAACAAGTGTTTTTTTCAGTCAAAGTTGCTCTTCTATCAGCTTGAATCAGTCGGCCCATGACCGCTGACCAAGGCATTTTCTCCCACAGGACTGCCGCTGTCACAGTTCTGTCTCTGTTTCCAGTGTTATTAGTGTTCTAGTGGACAGAACCGTGGCACTGCTCTCTCTCCCGTGTGTTTGTGTCTCGTTAGTGTCTGCCCCGCCTCCTTGTTTCCCTTAATCATTCCCAGCTGTGTCTCATCACTACCTTCCCTCATGTGCCCTATTTAATCCCGGTGTGTTTGCTGTCCTGTGCGGTGTCGTTGTCATTCCTAGACGTCTTTTGTGTCTGGATGTTCCCTGCCCTGATTCCTGGTTTGTTTATGTTTTCATGAGATAGTTATGATCTTGTTTGAGTTATGTTTTCCCCCTCGTGGGTGTTTCCTTTGTATGTTTGTTTATTTATTTTATGGTTAATAAATGATTTCCTTCACCTTCCGAACCGTGACAGCGACATACTGGATGATTTTTCCCTTTTCAAACCATTCTTTGTAAACCCTAGAAATGGTTGTGCGTGAAAATCCCAGTAAGTGAGCAGATTGTGAAATACTCAGACCGGCACCAACAACCATGCCACGCTCAAAATTGCTTAAATCACCTTTCTTTTCCATTCTGACATTCAGTTTGGAGTTCAGGAGATTGTCTTGACCAGGACCAACCCATAAATGCATTGAAGCAACTGCCATGTGATTGGTTGATTAGATAATTGCATTCATGAGAAATTGAACAGGTGTTCCTAATAATCCTTTATGTAAGTGTATAGTCGACATACTTAAGCAACATCACAAGAGCAAAGAGAGCTGTTTTCATGAATTTGAGCACGATTGCAAATGCGATGTTGATTTTATATAAAAGATCAATAAACAAGTTAATATCAAGTGACAAATTTTAGACACAGGTTTTTGCCATTTCAGCAATTTGTTTCGTCACTAAATGAATCGCTGCTTTGAACAAATCTGTTGAGTGAATGATTCAATGACTCTCTCATTGAGTGTTTTGTCGCCTCCTACCGGTGGATTCTGTTTAAATTCTACTCTCATACGTATTTGCTACCTTATCACTTTACAACAAGTTCCTGTTATTTAATGCAATAACAACGATCAGTACATTTGTTGCAGTATTTATTCATCTTTGTTCATTTCAGATACAACTGTTTATTCTTACTTCATGTTCGTTTAATAATATTAACAAATAGCCTACAACTTTCGATTTCATTTCACTCTTGAAATGTTGTCTATATCATGATCATGCAGAATCATGTTTGTTGATTGGCCAGAGGAGCCTGGTTTCCTCCAAGGTTTTTTTCTCTCCATTCTGTCTCCTGATGGTGTTCTTGTCACTGTCGCCTCCGGCTTGCTTAGTCGGTAACTCTTAATATTCATCAAAATTATAGATCGTCCTGCTCTTCTAGAGCTGCTAAAACAAACTGTGTTGCATTATTTTCCTGTTATCTCTGCAAACAATCTCTATTGTAACAAGTGCTATAAATAAAACTGACTTGACTTCATCAGTAGACATAAATTAACATAATTAAGATTATTAAATCCTTTAGAAGTATATTTTTCATTGTTAGTCCATGTTTACTAATGCAGTAAACTAATGCTGATAAATGAAACCTTATTATTGTTAGAGTAACCGTTGTGCTTATTTAAATTAATTTGGAATTTGAAAGACATTTTCAACTCAGTTTCAGGTCTTGCTGTTTCAGTCACATGAAGTGGGCCGAAACAAATTCAAGAACCAAAAATAACTTAACACAATTTTTTTTCCTGTGGCAGTGAATGTGAAAGAACAGATCTCCTGAAACTTTCAAAATTAACAGACACATTCTTTGCACTTTTTACCTTTATTCAAATGAGCTGAATGTGAGCTCAAGCTCTTGCTTTGTAAATTCCCATGAACATAGAAACCCTGATGGGATTTTGTTTTATTTATTATAATACTTGAGCTTGCATAATAAAATAAGGCGCTCTGAAAAGTATCAGCTCCCTGCTTTTAAAAATCATGATCCAAGGATTGATTTGGGAAGATGAAACCGTATCATCATAACTGTGCATGCTACAGAAATCACATTTACTTTATGAATATACACAGCTGGTGAATGAAGATGGACAAATGATGATGTTTCTAGTGATCTCAAGTGCGGCGGTTTGTTGAATATTTTACGTGAGCTGGTACGATCACACGCAGACGAAGTGTTAGTTAAAAGTCGAAAGAGAGCCACACATCACATCTCTAGAAATGGCTCGAGAACCTCCTTCAAGTCAGTTGGATTTTTTTATCTTTAACCACCGGGGGAAAAAAATCATAATCCATTGAATGAAAGATGAAAAAAATGGCTTAACACCCAATGAAACATGCCTGAATGACAGGAGGATTGATATTTGCAAATGTATCAGTAAAGTATAAACTACAGGCAATTCTTCTCCAACCAGAACGTCTCCATATTTCCGTGGCAAGAGTCTCCAGCATCATTCCTCAAAAGGTATAGGGTCATAACTAGCTTTTTAAAAATTTATAGTGAGTTTTCTCCTGTTTCTGTGGTCAGAAATTCGGCAGATATAAAATATAAAATAAACCAATAAGCTGCTGGAGGCCGTGAGTTACAGATTTAAGAGGTGCAGCCTTGAGTTTTCATTTGTGTTCGTCACTTCAACCGGAATGACTGACCTCTGATTGCTTATTCTGGAACATCCCACACACACACACACACACACACACACACACACACACACACACACACACACACACACACACACACACACACACACACACACACACACACACACACACACACACACACACACACACACACACACACACACACACACACACACACACACACACACACACACACACACACACACACACACACACACACACACACACACACACACACACACACACACACACACACACACACAATCACTCACACTCAAACACAGCTATACACACATGCGTGCACACCCCCACACACACACAAGCTCAAAAACACACTCACACTCATTCACACGCACTCAAACACACACACACACACACACACACACACACACACACACACACACACACACACACACACACACACACAGATGAACGCACACTCACTCACACGCACTCAAACACTAACACACGCCCTCACACTCCCACGTGCTCAAACACACATACACATACACACTCACGATGAACGCACACTCACTCACACACACTCACACTCACACACACACGCACACAAACACATATACACATACACACACTCATACATAACCACGCACACACACACATACACTCAAACACACACACACTCAAATCCATACTCTCCCTCACTCACGCATTTAAACACACACTCACACAGTCACACAGTCACACACACACACTCAAACACACACACACTCAAACACACACACACACACACGAACGCACTCAAACACACACACACTCACACGTACTCACACACTCACTTAAACACACACACTTATACACAGCCACACGCACGCGCGCACGCATGCACACACACACACACACACACACACACACACACACACACACACACACACACACACACACACACACACACACACACACACACACGCACTCACACACTCACTTAAACACACACACTTATACACAGCCACACGCACGCGCACACACACACACACACACACACACACACACACACACACACACGCACGCACACACTCAAACAAACAGCCACACACACACACACACACATTTGGCTTCCTTGTTTAATGGAGAAATTCCACAGACATAATGATTGTTGTCACTCATCAGCTGAATAGATAAACTCAGTCCACTTTTATAGCCTTGTTGTGCTTATTAAACTATTCCAACTCAAACTTTCAGGGAAAATGTTTTCAGATTTAAAAAAAAGAAAAAAAGAGTACAGCGTAGTGATGGTGACGTTAAGGTCGTGGTGTAATTTATGGAAAGCCTACCCTGAGATTTTTACTTCAGGCAACTGCGTTTGAAATTAATAAAAGTTGTGTTGACCTGAAAAAAAATGTCATTGTGGCGAGCAGGGCGGGGTCGAGGCACCGTGAGAGCGTCACGAGAGCCGGTGGCGTGATTGGTAATGAGCGCCACCTGCAAAGCCACCGGTGTCTCGTCTCACGGAGGAGCGGAGACTTAAAAGGAGGAGCGACGACAGTGAAGACGAGAGAGGACCAGGCCTGGATTTTATGTTGTGTTTTGTGTGGGCGGCAGTCGACCGCGAGGGGCTGCCGCCATTACTTTCATTTTGAGTTTATGTTTTATTTATCATTAAAAGTGTTTAAATGTCTGCCGGTTCCTGCCTCCTTCCTCCCTGAACGTTCAACATTGTTACAGTGATGAACAAAGCATGTAAGTATCATAAACCTGTGTTGATCGCCGATTAGCCTAAAAAGTGATGTCACACCTCTCATGCATCCCTCTCTTTGTGATGCTTCATTGGAGTGGGCGGAGCTAAAGAGATCTTTTGGCGCGTTTTTACTCTCTGATTGGTGGAATTTTCTATGCCACATCATGGGTAACAATATTTTTTTGATCACAAATTCTGCTGTTCAACAAGATTATTTTAAAACTAATATCATGAATTTGTCACTTTCTTACGTTAGTCATCCCACATGCACACGCAGGTCTTTGAGTTTGGCATCATCTATCGTGTGTGACAGTGTCTCAGTTCGAGGTTGTGCTGTGATTACATTGTTCTTGTGCCGTGCTCAGAGCCATAATCAATGCTGTCGCCCTTCCAGAGCCTCCCAGTGCACTATCAATCCTCCATCTGTGATTGGAGATCGTTTGAAGCTTCCTGCCACTTCCCTGCGCTTGCGGCCTCAGCTCCGTTCTCCGGGCCTTTCCTGCGCATGCGGTACAAAGAGGCGGTGCTCCTAATTGAGACTTATTAGAAATAAATCAGAAATTATTTCTAATAGGAGACAGGAAGTCTCTCAGCAGTCTCTCTCAGCTCTCATTTTCCCATCTGTAGTGAGTGATGGATCAGAGCGCATGAGTGCGGTGTTTGACCGACAGCCGGCTGATGGATGGATGGAAAGAGGCACTCAGGGGTGTCGCTTTCCCCCTCTATCTGACCTAAAGCTCTGCGCTCTAATGGCTCTTACGTGACATTATTTAGGTTGGGAGGATTTCTCGCCAGTTCCTTTTTATCCACATTATTTTGCTCCACTCTTAACATAAAGGTTCCAAAATGTTGTTTTTTATTCCGCAGAAAATGTTTTTTTTGTGGCAGTGATGTAATAGAAGAACCATGGTTCCTTAAAGAAGAAGAGCATTTTAATTAGGAGTAATACATATGTATATTTAATGACTCTAACATAAATTATTTAATAGTGTCATCTACAAAATGTAAGTTTGATCAACTTAATTTAGTCCTCTGCATGCACTTAAAAATGATTTGTTTGCCTCTTGTTCAATGTAATTAATTAAAATGAGCTAAAGCAACACGTTTTTTAAAAACTTTTTGTCACAACTTAAATGTAATTGTTCAATCAACCTAATATATTTAAAACCAAAGTTTACCTAATTAATTTGTGTTAAAACTACATTAATATTTTTTTGTTGTTGTTGTTGACTATCTGGATCTGTAGTTTCCTATATTAAGGATTAAATCTTTAAACTTAGGAATTAAATCTTGTTTTTCAGTTAGGGGAAGATGTTGTTATTAATGTTTGTTACCTGTAGTCCTGTGTGGTGTGTCTATTGTGCACTTGCTGTCTGTCGTGTCCTTTTGTCACTTCCTGTCGATGAGGTCAATTGTCACTTCCTGTGTGTCGTGTCATTTGTCACTTGCTGTCTGTTGTGTCATGTGTTGTTTCAGCTCCGGGTCCCTTCTGTGTATCCTTTCGTGCCTTCTTTGCACCTGTCTTGTCATTACAATCACTTGTTAGTCTTCCCAGGTGTTGGTCATTGCCTTGTGTATATAACCCTCTTGCATTTTCCTTGTCTTTGTCGGTTATTGGTTATTTTTTAAAATATTTAAAGTGTTTTGTTTTCTAAAGAGTTCAGTATTGAATCCTGCATCTCATGCTCCTTGCTCCACATTACACATGCCACGTTAGTGTTACAATGTTAGTGTTTAAAGTTCAGTTATCTTGGACATTTAAAGGAGTTTCAGTAGTGAGTTTTTAATTTTACCATTACCATTATGCAGAAGAGTGGCGCCCGTGTTTAGGATGTGGGCACTCAGTGATCAAGAATAATATCAGGAGTGAGTCTTTTCTTATTTGTTCATTGTATACATTATGTATAATAATGAATATAAATGCTTATAACTGATTTTCCCAAAAATATTTAAAGCATAAAACATAATGTACGTTATGTACATGTACAAACGTAATGTAATGTCAATTTAAACAGTTTTTGATCACATTGAGTTGGATCAACTCAATTATGTTGTATTTTATGAGTTGGGGCCACACATATTTATCAGATGGAAATCCTGCCCTCAATTAAACTGAGTTCATCTAATAAGTGATTTAATTTTAAACATATAAAGAACTTTTTGTGCAGTGGAAAGGTTCCATGAATAAGAGTGCAAAACATCGATGCCAATAAAAATCCTTTATCTTTATGAGTGTAAAATTTCCGATTCTAACAAGTGTGTTTATGATTATACAGCTGATGTGTCGCACTGTTCTCGTTAAAAATAAATTGGATAATCGCATACATTTATAATTTGCAACTTTGGAAGTTAGTCCAAAAAAAAGCAGAATTATAAAATGAATAGTAAAAAGTGGTGAGGAAAAAATCCCAATGATTTAGTACTTCTTTAGTACTTCTGCTTGTATTACTCTTATTTATCAGTTGTTTTGGATAAAAGCATCTTCTAAATGAATAAATGCAAATGCTTAGCAATGCCCTTGTAACCACTTAGAAGACAAAAGCAACTCTCTTGAAAAAACTCAGATAAATGGAAAGAATCTTCAACCAAGTCTAGATGTCTTTTATAAACTTTATAAACCATGATAAATTTTTTTCCCCAGGATTCTTTGATGTAGAGAATGTTCAAAAGAACAGCATTTATTTGAAATGGAAATCTTTTATAATGTTATAAATGCCTTTACTCTCACTTTTGATCAAGTAATTGCGTTCTTTCATGAATAAAACTTCCTTTCAGATTTTGTTGTCACAAATTAAGAGTCGTATATTGTATTAAATGGACAACAATATAATAGAATGGTATTTGAACACAACAGTTTCATTCTGCTTCTGTCCTTTCTCCTGCTCTCTTTGAGCTCCAAGAGCAGGTCATTCGGACTCAATCTACAGCGCTGAAGCTTTGATCTTGACGTCCACCTGCATCTGTCCTTTAATGTCAGAGGTAAGGAGAAATAATAATGCGATCCGTGATGCAATCCCTGCATATAGTGAGCGACCAGAGCATTTTATTTGCACTCATATTTTGAGCTGGAGATTAGACTTTATTCCGAGCATCATAACTCGATTCCTCACAATGCTTCTCATTTTCAGTAGACCCCATCACAACTTCAAAGTCAAACTCATGAATGACAATCCTGTCTGAAAGTAATGCAACTCCATCCCAAATCCCTTCACAAGGAAGTTAAAGATTATGCGCGAATCATTCTATGCTTAGGTCAAAAATTCACGTCTTCTTTCCGGTGGTCTGTTGTAGACAAGAAGTGATGATTGTTCAGAAAATAGTGTCAAAGACGTTTGCATACTTCTGTCACGGTTCTCTCAGGTTCCGTTTCTAGTCACAGAACCGTGGCACTGCTCTTCCTCCTGTGTTTGTGTTTTGTGATTGTAAACCCCGCCCATCTTGTTACCTCAGTTCCCTTGAGTGTTGTCAGCTGTTTTCAGCTCGTTACCTTCCCTCATGTGTCCCTATTTAATCCTGCTGTGTTTGCTGTCCTGTGTCGGGTCGTTGTCATTCTATGTTCCTGTTTCCTGTCATGCCGGTTCATCCGGTTAGTTTGTGCTTCCTGGTTTGTTCTAGTTATGATGTTTCAGTTTAATGTTTTGCCCCCTCGTGGGTTTTTTGTTTTCATGTTATGTTCTTTTGTGTCTTTGTTAATAAATCCTTAATTTCCCCTGCACTTGAGTCCTCCCCATACTACGTCCGTGACAACTTCTACTATTCCCTTAACGTAGGTACATCAATGCAAACGTACATATTTTCAAGACAATTTTAGGATTATTGGTCCAAACACTGACATGCTGTCTACACTAGACTCCCTGTCTTCATTCTTATGTAACTCACATGCATTGAAAGCTTCATATTTTTCACCATTTCAGCACAACTGAAGAGCTGAAAGAGAACTAATGCAAACCAATCACATTGGAGGAAGAACTAGTTATTGAATTGAATAGATCTGCCAGTTTAACAAGCAACTAAGCAGCAAATAAACAGCTATACAGGAGCAGAACTCTATATATGCTGTTATGTAATCAGTATTCTACCTTTGCTATACGGCACATGGAAAATAAAACTCGGGTTGGTCACTTTGTTAGTCAATCAGAGCATCTCTTCCTGTTTGAGTGGAGGGGTCTTGGCCAGAATAATCTGCAACATGTGATTTAGCTGATATTCCAACATCTGACTATTATTTTAAGGCCATTACATGTTCTTCCTTCAGCCAGAAGATATCATTGAGATATGAATGTCCTTGCCTTCATGTGCATGGGATGGAATAGTATACACACACACACACACACACACACACACATTCCTTACATCAGACACCGGTGGGATTGAGGAAACTCAGTAAAGTCAGCACTTCACATACTGTAAGAGGAAGGCCTGTATCAGCACTTACAGACACTCCGCAAGCTCAGCAAATGTGAACGCGACAGTAAAAACCAGATAAAATAAAAGAGCTAAGGGATGTGAGAGAGAGCGGTCGAGCGAGTAGAGACACGGTGAGGAACCAACACTATGGTATATAATGAAAACTTTAGGAGATTTTTTTTTGAAGTGACTGGTAGTGCCACATATGTTGGTGAGCGTTTTTCCATTGATTCAAAAGAGACTTTTTTAAAGTTGTAATTCTTTGACCTAATCCTCATCACTGAATGATAAAACAAGTGAGAAAATTCCACTTACACAGAAGGAAGGACATAAGCCATCTCACAGTGACTAGCTTTACATACAAATATACCCACTTACCTACTTTATAGTCATTCGACATACACACTTTTGGCATACTATGCACAAACACACAGTATTTAAGTCCAATTGACAGTTTACCATCCCATGAGCCTACAGGAGAGGAGTTGCATATTGGTAAAAGGTGGAAGATAAGGGATGATCGAGTACAGCATTATCTGTATCTGTAAACCATATGAATTATCTGTATCTATACTCGGACTGGGCGGGGCCAAACCTGGAAGTGGGCGTGTTGTCTTTAAATAGACACAACGCTAGTCGCATTCTACCAAGCACCACGTCTGAACAAACCCCACGTTTACCAGAACTCTACTGGTTAATAAGTAAGAACTACAAACAAACCAGAATAAAAAACAAATCTGAAGCTGAAGAAACTCTAAACGTTAATTGGAAAGACCCACGAACCTGAGTGACTGAGGGAGAGAAAGAGAGAGAAAGAGCGCTGTTCTCTTCTCAGTGTTCTGTGTGTGAGTGAGCAGAGCGGGACACAGCAAATCTGTATGTGTAGGGGAGGGGCGCTGTGACTAGCCTATCACAGAACACAGACACAGTCAGCAACCCAATGAAGATTTTTATTCAATCCAAGCACAGATATTGACTCAAAAGTGCTTTATCAGTAAAGGATACTCGTTTCAGCCGAGTATTCGGCTCAACTTTAATAATAATGCTCAGCACTTTAATTGATATGCATACTTCGAATCACAACATTTTGTATTCCAAAAATGTACACTGAAAATGAATTTGAAACCATTTTCACTTGATTGCATAAATAAGACTCATTAGTGTGTGTGTATATATATATATATATTATCACACGACAATGGGAAATATTCTTTAAATGATCAAGATATTCTCAGACAATCACTACATACTATAAACTCAGAAATTGAAATAGTATGCATAGCAGGCAAGACACTTTTCACAATAGTTCAAAATATTTCCCTCGCTTTATAACAAAAGGCTTTTTGGAGTGATGCTGCAACTAATGGAACTCAGCATTGAAATTTTTTTTCCAAGTCTAAATAATTTAATAATTCACTCTAAATAATTCAAGGTGCATCCATGCATTTATCTCCTGGGGAACATCTCTATTCCTGCCAGCGTCCCTCACACATACACATACACACACACTCACAGACACACACACAGTCACTTCAACACACACACACACAGAATCCCCCCCCCCCCCCCCCCCCACACACACACAGCCACTCAAACCTAACACACAAACAGAGAGAGAGAGACACACACACACAAACACAGTCACTCAAACCTAACACATACACACACACAGTCATTCAAACCTAACACACACACACACTCAGTCACAGACACACGCAAACAGACCCCCCCCCCCCCGCACACACAGTCACTCAAACCTAACACACACACAGACACTCACAGACACACATACAGTCACTCCAACCTAACACACACACAGACACTCACAGACACACACACAGTCACTCAAACCTAACACACACACAGACACTCACAGACACACACACAGTCACTCAAACCTAAAACACACAGACACTCACAGACACACATACAGTCACTCCAACCTAACACACACACACAAACAGTCTCTCAAATCTAACACATACACAGAGTGACACACATACACACACACACAGTCATTCAAACCTAACACACACACACACTCAGTCACAGACACACGCAAACAGACCCCCCCCCTCACACACACACAGTCACTCAAACCTAACACACACACAGACATTCACAGACACACACACACACAGAACCCCCCTCCCACACACATACATAGTCACTCAAATCTAACACATACACACACACACAGTCACTCAAACCTAACACACACACAGGCACTCACAGAGACACACACATACTCACCATGCACGCACACACACACACACACACACACACACACACACACACACACACACACACACACACACACACACACACACACACACACACACACACGTCCATGTATTTGTTGCATATTTTTAAAGGTTCATTGAGTCTTCACAGGAATATTAATCAAGACAGTTCCTATCAGCCTCTGTGTCTTTCCGCATCTGGACTGCAGACTCCCGGGACTCATGGGCTTTGGGAAACACGTTATTATGACATTTTTACCTTGAACAGATTGCAAAGAATAACTAGACTGTATATCAAATGTAATGACTGGTACCAAGAGACCCCATTGAGGTGAATCACAAGAAACATGTTCGGGTCATATTTCAAACCATCATCTAAAAAAAGCAACAATAAATTATCATTTGCAAGGAAGATGAAAGGCTAAAAGAAAAAAAAGAAGAAGCTTATTTTCACTCTGTGACCCCCACAAATGTTGAGTTGTTTCAACCTATGTTCGGGTCAAATATGAACAAACCTAACTATTGGATACATTTTTTAAATTATGGTTATCTATGTTAGGCACAAACATAGATTGAAAAAACCCAGCAAAAGAATTAGTATTAGCTTACTTTTATTTTAAATGTTGTTTTTCTTATACAATATTATATACCAAGACATTAATATGATCCACAATACAGAAATGTACGTTTCAAGTAGAAATAGAAAACGCTGTTGAAAATGGATCAGACGGAGCACCAGAATAAAACACTTGTAGCCAATCAGCATTAAGGGGCGTGTCCTCTCATTAGGGGGCGGTGCCTGTATTGCATGGTGTGTTTGTGAATTCAGGGGTGGATCTATCAAGATAGAAGGTTTGATCCTTTTGGGTAGGGGAACTTATTTCCAGTTGGTTTTGTGCTTTCAAATATCAACAGAATTTCTCAGAAATTGATTACTTGATCTTTAATGTGACTAGCACACAATATGTCATTCCTACTAGGTGGAAAATGAATGGTCCTCCAATTCTGCAGGTTAATGTCAGACTTTTCTAGTGTTCCCACTTCCAGTTCTCGGCTTTGCTCTCTCGGATTTGTTGGTTTGCACATATGAAAGGAATTAAAAGCTCAGTCAAATTTAGACAAATTTAAATGTGACCCTACCGTGATACAAAATAATCATAATAAACCTACAAGATGTAGAAAATAATGAGCCAGTGAAAGCACTGCGCACACATGAAGAGATGACAGAGTTTCTTCTCACAGCAACATGCTTTTCATATTGTCATTATCTGATCATTTACGGTGTGTGCGGAAAGTATTCAGACCCCCTCAAATTTTTCCCTCTTTGTTATATTGCAGCCATTTGCTAAAATCATTTAAGTTCTTTTTTTTCCTCATTAATGTACACACGGCACCCCATATTGACAGAAAACACAGAATTGTTGACATTTTTGCACTCTGTGACTGTTCTTGAACGCCCAGCCAGAGCCCTGATTGAAACCCAATTGAGCATCTCTGGAGAGACCAGAAAATGTCTGTCCACCAACGTTTACCATCCAACCTGACAGAACTGGAGAGGATCTGCAAGGAGGAACGGTAGAGGATCCCCAAATCCAGGAATGAAAAACTTGTTGCATCTTTCACAAAAAGACTCAAAGCTGTATTAGAGCAAAAGCTGCTTCTACTAAATACTGAGAAAATGGGTCTGAATACTTAGAACCATGTGATATTTCAGTTTTTCTTTTTTAATAAATCTGCAAAAATGTCATCAATTCTGTTTTATATCAATATGGGGTGCTGTGTGTTCATTAATGAGGAAGAAATTAAACCCCAATGATATATTTCAGAACGGAACAGAGGATAGTGATGAAACATCAAGTGTTCATTATACATGTTCCTCATTGGTCGAATTGAAGAGAGGTGAATCATTCATGCATTTTATCCAAAGCGACTTGCATTGCATTCAAGAAACACATTGACATTCTCATTAATTCTTGTTTTCCCTGGGAATTGAACCCATGACCCTGGCGTTGCAAGCGCCTCACTCTACTGTTTGAGCTACAGGAAACCATCATGGATCTTCCTGTATGAACTCAGATTGTTGCTGAAATGATTTTTGTAGCTTTGTACAGTGGATGTCGGCACTCCTTTAACTCTTCACAAAGCCATTAAGCTTTCAAACAACCACAACAGGGTGATTGTGTGCTGATTGTGTGCACTCTGGCTCGTCTGGGAACAGTCCGCTATTTGGCATCCGCACTTTCCATGTATGCATGTGTTTAAAAAGCAAACTTTTTAAAGAAGTCAGAGTTTGAAGAACTCATACTGTTAAGGTTGCTGTTGCAGCAGTTTTGAAAGATGTTAAAGCTCAAGTTTACACCTGACAGCCTCTTCTGGTGGTGCGAGAACAAGTGCTGCAAAATAGGTTTTTATATTGAAGGGGTCTGGCAAAAATCATGTGACTTGGAACAACATGAAGGTGCATTGAAAAAAACTTGGTGTAGAAGCATTTTTTTCACACAGAAATGGCTAAACTTCAACTATCTTGAAAGGACATAATTTACCCACACTGGTGTTGTTGTAATGCTTTAGTCCTTCTTTCTTTTATGGACCACAAAAGGGGAATTTTTTCCTATTCGCTCACCCATATAATGACAGTGAAGAGTGGCCAGTTTGAAAAATGACACATACGTATGACAGAATGATCCAATGTAACGCGTGTCGTTTATTCTGAAGGTTCTGTGTGTGTGTGATGAAGAATTTGAAAAACAAAACGTATTCAGTGTATTATTTCATGAAAATCCTGATCTGGGCCGTCGATCTTCTGAGCTTCATTCCGACTAACACAAAAAAACACACAAGCTCTGAGAAACCAAGATCAACAAAAACACATGGCTTAGAAATCTCAAAAAAGTATTCACATATTCTTACGTATTTCTTCACTGTCGCCGAACCGGAAGTCCATTTGTCTGATGACAGATGTGAATGCAACAACTTCTTGTGATAAAAACAACTCAGAGTTATATTACTAGATTTTTTTTTAAATCCCTCTTTTGTGGTCCATAAAAGAAAGGATGGCATTACAACAACACCAGGGTGAGTAAACAATGACTTGACTTTCATTTGAGTGTGAACTATCCCTTCAAAGAGATGCAACACATTGAATTAAATGTGTCATTTTTAAGTAATAAAACAAATCATTTTCTTTTAAAACATACTTTAAATAACAGCTCTATTTTCACAGCTTTACTGACAATTTCTTGTCCTTTAATCCTGATCTAGACCATTAAACTCATTTAGCACCTGATTTTCATCTGTGAAAAGTAGCATGAAACATTCAAATGGGATTCCAAGCAGTTATAGTAAACACAGACATCTGGAAAGCGTATAAACATGCGGCGGGAACATGCGCAAGGCTGCAGTTTTATCAAAGGCTGTAGACGTAGACAGATGGCTTTGAGCGGGACGCGTGCGTGTGCGTGTGCCACAGCAGCACCGCAGATAAGACGCAAGCTCTAAATCACCGGTTATCTCCCGCGGACCGCAGCTGCGTGCTAATGGTCATCACAGTGGGCTCACAGCGAGCTGACAGCCAACGCTAAACCACAGTCCAGGGAGAAGAAACGGCCAGAGAAGCACAAACCTACTCACAGTTTATATAGGCTTATGCAACAATACAAATCCTGGGAATCACAGGAATTTAGCGTAATTAAAAGGAATTTCATATCTATCTATCTATCTAGCTACACTCACCTAAAGGATTATTAGGAATACCTGTTCAATTTCTCATTCATGCAATTATCTAATCAACCAATCACATGGCAGTTGCTTCAATGCATTTATGGGTTGGTCCTGGTCAAGACAATCTCCTGAACTCCAAACTGAATGTCAGAATGGGAAAGAAAAGTGATTTAAGCAATTTTGAGCGTGGCATGGTTGTTGGTGCAAGACGGCCGGTCTGAGTATTTCACAATCTGCTCAGTTACTGGGATTTTCACGAACAACCATTTCTAGGGTTTACAAAGAATGGTGTGAAAAGGGAAAAGCATCCAGTATGCGGCAGTCCTGTGGGACAAAATGCCTTGTTGATGCTAGAGGTCAGAGGTCATGGCCGACTGATTCAAGCTGATAGAAGAGCAACTTTGACTGAAATAACCACTCGTTAGAACCGCGGTTTGCAGCAAAGCATTTGTGAAGCCACAACACGCACAACCTTGAGGCGGATGATGGGCTAAAACAGCAGAAGACCCCACCGGGTGCCACTCATCTCCACTACAAATAGGAAAAAGAGGCTACAATTTGCACAAGCTCACCAAAATTGGACTCTGCTTGAGCCGCGTTCTCTCAGGTCCGTGTGCAGTGTTGTGAGCACGCAGTTTGTTTTTTCATCAGCCGCGTGCTTTCATGTTGTGTTTTCGTGCTGCGTCTTTGCTTACTGTGAACACGCAGCAATGCGCGTTCGCATTAGCTGCGTGTTCATGTCTCGTTAATGTGTAAACCCTCCCACCTTGTTTCCCTGCTTAACTTTGATTTCTCCCAGCTGTGTTCTCATCAATTTCCCTTCCTCCAGTGTAATCTCCTCGTGTTTGCCGTCCTGTGTCACTTCGTGGTCATTCCTTGTGTCGAGCCTAGAGCTGTCTAGTTCAGTGTTATCCAGTCCAGTCCAGTCTAGTCTGTCTTGTTTTCCCCCTCGGGGTTGTTTTATTTGTAGTTTTGTTTTATTTTCTCAATAAAGCCCTGTTCCTCCCTGCAATTGAGACCTCACTCTCTCCACATACCTGACAATTTCCAGCTGTTTTTAAAACGAGTGTCCACAAGAAGATATCTGGACATTTTCAGAGACAGGAGAAGAGATATTCTAATGATTGCTCTGTACAGAACTTTCCAAACTCATCAGAACATGACGTTTTAATCCAACCAAGCCGATCTGAGAAAGCAGCAGCTGCTAAACACGCGTGATTATTTCCCTGCAGGGTGTCAGTGCTCATCTAAACCAGAGACTGCAATGCTGACGTGTGAGACCTCATGAAAAACAACCTTTATTCATTTCTATGAAACATTGCAATCACTATTCTGTCATTTAACTGTATGTAACTACAAGGTTTATGCCCAAAATGCTTAATATTCAAAGCAGCTGACTGTTATTCTCCTCTACCGCTGAAGATTAAATAAATATTAAACATTGTTACATTGGTTTAAGGCACGTCTCGTGCATTCATTAATTCAACTAGCTATTTTAAATGATCGAAATAAAATCTCCAGCACACACACGCAATCTTTTTTATTTTTTATCAAATTATTTTAAAAGCAGGTATGAAATTTGTGAAGACGAGGACTGGACAGTTGCATGTTAGTGGGGAAAAAAGTTTATTTATTATAATATTATCTATTTATAATCTGCAAGCTCATGTATCTGCAAACTCCTGATAAGTAATAATTAGAAGTTGTGCAAATAATCCATTATTGTTCATGTTTACTTTTACTCTGTATGAATTACAGCTGCATGAATAATCTGTCGATGTTGAAGAAAGACATATGGATTTGGAGTGGGAACGTTAGCATATGACAGCAGAATTATTGCATGAACTTTTCCTTTAATATAACAGGAATTAAAATCAACTGAAGAGCATCTGAACTCTGATTCTCTTGACTGTCTCTCATAATGCTGTAATAAACGAAAGGAGAAAGGAACGACATGAATATTAAAAGGGTTTGAACACTAGACACTGATGGCCAGTTAACAGAGTAATTAACCAAACTCTCTCTTCTGTCTCTTCAGAAAAAAGGTCACAGGGCAACGAAAACACATTAAGTGGCTTCTAATCAAAGTTTCCTGCAGGTAACAGAGAGAAAGGAGATTTTAATCACTGAATTATTCCAGGTTCAAAAGTTCCTGCTTTGACGAGTTTGCAAAAAAAATAAAATAATAATAATTATGTTTGCAGTAAAATACATACATGGAAGTTAATGGGATTTTTTTTTTACACGAGGATGCTGTGCAACTTACCAACTCTGTGCAAAATCATAATCCAGGGAAAAGCACCATGAGCAGGAGAACCTAGGATGAATTATGTTCCAGGACAATGAAGTAACCTAACAGCGGGAAACAGCACTGAAAAATGTCTTGATATGGACAAAAATGAAAGATGCATAGGCGATTCACACTTGCTCTCTCTCTCTCTCTCTCTCTCTCTCTCTCTCTCTCTCTCTCTCACACACACACACACGCACATACACGCTCTCTCTCACACTCACTCAAACACAACACTCTCACACACTCACAAACACTGTCTCCCTCTCTCTCTCTCTCTCTCTCTCTCTCTCTCTCTCTCTCACACACACACACACACACGCTCTCTCTCACACTCACACAGACACAACACTCACAAACACTCTCTCTCTCTCTCACACACACACACTGATAGATGCATGTCATGCAGGCGCATTAAACCTGAACTTTGATGAAAGAAACCACTGATCAATGCGGTGTAAAAGCCTGCGGACCCACAGCTCTGCAGTAACACAACAGCCAATCAGATTTGTCCACTTTAATTGATCAATGGGTTTATATAAGACAAAACCCTAGAACAAAACATGTGAAAAACATGTCCAAGACAAAGTCTCATAATAATGAACGTTATTTGTCTTCATTACAAAAGAAAGTTAAACTCCCAAGATCATTTCAGAGTTGAAAGCAGCAAATAAACTAACAAAAAATGTCATTAAAAATTAAGAAATGTTGAAAGCTGGAAGAACATACTGTTGGGTTTGCCTTCAGCTCTGTTTTGACACCAAATATAAAGAACATTTTGGTATTTTAAAATCATTGGCAAAACACCAAAAACCTTAAATCTACAGTAACATTTCTATGGGGGTTAACGTCTCATTATCAAAGAAAAGATGCTCAACCTAACTGAACATTAAACCCAAAATGATTCAGTTCAGTTCACATTTCAACTTATTAAATCCAGGCTGATCTCATTAGTTTTCATAGGTATTAGTATGTAAAGTACATGAGCAATCTTTAACTTTTGGACTTACATTACATACATTTGTGTTACATTAAAGAGGCCATATCATGCCCTTTTTCAAAGTCTTTTTTTCCCCCATGTTTGCCATTGCGGTTCGTCTCTTCCCAGTCCGTCAGAAACGCTCTGTTTGGTTCCTGTCTCTATGAAGCCCCGCCTCCTGAAAGCACACTGAGCTCTGATTGGTCGGCGGGATCGGTGTGTTGTGATTGGTCGTGTTTGTGAAATGTCCCGCCCCTTCCCATAACCGAGAAGAACTGGAATTTGGCAGAACTTTTTTTATGCTCAAACAGCAACAGCACACACTAAAGAAATATGAACATAATTATGACATAATAGGACCCCTTTAATGTATAGACTTTTATCCAAAGCAACTAGCATTCAAGGTGCACATTATATCTGTTCATGCATTCCCTGGGAATCAAACCATAACCTGTTTGAATGTCTGAGCTACAGTAAATTCAAAAGAAGCTGTCAAAATCGGTCAATGAATCTTTGAATTCAATATTTTGTCAACCAAATCAAGTCTTGATTTTGAAATGTGAAATGTGTACTTCTTTGAAATGTTGTAATGTATGTATCTAGAGCGACACTTTACATAACAATACTCATGAATCTCGAATGGGATCACGTTTATAAATCTTAACATCTAATATTTGACTAGAAAACTAATGCTAAAAATGTTTCTTATGGCTGTGTTCATTTGTAAAATTGCCAAATGATTCAGGGATCAGTAAAAATGAGTAATTTGACAACAATGCGTAAATTGTTAAATTTAATAATTCCTTCTTTATATATTAAAGTTCTGTAAAGCTATTTCCTTTCATTTCAGGCATCACTTTGGACGCACAATAAATAAAGCACAAATAGTTTGTGTGAACACACACAGAAATGCAAGATCAAGAACAGATTCAGATCAAGACAGATCAAGAACTGAAGTGCGCAGTGTGATGACGGAAAAATTAGAAACGCAAATGTGAGGAAAATAGTTTCCCGAAAGAGTCCAGATCATATTTCACCACTGAATCAAAAGAAACAAATAAGAAATTACATTTTCTCTGCAATATGAACAACACACTGTTTGTGTATGATAAATAAAAATAAAACAAATAAATCAGCATAAATAAAAGGCAGTATATTGAACTGTACTGCAAAAAATAATTGAAATAATATTTATTTTCATTATATATCAATGCAACCATCATAATTATAAACAAATAAATGATAAATAAAGAGATTTGAAATTCATTATAATACATTTGAACTCCAATTTGAATGACTTTAATGTCTCAGAAAACGTTGCGTTTTCATTCTCATTTAAATCAGCTTAATGTGAAATTTAAAGAAATGTGAATAAATTAAATAAATATTATTTAATTTAATTATAATTAAACATTTACATTATAAATGACAAAACCACACCAATCTTCATAGGTTTCATTTTCTTATTGCAAAATATAACTTCTTACTTTTTCTGTTGATTTTGAGGATGAAATGTGACCTGAACATATTCCTGACATCCTCTGTGAGAATAACTCCAGTTAGAGGACAGAAAAAGTGGCAAAGGCGGCAAGAGAATATTTAAAAAACATTGAAACAATTAAAAAAAATGTTTGAATCATTTGCTTCTGCTGATCTGAGAGCCGTTTCAAAGGCTCTTGACGTCCACAGCAGTCGGTGAGATCCTTAAGCAATTTACACAAACCTCAGTCACATAAGACTAAAAGGTACATCCGTCCGGCGATCCCCGGCATCGTCCTTGCGTTCATGATTAATCTCTGTAGTTCTATAAGCTCAGCAGCTTGTCTGCCTCAGGGTAAGTTGGGTACTTCACCGTCTCAATCTTCTCCTTCACTTTATAGGACGGATAGAGGCCAGTGCGTCCCAGTTTGCGGTTGACCCCTTTCGAGTATCCATCCCAGTGGTTTCCTGCCACTCCGATGACGTCTCCGGGCTCCAGCGGGATGTCCTCAGCCGTACGCACCAGGTGCGGGTAGATGGCGATTTGATTGTGCGCATTCTGTCCACCGAAGTAGTAGATGTCGTCCAAAGAGCGGAAGAAAGCGGAGGCGTCTGGGTGGAGAGTCTGCATGATCTCATAAGCCACACGACACACCTGACACATCCAGAAGAACAACGTCAGAAAAATGTTGGGCGGGAAAAACAAGAATGCTGATATGGCGTTAATTAATCTTTGTTAATGTCACAAATTTTGAAATGAACATTAAGTAAGATTAATTAATGCTTTTAACTAATGCTAACAAATGGAAATGTCATGTTTATTACTTTAGGTATTTAATGGGGATATGACATGGCTTTTCTACAAATAATTGAAATATGTTTCTTGATTTTTGCACAAAAAAAAAATTGTGTGAGGAGGAGGAGGAGGAGGAGGAGGGAGGGATAACGTAGATAATGCATATACAATACGGAAGTGTAGTGTTTCTTCCCGTGTTTTGGATAGACTCAGAACCTCCTATTTATTATTATTGAACACACATAACTCGTGCTGCTCCCAGCTTAATACTCGTGAATCACTCGTTGCCCCGGTAACCCCCGCTGTTAAACCAAGCTGCCTCTAGTGGAGATCATATGCAATTACCCCATAAATGAGGCGCTTGAGCTGCGCCGAGTGCTGAACTCCTAGTGTCAGCGTCTGTAAGCTGCTCATATCTCAAATATTTACTCGTATCTCAAAGCAAAAATGCTGGAAAGCTTGCTCGTATCTCAGAATACTCATATGTCGGGATGCTCGTATCTCAAGGTATTACTGTATATGCAGAAAAACTATTATTTTCAACCTTCTTTCTATCCCTCTGAACTGAAATGATCTGTTTTTAAGGTGTGGATCCTATAAGGCTCACCATTACACAGCCTCTGTTATGATTGGCTAACATCATTGCATAGGAAATAATATCAACACCCACTTGCTATTTCACATGAGTCAGTGTTTACAGACAAAGTTTCTTTGCGAACTCTCCGTTACACTGTGCCTCGTTTACAAACCAGTCTGTGGTCAAATTCTCCGAACAAACGTATAATCCTAGTACACCATCCATAATACCATTAAAAATAAACATCCACTCGTCTGAACTCTGTACAGAAACGAGCTGTTTGAACTGAACGCATCAAAGCGAACGTTCTTTCACATTTCCATTTGTCTTGTTTTCGACAGACTCAGGTCAGGTCAGTAAGTGAGTGCACATCTGTATATTGTATCAGTGTAGATAGCGTCAGTGATTATAATGGATTCTACACAACACTCATCCTTTGCAGGCAAGTGTCAGCCATTAAGTGACTGAACACCAGGCCTGATGTATAACTATCCTGCTCTGGAGTATAATGTTAACAAATGACACTTTATTGTAACTGTTACTATTAAAATAAACAACTAGTAAGGATTAACAGTTTTTGTCGGACATGATCCATGTACCTGTGAGGAGAAGGTGCAAACTAGGAAGTCAGTCTGCGACAGGAAGTGGATGTCCAGGATGACGCCTCTGAGGGAATTCTCCGTGTATCGGTTGTGTAAACTCGCTGACCAAGAGATGGAGTTATCACTGATAAACTCATAGTCGGCGTACCTGAAAAGCACATTTAAAATGCATTTCAATATTAGATGAGGATTATTGAAAATGTAAATTAAGGGGTCTTGAAAAACGAAACTAGATGTTTTTTGTTGTTGTTCTCTCTCTCTTTCTCTGCCCTTTATGGGTTTTGTGACCCTTTAAGGACTCACTTAGTTTTTGCTTCCTGTAACAACGAGGGGTCGTCGGTGGCCAAATACACTCGTTTTTTATCCACATGGCCCCGTTGAGCCATGTACTGGAACTGTTCCTCCACGTGGACCATGTACTCCTCTATGGGGTGAAACGCGGCCTCTGTCCCGACTTTGTCTGTTCGTCTGACATGGACACTGTGAGATAGAGATACGTTTCAAGATACCATTCAAACAGGATTTATCTGCTTCTGGCAATAAAATCAATTGAGACAATCCCTTCATTTGTTTTCTGAGAGGTTTGTAGTGGCCATGTAGACTTTACCATTCTGAGTTTTGAACAACAGCGAGAATGATGAAACATGCTTTGCATATTCTAATTGGAAATCCTATTCAACCTGTAGCTTAAATAGTAGAAACCAGCACTAGAAACGCCATAGATACTTCACTAGTGATGCTTTATATACTTGTCATTCAAAAAATTAGCATTAAAATGAAACTGTCAAACTAACACCAACATTTCCAAAAACCGGAGCGGAAATCAAGTAGTTACTGTATGTACCAAACTCATTGGGATTTATCTATCTCTTTCTTTTCAGCTGATCTCTATGCTTCACTGTAGATTTACTTTATTATATTATTAGGGTTATTATATTTCACAGCACTGCCATGAGAGAATGGTGTTTCCTATGGGGCCGCAATCATTCAATTCTCATTTATTCTCATTAATTTCATCATGATTGTGAGTCATGTTCATTTTCATTATCATGTGTCATCTTTATCTCGCAGTGTTTTATCAGCGTAACACCCACCCAGACGCGTCTGCCACGGGCACAGATAAAAACCAACACACACGCAGACAGATGGAAAGAACTGTGAGAAGATAAATAAAATGATTATCTGATAGACTGAGAGAAGACGAGAGATATACCGACCCAATAATAGGGTGTTTAAAGCCCAGTTTGACACACGTTTCTTGGATCTCCTTCTCCAGCCAGGCCTGAGGACGGACCAGGTACTTGACGAACTGAGACACCCACCAGACGGACGGGTCGCCATGCAGACGCTGTAGTCGGGGTGCAAGGTCTTCTGGGATAGCGAGCGGAAGGTACGGAGGTCTGGGGTGAAGACTGTCGACAATGGGCAGCTCCACCACTTGAACGTCCTGGTCATGAGCCTCGCCTGTAGAGAAACACATTATAGCATCATGTCATGGTGTCTTCTTCCCTATTGTGACGTATATACAAGCAAAACACCATCTTCACCAGCTTAACCCCAGTAACCCCCGCTGTAAAACCAAGCATGGGCTCCGAGTGCTGAACACTCCTATCTCAAATATTTACTCGTATCTCAAAGCAAAACATTTGCACAAAGGCGTGGTCGTATCTCGGAATATTCATATTCAGGACACTCGTATCTCAAGGCATTACTGTATATTCCAACTTTATCTGCATTCACATATTTACTGTAGAGCTAATCTCTACAATTTGATTGTTTATACTGTGTCAAAATGTAACTATTATTGCCGAGCTCTCATCTGCTAAATATGACTATTAAGCATTAAGATATATTACACATTCACATCATATTTAAGCTGCTTTGAAAGAATGTGTATTGTGAAAAGCACTTAATAAAAACACAAATCAATAAGATAAAATTAAGCACAAACTTAATTCCAAAGGAAGTGTTACATGACAGGACAAAGCAATATACAGTAATACCTCGGTTTACGAGTGACTTTGTATACGAGCAAATCGGTTTACGAGCATGGAGGGTCAAATCGGTGTACGAGAAAATTTTTCCCTCACCCACGCGCATTTTTGTGTGGAAAAAGTCCTAACGTTCAGCATCGCCGTGTGCATTTTACTGGAATTATCCTAAACACAGCCTCTCATAAAACAGTTACGTGGTTCCAACCCGGTTATCACCCCTTAACTCATTCATTCTCTCTGCGTCGCTCGGTTTGGCTGCATCATTCACCACAGTGATACTTTTATAAGTGATTTACAGAAGTTTGAGCAGTGGCACACCTGATTCTCATATCATCTGCCCACCTATATCCCGTGCGTTTGTTCACGGCTCCCGTGCGTTCGTTCGCGGCTCCCCGTCTCCTTCACTCTGGATTATCACTTTGTTTGTTTTCTGCACTATTATAATAAATTCACTCATTTGCACTTGCTTTCCCCGCTCCCCCCTCCTCCCTCCTCTCGTCTCTTCCACGCACACTGCTCAAAGTTGAAGTGCATTACAGTAAATTGTCAAGTATTTTTAGAGTTTAATTGTCAATTATTAATTAGTATTTATATGAGATCTTAATGGTTATAATTTTAACTGCAATTAATTGGGTAAAACCAAAAAAATATTTAAAATGGGCATTTGTGGTCATGTGGAACGAATAGATAGATTTTTAGTGCATTCTTATGGGGAAATTTGTTTTGGTGTACGAGCATTTTGAGTTACAAGCTCGCTCTTGGAACGAATTAAACTTGTAAACCGAGGTATTACTGTAAATATATGAATATTTAAGGTATTTAAATTTTCTGAACTTGTTATTAAAAATGTTAATATATATGATACACTGTATTGAAATATATGTAATATGACAAAGTGTTTGCTACTACCACAGTTTGAGAATACAATACTGGAAGATACCGCAGCACTGAGGTTTGAGAGGAAATTCGTAGGTAGTTGGTGATCGTGGAGTCCAATTGATTATGCAACACTTTGGCTTTATTTCAAACCTTCTCTTCTGTCAGTGAGCTTCAGGCATCCTAACCCACACACAAACACAGACGCCGGCACACAAATTTATCCGAAGCCACTTACAATGCATTAAAGTTGTACGTTTTCTCACTTCATGGGAATTGAACCAATGACCGGGGTCATCTTGCAAGTGGTTACAGTCCCCAGACAACATTTGTGAATGGATCGACCGCTTCCTCTAACTCGCACTGGGCCTTGGTGTTGCCAGATGTTTTACTTAAAAATTAATAACCTACAAAATTATGTTATGTTCCTCAAATCTGACGTGAGAACAGCACACAATCATATGGACCACTATTATGCAATTATTATGCTGCTAATTTTTTTTATTTAGTCCATCTACATTCGTTTTACAGAAAATAGCTGAAATAAAATACGTTCTAAAACGACACGAGGGTGAGTAAATGACGACATCATGTTAATTTGGCTTGCTGGGTGAAACAAAAGATACCGGGTGAAACGGTTCATTTTTAATTGGATGGAACATGTTTTTCTATCAAGCCATTGTTGAATAAAATACTGAGCTAATCACAATGTATTCCGGCATTGCAGATACATGCAACGCTGCCAAAATGGGCAAAACAAAGCATTTATCTGCCTACTGCCTTGCCAATGATGCTTTCAAGGTAGGAAGCTCAATAGAATTTGGAAGAGAGCCGCGGAATTAGCATCAAGTAGCTCAACCTGGCACTGCGCACGCAACCCATTTATCACGATTTCAAGATGCATGCAAATGCTTGATACGAGCAACAAACCATCTTTTAAAGCACAACCAATTCGCAATGTATCTAGCCGAGGTAAAAACAAAGAAAATGTCCAATTTGCATGAGAAAACTCATGTTTCTCTTTAACAAGCAACAGCCACACCTGAAGACAATCGCTCACTCCTATCAGCATCTGTCTGCGTGCACCTGTGTGCTCAAAACAACTCCAACGCTCCTGCTAAAGGATGAAAGCTGCAAACAAGTTCTTCTGCCATGCGATACAGTTCATTAGCCAGTAACCGTAGGCTGTTTATGGTAGACAAATGTAGTAACTTAGAGCATTTTATTGGCATTTTGAAACGTGAATATTCTGTTTTATATTCCAGCATAACCTCAGCTGGAGTTTACTGCATTTCAGTGGATTTTCATCAGCTATCCGTAAAGAATAAACGCTTGACCTGTCAGGTTTTCATAAATGTTTGATGCAGATGTCTCCTGTAGCGTTTAACTGCATTAAAGCATTTCATGGTTTATGTAGGGCTGTGCAGATACAAAGTCACCCCTGTGAAATAAAGACTGATTAGATTTAATGGTGAAGTTTGCGTTACACGGGGCAAAGGAAGGACAAGAGCATGAGAGGAGGAAACCAGAGAGACTTTGATCTACAGAAATATTCCCAAAGTGTTCCGGAGGCGAGTTTCTTCAAAAGTCGCCAAGGTGACCCGTTTCAGTGCTCCGGCACACAAACAAACCGGCTCTCCCTGGTGCTGGAATGACTGGCGCTGGTCTCGGGGCAGAAGTCTGGACACGTCAGATTAAACAGGTCACTTACCCGGAGTCCTTTCACAAACACCCTCCAGAGAAATGGAGAGAGACAAAGAGACGGAGGCTAAAAGAAAGAGGCAGAGAGGCAGGAGCTGTGGATATTTATTTGGTAGATAAACAGTTTTTAAAGGGGCAGCTCACAAAATTAAAAGTCATTTACTCACCCTATCCTGCACTTTTACATTCAATGAAAGAGAGGGGATGGAAAGTCTTACAAATGCACAAAAAATATTTAAAAGATGACCTATTATTCTCCTTTACAAGTTATTGATTTTGTTTTGGCCTCTACTAGAAGTTTCATGTTTGAATGTTCAAAAACACATAATTTTCCCCATGTTCTCATTGTTGCAGCTCGTCTCTTCCCAGTCTGTCAGAAACGCTCTGTTTAGTTCCTGTCTCTATGAAGCCCCGCCTTCTGAAAGCACACTGTACTCTGATTGGTTGGCTGGATCAGTGTGTTGTGATTGGTCGAGTGCTTTGGGAAGTGTGTTTGTGAAATGTCCCGCCCCTTCCCATAACCACCACTTTCAACACACGACTAACTTGTGTTTAAGCCCCGCCCCTTTATTCTGCATATGGATTATTATAATGAGGAATAGTGTTTAGAGGAGTTCAGAAACACTGACACTGATACAGAAACATTACACACTAAAAAAAACATGTAATATAATAAATAAATAAAACACGTTAGGTCCTTTTTAAAAGTATGAATTTGATTTATGTTGGCACAAAACTTAACCCTATAAAGCTTAATGTTATTTTATCAGCTTCAAAATGTTCAACATGATCAAAACTTTGCTGAAAAACCTGTTGCACACAATATACTACATGCCTTTTGTTGTCCGATTGATAGTTTAAACTTTTTTATCAAGTAAACGGCCTTTTAGTTTAATTGTACAAACGTTCATCTGAAAAGTGCATGAAAGTACAACAGGTGCACTGAAGAGGAACAGCAAGACAACCACCAAAATGCTTTTCAGGTGGTGCCACAGACAACTGTTCTTTCCTTATTCTTCCTGACTGATTTGTCTTTAGTTTTGTGTTTTGTTAGGGTCCTTGTCACGAGGGAGTTCCTGCAACCCAAGCAGGTTCAGGATGGCACATCCATAAGTGCTGTCACAAGGAGGTTTGGTGCGTCTCCCAACATAGTTTCAAGAGCATGGAGGAGATCCCGGGAGACAGGCTGTTATCCGAGGAAAGATGGACAAGGATGTACCGTATTTTTCGCCATATAAGATGCTCCGGAACATAGGATGCACCCAATTTTAAAGGAGGAAAATCTAGAAAAAAAGATTCTGAACCAAATACTGTAGTAAAATATTTTATATCAACTGTATAAAGTTAACAGCAGTTTAAGAACAATTTTATGCCAACCATGTAACATATTAAGAACTATCTTTACTCTCATTAACAGTCAGTAAAGTCAGTAAACAATGTGTATGGTGTGTCTAATAGTTTGTTGCTTATGTCTTGTGGTTGTTAAGTGTATTATTATTTACCGTTCTTTTTCTCTTTGGTTATTCACTTTGTGTGTAAATCGGGAAGTGGGGAATAGATGACTGTGGTGAGGGGGGGGGCGTGGTTCAGCGAGGTATATTATAAAATATGGATCAGATTCCGGTCAGAGAATCAGGAATGGAGAAGTGATTTTTGGTGATGAGGCATTTATTTATATCCAGTAAATGCATGTATGCAGCTGTAATATTATAAGGGTGTGTGTGTGCGTGGTATGTAGTGCATGAACGCAGCAACATGAACAAAGATTAACAGTCATCGAACACCGGTGTGCGTCACTAATAACGGGACACCAGCAACAACAACAACAAAATATTAGTTCCTAGGACAGGCTTTCTGACAGTTTTGTCTGAGGAAATAAAAGAGCCTGTGATTCTCAGCACGCTGAGGAGGCAGGGTCAGCGTGCTGAGAATCATGGGCTCTTTTATTTCCTTAGACTTGAACAAAACCAAAATAACAACCAAAACATGCGCGTTCGGCGCTCACGCTTCACTCTCGGTGAGTCACGTGTCTCTCTCTAGGTTTCGTTTCACACTTAGTTTCGTTTCACCTCTCTCTTACGCACCGCTCGTCTCCCGACTCTCTCCCGCTGCAGACCTCGCTGAACCACGCCCCCCTCGCCACAGTCATCACTGTAAAGTCCATCATTTCCCCCCACTCGTCATCACCACGGCTACGGCCGTGGCGCGCTCCGCGGATTCTTTATATTCGTTGGATAGGACGCACCAACTTTTCCCCTCCAGTTTTGGGGAAGAAAAACTGCGTCTTATGCGGCGAAAAATACGGTAGAAGGGCATCAACAGTAGGATTCCTCCTGGTGCATAATAATGCCCGGCCTCATGTGGATGGATTGTGTCGACAGTTTTTAGATGAAGAAACCCTAGGACACCATCCTCCATCCCATCCGGAGCCAGACATTGAGTTCGTACAGACATATGGAGCCAAACGACTGACTGACATCATGAGTTACTGTTATGAACTTCATGCTAGTTGGATCAGCATGTAAATTAATTTTTTTACATGCAGTTTTGCAAAGATTGTTAATGGTTTTGGTGTATATTGAATGCTTAAATTATAGAATACTGTATGTGCAAATTGAAAAATTTAATATTTCATTCATTGAGATCCAATTGTGATTTAAGTGTTCCCTTTGAGCTGTGTATGTTTTACCATCCATAATAAAAAGTACAGAGCTTTGGTTATAAAAATAAGTACAGTACTACCTTGAGATATGAGCATAATCCGTTCCAGGACAGAGCTCGTAACACGAATTGCTCATATCTCAAATCGTTCTTCCCCCATAAGAAATCTGTTCCGGTCCTCTAAAAGCTTCCTTATTAGTGCTAATAACAGTGAAGAAAACATGTTTTTAATTCCTATAGAGACACACACACACACACACACACACAATAATATTTGAAAAGGATTCCTGTGGTATAAAATAAAATGCGGTTTTAATTATGAGTTCTTGCCTTCAAGATACAGTAACGGCTAATGACGGCATGTGTGGAGGAGGAGGAGGAGGAATAATGTAGGTAACACAAACACAATACGGAAGTGTAGTGTTTCTTCCCGTGTTGTGTATTGACTAGACTCAACCTCCTATTTATTATTATTGAACACTCATAACTCGTGCTGCTCCCAGCTTAATACTCGTGAATCACTCGTTGCCCCCGGTAACCCCCGCTGTTAAATCAAGCTGCCTCTAGTGGAGATCATATGAAATTACCCCATTAATGAGGCGCTTGAGCTGCTCCGAGTGCTGAACACCTCTAGCATCGGCGTCTGTAATCGGCTCGTATCTCAAATATTTACTCACATCTCAAAGCAGAAAATGCTCAACGGCTTACGCTCGGGACGCTCTTATCTCACGGCATTACTGTATTTAAATATCATCTTAATAAGACATTATTATTATTGGGAGATAAAGAGTGACAACTGATATTTATATGCATTTAATGCAGGTAGTCTGCTATACTTTTAAAAAGATGACATTGATTTACATTACAAGCATCAGTAGTATCTTAATTTTTGACATATAAATACCAACTTTACAGGGTCAAAAAATAAAAACAAAATAAAAAGGAATGTTCTTCACATAAATTATAAAAAACATCATATTAATTATATGGACAGCTTTTTTTGCAGCTCCTGTTTGGATATTTTGGAAATTCATTTTCCATGAATAGAACATTCTGTTTGTTCTCCACAGAAGAAATAAAGTTTAAAAAGACATGAGTAAATAATGACACCGTGTTCCTTTTTGTCTGAACTTTCCCGTTTCATTCTCTCACACGCTTTACTGTCACACCATTATTAGAAGAATGAAATCGCTATGATTAGCCTACAAGAACTTGAACTGAGTTTAGAAACACACAAACCGCAAATTAACCGCAGCAGAACGTGTTGGAGAGAAACAGCGTCTTTGTTTTAATAGTTTGTCAAAAAACAAGTTACTGCGGGTCAGCTAATTATGAGCGTTAAACCAGCGTTGACGTCCCAACCACAAATGAACAGACAACTAGCTCATTAAAACTCTCCCTAACAATTACAAAACAACAACCGCGGCCCACCGGCTGTTTTACGGCCTTTCTATGAGCAAGTGCACATGTGATCGGAGTGTGCTTGAAATTTTAATTAGGTAAAGCATGAAATATTTAAGAAAAAAAACTCCCAAGCCATTCCCAGGCTCGTGTAAAGAGCACTCGCAGCTCTTTTTCTGCTTTTTTTCTCGCGGCTGGAATGGGTTTTGACAAGAATCCTCAGATAATCTATTCCCTCAACAGATCCTCGACTGTAATAATTAGGACACAAAAGAAGAGAGGAAATTTTCACATGTCCTCATTACACTTAAATATCTCTGCTGTACTTGAGCTCCACACTTTGTCTATTTAGCACTAGAAGCATTAGAGAAGTGGCCTCTAGTTCACATGCTGAGTGAGTTTTACAGTAGAAAATGCTGCTGCTTAAATTCTTGTTAAATATGGCCTGATGGGTTCAGCACAGCAAGATAACTTCATTTATATATAGCATATTTCAGAGCGCTTAATTGGCATGATAAAGAACAAAATTACAATCTGATCTTAAGTTAATTTAAAAAGGATTGGAATATATAAGTAATGAAAAATGTTAATTTAAAAATGTATTAAAATAGGGAAAAAATTAAAGGGGAAAAAACTATTAAATTAGCATATAATGGAGAATGCCAAAAAAGAGATTTTGTTTTAACATCAATACATTTAAAGACTGTGCAAAAGTTTGGGTTCGGTAAGACTGTTAAATGTTTTTGAAAGAACTCTTTTCTGCTCACCAAAGCTGCATTTATTATACAGTAGAAATGTGAAATATTATTATGGTTTAAAATATCTGTTTTCTATGTGAATATATAGTAAAGTGTCATTTATTCCTGTGATTAAAGCTGAATTTATTAGATGATACATACAGTAAAACAGTGTAACATTATATCAGTGTAAAATATCTGTTTTCTATGTGAATATATAGTAAAGTGTCATTTATTCCTGTGATTAAAGCTGAATTTATTAGATGATACATACAGTAAAACAGTGTAACATTATATCAGTGTAAAATATCTGTTTTCTATGTGAATATATAGTAAAGTGTCATTTATTCCTGTGATTAAAGCTGAATTTATTAGATGATAAATACAGTAAAACAGTATAATATTATATCAATGTAAAACAGCTGTTTTCTATGTGAATATATAGTAAAGTGTCATTTATTTCTGTAATTAAAGCTGAATTTATTAGATGATAAATACAGCAAACAGTGAAATTGTCATGGACTCAGCCATGCCCCCTGCATCAGACTCCCATGCTCAGCCCACTCGTTCCCAGCCACCCGAGTACTCAAATGGATCAAAATTGTCACAAAAGCCTGTTACTAAAGAGTGTTTTGCCTGTGGTTTTCCTCCTCACCGCTAAAGGTGCTCCTTGAGTAAAGGTGGTTTAGTAGAGGAAGTCTGCAGAACAGCAGCAAGGGAAAGCATAGACCTTATCCACAGCACAGCCATTTTGGGGTTTTAATAGGAATGAGAGCTTTGAGGGATAGACATGCGTCTCTTCAGTGGGTTGTGCTGATGAAATTTCAGTAGGCAAAAAAACTCCAAACAACATGAGCTGTGGAAAATTCTAAGTGATCTGTGAGCTTTATACTGCTTTTTACAGCGGATGCCATTGAAAACACGGCAAGTCTATCCCTCACAGCCTCGCTTTCAGATTGGTCATGCTGTTGCTCTGATAAAGGTCCATGGTTTAACAGAATTGTGCTATTTCTTGGTTGGGAAATGTGTCATTTCAAGTTCAAACTTAAAGTAAGGAGTTGTTTAATTTCCTATTTGTGGCGAGCAGGGCGGGGTCGAGGCACCGTGAGAGCGTCACGAGAGCCGGTGGCGTGATTGATAATGAGCGTCACCTGCGAAGCCACCGGTATCTCGTCTCACGGAGGAGCGGAGGCATAAAAGGAGGAGCGACGACAGTGAAAGACGAGAGAGGACCAGGCCTGGAGTTTATGTTATGTTTGTGTGTGTTATATAATGTTTATTTTGTATTTATGTTTTATTTTGTAATTAAAGTCTTTAAATGTCTGCCGGTTCCCGCCTCCTTCCTCCCTGAACATTGACTGCGTTACACTATTATTTAAGAGACAAGGACAGGGCAACCGGTCACTCACATGAGATCCACCAATAGAAAACCATGACCATCAAATCAATTACCCATGGATAAAATCTACATTTGCTCTTGTTCCAGAAACCGTTTCATTCAGATTTACGTCCCAATAGGGAAATAAAGACAATTAAAACCTCCGTTTCATGCAGAATTTAATGGTCATTTAAAGCACTCACCTGACCAGTGTCCAGTCGTGGCTCCGGATCGATCCGTACAGGTGTCGCTGACGGGTCGGAAGACCGTCTCCCATCCTTTGGGAGCATAGCGCCAGTTGTGGGACTCGAGGATTAAAACTCTCTGCGTGCCGTAAGCGATCATAAAGCAGTAAACCACGTGATGTAGCTGACAGCCATATCCACAGCCCTTATTGATGTTACAGACCAGCTTACGAGCTTTACTGCAATCCTGTGGGTTCTGATCGGGACAAAGTTCAGAAATTACATACGGTTTTAGACATTTTTACTGCATTTTTGATTAAATGACTTCGTACCAATATATAAACTTACAAATAAAAGTTCCAAAATAAGTTATTTTTGCAGTGAAACCATCGAAAAATCATTTTGATTCCACAAAGAATCTTTCAGCAATCGGTTCTTAACCTTTAAACTTTAGACGTCATTCACTACCCTCCTCTTCATTCATTTTTTAAAAGTTTACACTAACCTTCTTAGTATTCCTCAGTCAATTCATTATAAACACTCTAACAACAAAAACATAATGAAATTATAAAAGAATGCCTGTTTTCCCATTCTTTTGAAAAAAAGAAGAAGTGTATAGCGTCGCTATTTTTTTATATGTATTTGTATAAGTATATTTTTTTCTGTACACCAATAAATCTTTTGATGACTGAATAAATGCAATTCACATTTATTTTATAAAGTTGGCAACCGATAAAGTGACGTTTCACTCATAGTCGCCGCAGGTAAAACAAACGAATAGGAAGTATCATCAGCTTAAATTTAAATGGATCAGCGATTTACTGCACAGCAAGTACTGAACGCAATCACATGTTAGTGTCACTAGATGATGGATCTGGCGAAGAAGCTGCCAGCGATCAAAATATTGATCTTGATAATGTTGAAAATGATAGTTTTGTGAATATGTTTGAGATGCTGAATGTACTGTGAAATACGTTCGGACGAGGACAGTGATGATGGTATAAAACATCTGCTCAAACTGAACCCTTCTAAGCTCCAAAAGGTATCAAAATATGATTTATTTTATTCTTCTGTATGGTAATTGTTACTCTAATATAAGGAGAGTTTTAAATGATTGAGTCTGGTAGAGATCCATCCGTGTTAGATATAGATCTGTGTCACTAAATAAGTAGAAGAGAAGAGTAGAAGAGATTTCTTTTAAAAACGTACAGTTTCCCCCACTCATAAATGCTTTTTGGTTTTTATTGCGCCATTAGAGGAAATGAGTTACGATAATCAAATTGTCTGGCGGCCCTTTCACGTTGGTGTATTTGTCTGGTGTTTTTTTCTTCTTCTGTGAATAAAGGCTATATAGATTTCACTCTTAATTCAAATTCAATACTGTTGGCACAGAGTTTGCTATAGCAGCAGATGAAGCACTCTCATTTTAAAAAGCCCTCAAAGTGCCGTCTCAGCAGAAAATACTTTCTGTGATACAGTATGGAAATCAGTGATCAGATAGTATTTGATATATATCACGATACCAAATGATAACCAGATTATTTTATGTCAGAAAAACAGACACCAAGCTGGTTAGTGCTGGACTTGTAGCTTACCATCTAAACTAACCTAGAAACATTGCTAATTAGCAGCAATACTATTATTATTATGTTACATGAAGTGGGATCTTTAATGATTGCTTTTGGACTGATTTGACAAACTTTTACTTCTTTGCAGAATACAAGTAATGCATGATCGAGGCATAAGAGTCAAGATTCAAAATATCCTGCAATAGGATGAAAATAGTTAAATAAATCAATAAAAGACTTTGGTTTTCAATAGTAGCGGTTTGTAAAGAAAATCAAAATCTCAAATGGCATCAATATTTCATTTATATCTAGCCTTTTAGTGTGATCATACTGATATGAAGTCACAGATTTCAGTATAAAGAGAAAGAAGAGTAAGAAAGGCAGATACCCAGAGAGGGAGAGCAATACAGAGGGAAAATGTCAGAAGAAGATATTTAATTACTGTCTTTCTCTGAGACAAACATCATTATTATTATTGCTCATACACACGGTTAGTGATTTGGACAAACTTTAACTATTCGTCTTGATTTGTTTGTGCTCCAGACATGAAAGATTCTTAAAATCAGAGGATTTAAAATGGTCAGGGATTAAAACTCTTTACTGAAACATAATTTACATTTATTCATTTAGCAGACGCTTTTATTCAAAGTGACTTACAACTTGAGGAATACAGAAAGCGATTCATCCTGAAGAGGCAAAAGTACACAAGAGTGTCACAATACAAAGGTTTGGACATTGCTTGAAGTAGCATAAGCCTTTAAAATGGTGGGACTAAAGGAAAGTGAAAGCAAGGAAGGAAAAGGAAAGTGTTTTTGTGTGTGTGTTGTGTTAGGTGCTCACGGAAGAGATGAGTTTTCATCTGTCTTTTGAATACTGACAGGGACTCTGGATACAGGATGATGGCAGGGAGATAGATCGTTCCACCAGCAAAGGAACGGTGAACAAAAATGTTCCTGAGAGTGATTTTGTGGCTCTCCGTGATGGAACAATTCATCAGTCATCGACTTATCATAGGTTTCTTGAAGGTGTTTAGATCTGTAGTAGCGAGTGGAAGTAGGAGGAGATGAGCATGTGTCAGATCTGTAAGCAAGTGTCAATGCTTTAAACTTGATGCGTGCTGCAAGTGGAAGATAAAGAGAGATAAGGAGTGATGTGACGTGGCCCTTTAGGGGTTAGTTGAAAACCAGACGAGCTGCAGCGTTCTAGATCAGTTGCAGTGGTTTGATTGAACTTGAAGGAAGTCAGGTCAGAAGAGCATAGCAATAATCAAGCCTGGAAATAACCATGGCCTGCACCAGAAGTTGTGTTGCTTGCTCGGTTAGGAACGGCCTGATCCTCCTGATGTTGAGAAGTGCAAACCTGCATGTCTTTGCGGTGTGATCTTTGAAGGTCAGCTGGTCCTCAAAGATTACCTCAAGATTTCTGGCTGACTTTGATTGGATAATTGTTGAGGAGCCGATCTGGACGGTGAAGTCATGTTGTAGAGTCAGATTGGCAAGGAAGATGAGAAGCTCAGTCTTTCTCAGGTTGAGCTGCAGGTGATGCTCTTTTATCCTTAGCCGAGATGTCCGCTAGGCAACTTGTGAGATTTGCACCGCTACCGTGGGATCATCTGGTTGAAATGATGGGTAGAGCTATGTGTCATCGGTGTAGCAGTGATAGGAGAAACTGTGCGCCTCTATGATGGGACCCAGTGATGTGATTTGAAGAAGATAAGTGGTCCAAGAACTGAACCCTGTGGAACACCGGTGATAAGTTGACATGCTTTGGAGACCTCCCCGCACCACGCAACTCTGAAGGACCTATCTGTGAGATAGGATTCAAACCAGTGAAGTGGAGTTCCTGTGATACCCAGTGTTAATCTGACGCTTAACAGTGCCAAATGCAGTAGATAGATCCAAGAGAATGAGAACTGATGATTTGGAATCAGCTTTTGCGATCCTTAGAGCTTCAGTGACTGATAGTAATGCACTCGTGTTTGAATGGCCCTTCTCGAAACCAGACCGGTTGATGTCCAACAGGTTATTCTCTGAGAGGAAGAATGATACTTGATTGAAAACAACACGTTCAAGTGCTTTTGCTATGAATGGTGGGATAGTGACAGGTCTGTAATTATCAACAAGCGATGTGTTTAATGGGGTTTTTTTTCAGCAGGGAAGGTTCCCGTGTGAAGAGATGCATTGATGATGTGAGTGAGTGCTGGTAAAATTGTAGGAAAAACGGCTTGTAGAAGATGAGGGCATGTACAAGGAGAATTTTAGATCTGCTTCTGAGAGTGGAAAGAAGATTTCTGGTTCAGTGGTTGGTCTAAGTTCCTGTGAGTGTGGAGGCGAGAACTGACTGCTGATAGCTGTTGTTTTGTTAATGAAGAAATTGGCAAAATCACTGGCACTTAAAGAGGTGGAGGAGGACAGAAGAGAGGGTTGAATGTTTTGAAGAGTGTGCGTGAGTTTGAGGCATTGTTGATCTTGATGTGGAAATGTGAATATTTAGCAGTGTGGACCTCAGTAGAAAAGGTCGAGAGCAGAGATTGATACAAACTCAGGTCACGTGGTTCTTATTTGCGCTTAAATAGTCAAATACACACAAAATAATGACAAAATGCTGGTCTTGGCGAGTGTTCACGTAAACACAGTCAGTTCTGTTCTATGTGAACGTAAACAGTTGAGAAAGAAAATGCTTGTGTAACAGTTTAATGGATCTGTGCATCAGGCCTTAAAGTGACAGCAGCCGGACAAACCTGCTGCCAAATTATGAGAGAATATAAAAAATATCTATATGGCAGGTTTTCCCAATGGTGTCCATGTCAAAATTGTGGCTAGTGAAAACGCAGAGCGGCTAGAAACTTAGGAAAACAACTAGCAATAGTAGCTGGTGAGCAAAAATGTTAATCTCAAGCCCTGAGCGAGGGTAAGAGTCGTACTTTACCTGCAGATAGGAGATCCTGTTCTGCACCAGGTTGGAAAGATCTCTGGCCTCCTTCTCTCTCCAATCACCTGCTCCGTCCGCTTGACTGAGGTGGTGCAGGTCTGTCATGATTGTTCTGACAGCATGGAAACACATAGGAGCGATGTGTTAAACCTCCTCCTCTACCATCTGACAGCGCATTGATTACCAGCGCTGGGTGGAAACTGGTTATATGCAATCTGGATTACGTTACCAGATTCCAAACATGATTAGAATATATTTTATTTTAAAATACATGTACTAGTTAATTTTTTTTGTTGATTACATGATATATTATTAACAAAATGGCAGTGATGTATTCCTAATTCATTGATTCTCCCTAATCTAACCATGTATTACTGTGTCTTTGGAAGGCTTTTGGCTTTCAAACACATTAAAATGCAACAATTCATGCCATTTTGCATTGATGTAATTCCCAAACTTTTTGTCAGCCCAACCTCTTTCAATTTTCTTTCTCTTTGTACTGTTATGGTACATGCTCAATGTAATCTTTTAATCTCAAAGTAATCAAGAAGTCTTGATTATATTACTTATATTAAAATATATTGCTACAATGAAAAAAAATCTGTATCCCTTTACTTGTACACAATTAATTATTAAAGTAATTGGGTAACACTTTACAATAAGGTCTCATTTATTATATTAACTAACATGAACTAACAAAAATACAGCTGTTCATTGTTTGTTCATGTTAATTTACAGTGCATTCACCAAAATATCTGCCAACAGGGTTTAAATCAAGGGGAAAACAAGATGTTTTTTCACTCCCCATCAACCTTATTCACAGCAGCACCATCTTTGTTTTTTAAAGGGAGAGGCTGTGAGGGACAGACATGCATCTCTTCAGCGGGTTGTGCTGTTATTTCATGTGTTTTTGGATTGTTCTGCTGACGAAAAACTGCAAAAATATCTTTCCAAGACGTTTCAGTAGACAAAAAAAACTCCAAACAACATAAGCTGTGGAAAATTATAAGTGATCTATAAAGCTTTCAGATGATGCCATTGAAAACACAGCAAGTCTGTCCCTAACAGCCTGAGGAATAATGTCTGTTGGCAGGTATTTTTCTTGTTTTTAGCAAAAACTCATTTCATGTCAAAAGACTCAAGTCATTTTCCTTCTCAAGTAATTCTATCTTAATTTTAAAATGTTTCGATATATGTAATAGAACATAATTTTTTTGCACTGTATAAATGACATTTTGTCATCATTTAATTTGCAAGCAATCTACTCAGCACTGTTGATTACTTATCGTACATTTCTTGACCTATTTTGACCAAATCCAGAGCTCAAATCTCCTTAAACCACCCTTCTGGTTGCATCTGGATTTAAGGCACCATTTTGAAAATAACTATAAAATCAAATTAATCCAGTTAAACCAAAATGATATCAAATAATCATAATAAATCAGATTATAGAAGCATGATTCTGGATACATTAAGAATCACAATTTTCTTTTTTCAACTAAATAAAATGTAAATTACTAAAGGTACTGACAAAATATTAAGTGCTGCAATCAATTTAAAAATGTTTAACTAATTCTAGTTAATATAAAAAAAATGGTTTGAGTGAATGATTCAATGACTCACTCATAAAGACTCCACTTGCTTCATTACTGGATGAATCTGCATTTTTGAATGAATCTCGTGAATGAATGATTAAATGACAAATACATTTTTAACAGTTCATTACTAGCCTGTTTACAGTAACACAATACATTCACTGCCAGAGAGAAAGACCGGTAAAGTGCCTAGTCCTTCGTTTAGCCTTCATCTTGATGTATTTTGCAGCATTTTAATGTGAACCGAGGAAAAGAACAGCGTGAACATTCGGCACGACATCTCCTTTTGTGTTCTGCAGAAGAAATAAAGTAACGCAGGTTCGGAATGAGTAAATGATGATCGTTTTAATTTTCCTTTAAATCGAGGAAGTTTTAAAGGAGTTTTAGACACTAGTAACACGTGAATTCTGATCAACCAGTAATTTGCTAATTCAAACATATGAGCATATGCTGAGTTTATGAGGAGCTTAATTATTACTTCATCAATGAGAGACTCCTCAGGGAGCCGTTCGCTCCAACACAGCCCGGCGTTAAATTTGTATTGAGCACTTTTCATTGTCAAAACAGAAAAACAGGTGTGAATGTACTGATTGACCGTCTGAGAGACGACGAGGTAATGAGATATTGACAGCGTCTCTCTCCATAATTAGTCTAGTGGGTGATAACTCAAAAATAAGTGCTGCTATATTTCTATTACAGCACTATTAGCGTCTGGAGCCGTTTCATAACCAGAAACGCATATCAATTCTTCATCGTCCAGTTATGAAACGCAATGAGAACATGCTCAACTCACATTTCACCCCAAAAATAAAAGAATGAATTAAAAATAATGTTTTGCTGAAAACCTATTTTAGGAAGTTGTTCTGCATTTTGACAGTTAAGCATATAAATAATATTTGCTGAAACTACCATTCAAAAGTCTGGGGTAAGAAAGATTAGAAAAGGTAATAAAAGAAAAAAAAAGAAATTAATAGTTTGATTCAGCAAGGATGCATTCACTTGTGACAGAAAAAAAGTGACAGTAAAGATATCCATAATGATACAAAATTTCAAATATAGGTTGTCCTTGTGGCTGAAGTTGTTATTGAAAATAATAATAATAAATGAATAATCATAATGAATAAGTGAGCACTATGACAATAATTAAGCAGCAAATCATCATACTTCTGAAGGATCATGTGACAATGAAGATTGAAGTACTGATCATAGGAGTAAATTACATTTTACATTCCTGAATGGGAGACACTCTTTCAGGAAAATAATTATGGAGTGGATGGATTTTTACCATAATAGTGTGATTGTTTACAAAAAACTGCAGGCATAATTCTGTAAAAGTAAATTTTGCACAATAGGTCCCCTTTAAAAATAAAATCACCCAGCCAGAGTCACCCAAGCAATAAAAGAGCAATGGTGAGCAACAACGTCTGACCTCTGTTGATGACCCAGGTCCTGCAGGAGCGCGTCAGTGTGTTTCTGTCTGTCGGTCGGGTTGATGTGACTCAGTTTCTGGATCTCGCTGCGAATAAAATACCACAGCTCTTTTACTCCATTCTCCACCTTCCTCCGCAATTCTTCCTGTTCTCGACCCGGACCAACTGAGAGAGAGAATGAGAGATTCAAAAGTGCTCTATTTAAGGAACAAGGTCTGAGAGGATGTGATATAATGTGAAGATAATCACAGCTAAAGGCCTTGGTGCAAAAAAAAAAAACTATCTAGTTGAAGACTGCAGTTGACTTAGCAGCTATTACTGCTGATATGCAAGTTTTATATAAGAAGATGGCAGTTAGATTTGTAACAGTGTGTGAGTTTTAAAGGAAATTGCAAAAAAGGTTACAATTGCTGTCGATCTCACGCTTTCTTATTCTGTTCACATTCGTCTCTCCCTCTACTCGGTTTCCATCATTGGCTCTTATGCATTTTGAGAAAATTATACCCCTCCTGGATGTAATCTATGTGTAAACCCATGAAAAAATATGATCAAATATGATATGCTTTCCTGTTGCGCAAACAGTAGAGAGTGGTGCTTGCAACGCCAAGATCATGGGTTCGATTTGGAAAGCAAGAACTGATTACAATGCCAATGTGTATCTCGAATGCAATGCAAGTTGCTTTGGATAAGCAAATACCGGTAAGCTTTTTGAGTAAAATATCTCTGAATATATTCCCATCAATATTTAAATTTTTTTTATTACACCACGGTGACTAGGAACATGAAATTGTCCAGCCATGCCTTCTTGTTTCACAGGAGCATAAGTGTGAGGAAACTCAAAGGCCAACATCCCTTAATCATCCATCACAATGAGTAACTGTGATATAGTTTCATAGTTTTTAATATAGTTCTAATGTTTCTGTATTGTCTTGATGCACAGCTTGTTTAAAACACATCATGTCTTGTATCAGCGGTTCAGTCTACTGGTGCTGTAAGGGTGTAATGGGTATTTTCTTGCCACACTTTAGTCATAATTTAAACGCCACAGATGACCCGAGTATTGTTGCTGACCGTCTTCTGACGGCTACTTCCAGCAGGATAACGCTCCATGTCACACCTATATAAACAAATGATGTTTAAGCATAAAAAAGTGAATTCAATGACTTCATTTTAATAAGTATAGTAATACCTTGAGATACGAGTGTCCCGACATACGAGTATTCCGAGATAAGAGCAAGCCTTTGAGCAATTTTTTACTTTGAGATACGAGTAAATATTTGAGAAACGAGCAGCTTACAGACGCCGACGCTAGGTGGTCGAGCACTCGGAGTCAATTTTTTTCACTCCGCCTCAATCGTTCACTTCACGTGTTCGTCGACTAAAATAAAAGTGTTTGCGCAAGCAAAAACAGCAGCTGGGAGAAGATTAAGCACGAGCATGGGGAATGTTTGAAGATGTCATGCACGTGAGGGATTAAAATGAGTTTGCGGGCTCAAGTTTGTTCGCGTGTTGATCTGTTATCATCTCGCGGATGTAATTTATGCACGTGCAGACATCAGTTTTGCGCTTGTTTCTTTTTGGCATGGATTATTCGCCATAGTCAACTTCCATACGTATCTCCCGCGAGTCTTCCGTATTGTGTTTGCATAATATACGTAACCTACGTAATCTTCTCCTCCGCACATATCGTCTGTCTCGAAGGTAAGAACTCATAATTACAACCACATTTTATTTTATATCACAGGAATCCTTATATACTAACATTTGTGTGTGTGTCTCTATAGCGATTCAAAACATGTTTTTCCCATTGTTATTAACACTAATAACTGAGTTTTTCGAGGGCCGGAACGGATTAATTTTCCCCCTGTTATTTCTTTTGGGAAAATGATTTGAGATACAAGCAACTTGAATTACGAGCTCATCCTGGAACGGATTATGCTCGTATCTCAAGGTATACGGAGGTATTATCATTGTGGCTATAAATCTTCGACTTGACTTCAGGTGCTGTGAAGGTGGGCAGCTAACTAGAGTTTTCGAACAAAGCTGGTTCATCCTCTAATCTGTCCTCTCATTACCGCAGAGGTGACCTGAGTGTGAGACGCAAAATCTATTGGTCTTTTTATAGGGGTCAGAACGAGGAGAGAGAGAGACTCTTTAAGGATTATTCTTATATATCTGTGACCTCTGGCCCAGGGTGATGATAATGATGTTGGCAGTTATTTTTGGCAGATCCTGCAGCAAGGAAATTTCACTGACCCTGACCCGTTCCCTACCCATGATTATGCACACAGAGACTCGAATGCACACATAAACATGCACATGAACGTGTGCAAACATTCAGACTATACTAACACAATGAATCATTCTGTTGAACCTACAACGATATCAATCTACAAGTCGAAGCCAGAATATAAAAATCACTCTCTAATGTTTAACGTTTTAGTTTTACTCTCTAACGTGCCCCTATTATGCTATTTTAAAGGTTCCTCATTTTATTTGCGTTCTCCTACAATAGATTACATGCATCAAAAAACAACCAAAAAACCCTTTAATTTTCTCATAATACACATTGCAGCATGAACTCCTTTCTCAGAGCCTGAATACGTTTGATTAAGGATATGATCTCTGATCCTACTCTGAATGGTCTGCTGAAAATAAAATGTCACTACGATATCTGAGGTTTAGCTCTGGATCGTCCTCAATTAAACACACAGTCATATGAACGATGGCATCAGATTTACCGTATTAGGTCCAGCTCTGAATGCAGCAAAGTGGATTTGCAGTGCGGAAAACAACGTCTTCTCGAAATGTCGACAACACGAACCAAAAACTTTCAATCCTCAGATACAATAACAGTGTTTGAGAGCAGGTCAAAGTAGATGCAGGCAGTCAATGAAGACGCTACAGGCTGGCATTATGCTTCACAAACTACTCCTATCACGCAGTTCTGAATCGCCTCTTTCTTTTTGGAGACAATTTACCTGCACTTTGATCTCTGAAACTGTGCAGACCTTTTACATTTACAAACAGCCATATTACATACTACAAAAAAGGTAATATCAGAAAAAGCATAATAGGGGCACTTTAAAATACACTGCCCAGCCAAAGACAGTCACTGACCAATGTAAGACCAATGAATATTTGGTTATGTATGGACGAGGGTTCTGTCAAGGTTAAGGAAGGGAGACTCGGTTCTGTTTATCTCTTCTCTTGCCTTCTCCAGATAATCTCTGAAAACTGTGGATCTTCTGTTTGGCTCGGCTTAGCTGTTCCTCGAGAGACCGGAGTCTTCCTGACGATATTGGTCCATCCGATTGTCCTTCCGGAATCCTGCAAAACACACACGGTTTGTTAGCGAACTCCTTCCGCAGCTTAAAGAGTTTGCAAACAGCAGATCTATCTGCGTTCTCACGGCGTCCATGAAGAAAGCAATCAGACCGCCAACGCTGCGTAAACAAACCGAGAGCGACACGGAAAACTACAAGCTCCAAACCTTGATTCACTGGAGCCTGATTATGAATTGGCCATGAATAAAATAATCATAAATGTCTGCTGTGATGTTCAATAGCATTTAGTGCGCTGCATAAATTTGCTGCCTACATTCGTCTAAAGCATAATTGCTAATTACAGTTTGACAGTGTTCGTTTCTATTCAACTGATTTGGATGAAACCACCTCTTAACTAACGAGCATTTGGGAAACTCTGCATGACACAAACAGCTGCTCGTTTAATATCACATATCATTTTGAGCTTTTATTTTGTAACTGAATGTTTACTGAATATTTATATTTGTTTTTAAGGACGGTAAATGGGTCAATATGCGTCCAAGTGCTAAAACCACTGAGTAGATCGCTTATATTATGTATTAATATGGTAATCACACATTAATATTAATACTTCTGCTGCATGCATATGCATGAGGGTATATATGCAAAGGAACAAAGATTAGCGTGGAGAAATCAATAGAGCATGTTAGTACAATTTGCAAGAGTGGAGGAGGGAATACTAATTGATTCAAAAGATGCAGAAAGAGCTTTAATTTGAAAGGAAATAACAAAAATAATATAGAGTGCTGAGAAAACCAGCATACTTTAAAATGCAAAAAGAAAGGCAAAAGAAAGACAACACATTACCGTTCAATTTGGGGTATTTTTTTATTTTTTATAAAATAAAATAATTTTTCATGAATAACACATTCTTAAGTCTAGGAAGACTGTAATTACATCATTCTTAGAATTTTGACTCATTTAAAACTAGAATTTTACTTACTGAAATATGTAACATGCATGTTCGGATTTGGTTTAGTTTCATTGTATTTTGGCTTGGTTTTCCCTGTTCTACAAAAGGTACTCACAGGCAGGGATCCAATCGCCTGTCTTTATTAAGAATGGTCGTACAGGCAGATGGTCAGGACAGGCAGAAAGCATACACAAACGATAGTCCAGGCAGGGAAGTCAAGATAGGCAGATATAGGTTCTTTGTTTTGTTTATAGCACCTTGTTTCCTGGGAAACGTTGTTTCGTTTCACTATGTACTCGTGCATGGCTGAAATGACAATAAACTCCAATTTGACTTTGACTTTGATAACATACACGAGCGATAATCCAGGCACAGGTCGGGGCAGGCAGGCAGACAGATTCGGTAACGGGAAACAACAAGGTCAGACACAGAACAACAGGCAGGATACAAATGCTCGGTAATGCAAGAACAAGACTTCGCAGTGAGTGCATGGATGATGGAGTCTTTTATAATCTGGGTGATGGTTAACAGCTGGTGTGACAATCAGTCCAATGTGTGGGTTTCTGGGAAATGTAGTGTATGTTTATCAGTATAAGTGTGAAAGCTCCCTCCGGTGGTCAGAGGGGGGAGCGCAGAGCTCGTATTCATAACACAATGTTAGTTTCCCTGTGTCACGAGATGAGGGCGAAGACAAAGACGAAGACGAAGATGAAGACGAAGATATAGATCCAATGGTACTTTTAATGATGAATGCAGGGAGAATGTAACAGCAGTGTAAACACATCTGAAATCAACCAACATGTGAATAGCACAAACATGTAGCATACACAAACAATAACGTGAGCAAAACGACAAAATAAGAGTCCTGGAAGACAGTGATACATGACATTACTCCCCCACACCCTGGAAGGCGTGACCCCGCGCCGAAGAGAGACCAAAACGGGGGGGGGGACACCCTGGAGACCGGGGTGTCCAGAGTCAGGGAGGTCTCCATGGCGGCGCCAGAGGATACGGGACCCGGAGTTGCCCAGTAGGCTCCGTCTCCTTTGCCCTACCCACCCTCACACTTTCAAGTGAACTCATTCAATCCCATAATGCATCACAAGTGTACACTCAACAGTTATATAATGCACGGTGAGAGTAGTGCACCAAATTAATTCCATTTTAATTGTCTATTGAATTGCCTAATTAAGTTAGTTTCATTCACTCCTTCAAGTGAACTAATGTAAGAAACAGTGAATGAGGAAAAAGGGTGCAATTTCAAAGACAGCCTTTGTGAATGTGTCACTGAATCATTCATCCAAATTGAATTAGCTTATTTTTTTAACTTTTGAAATTGATTCAATATTTTAAATAGACTGAAGGAAGAAGCGAGAATCGTGATTTCTGTTGTAAACAAAACATTTTTGATTCTCAATTCATCTAGAATCATGCAGTTCTAGTTCAATTCCATCTAACGAGTGCGAGTATTAGACGGGGAGGATCTTCAGAACTGCTGATGGAGAGCAAAGCAGACTCTTATACAGCAGGGAACGGCGGCCAAATGACATTACAGCGAGTGAATTACTGTCAGTCACTGCCGCAGCACTCCGAGAGGAAATTACAAGAGTCGCAAGATTAGTCAGGAGACTGAAGCCTGAAGATCACACAGATTTAGCAATGAAAAAGAGGCAAGGAAGATCTGAATACTGCAAAATGATTAGTGAATACGAACAAATCCCTAACTCTACAGTAATTTCTATTACTTTTTCAAGCAATCAGACTTACACCTGGTGGATGATGAAATAAGTGGAAAACTCCCACAGACTTGTATTGAACAAGGGACCGGAGCTGTATCTTCAGACATGAGGAGGGACTCTGGTATTCTCTGAATACCATCTGCATGGCAACATGGTACAATCACCCAGAACACTCTAGTAACTGCACATAAATGTCTTAAAATCACCCAGAGGTAGAAGGATTTACCGATAATTATAACTAGGTTGGACCATTCTGGCTAATAACTGATTAATCAACTGATACTGAATGAAAACAAACAATATAAATAGCACTGAACATTTCAAAACAGTACTGAACCATGAAAATGTATTCCACTTTTTAAATATTAATTATATCTAGATCATTCATGTTAAAAGTGCATTAACTAATGTTCTGAGATACAACTTTAAACTGTACAATGTATTTGTAAATGTTGAAATGAACAATAGTATTATTAACTTTAGTTACTGCTACTGTCAATTATGAAGACAATGATGAAGAGTTCAAAAGCACTTTAATGAAAAACAAACACATTGATGAAAGTATCGTAACAGTAGTGTCCTCGTGCCAAGAAGACAAGAAGGGGTTATATAAGGGTGCGTGCTATATCACAAATTCTATATCATATTATTATTATACACGTAAAAATATTTCAATATATTGGCTATTGTTGTAATAATATGTTGTAATTTTGTTTTAATATTGTTGTAATATGACGTAAGGGTTTTTTTGCGTTATTTTCTTTCTGTTTTTCTCTCTTGCGAGGGTTGTTGTCTCTGGAGCTTGTACTATCACTCTGGCTGTCTGACCTGTCAATCATGCAAGAAGACGTGATTGGCTGTGCTGCGTGAGGGCGGGCTCTTCTCATCTCTTCCGATGATCAACACCTGTAGAATCGCTTCTTAAGGGACATGATGCTGCACAGCGGGAGACACTGCTTTTTCTTTTTGTTCTAATTCTAACCTGAGTTTGTTTTCTTATTGTTTGAATTTCGTGCACAAGCACTGTGTACCGAGCCTGAACGGTTATGGATAATTGACGTCATGCGGCAACATTCAAAATTTGAAATGTGAACTTACACAAAAAAGTTCATTAATCTATGGGTGCGGGTTATATAAGGGTGTGGGTTATACCAACAAATTTTTACACAAACCCCCCAAAACCCGCGGGCTATAAGAGGGTGCGGATTATATACGGTATATACGGTGCGGGAAAATACGGTAAGTACACACAGTGACAAATAGCTGTTGTGACGATTAGTGTCCATGGTGATTGACGAGTAGAGGGAGAACTGAAACAAAGCAACAAGCGCCCTTGTGATGTGACAGTGTGACAGTTACAAATTTCAAATAATATCCAAGCAGGCAATTTTTTAATAGCTACACAGAATTTAAATATATTTGTATCTTCTCCCACTTTAAATGCTTCTATTTAGGAACACTTGACTTTAAATATGCAACTTTGCCGCCTAATGAATGCATAAAAGAGACAGATGGATATAAACTAATGCAAATAGATTTGGGTCAGACTTGCGTTTGTTTTTGTCATATTGTTTAACCGTATGATGTTAATGTTAGTGCCTAGTCAACAAATTAATTACTTTATAACAATTTGAAAACACATTCGGTAGTGTACTGTATACGTAACGTTCCGTTGTCTGTTTTAAATCTGAAGAGTGTCAAAACAAACTCCACTCCAACAAACTCCAGTCAGTGATGGTTTTTATTTTGCCTCTAGAGGTCACTCTCATCGTGTATTGCCCTTATGTAGCCCTGCGCTTGTTGTCCTTTGTCATCCGGTTAGCAATTGGATCAACCTCTGCGCAGATGACTACAGTGACCACATAGCAATATGCGGAAACCGCTAGCAAACTAGCAAAACGCTAAGGCCACTCAGAACATTTGAGTAAACATAGCAACGTGGTAAAAAGCACTCACCCTTGCCATTGGATGACAATGCCTTGGCAATCATTCTAAATATCATATCAACATAAAACTGTGATCGGTCACTTGTGATGTCAATCAGATGGTCTCATCCTATATAAGTGATCAAAATAACCTGCAATGTGGGCTGACATTATTGATGGTCAAAAGTCTGGCTATGCATACTAAGAGGAACAGGACAATATTCTTAATCATAAGAGTGCTTTTAGCGCAGGGAAACAGTTTTCTTTTCTAAGTTTATTGTGTGTGTTCTTGGCAAATGGCACAATGAAGAATGTTTGTGGCAGAACATTTTCCAGGGCTCAGTGGCAATTTTAATTGCTCATATAATGGTATTGACAGAAAGCACACATATCTTCACCCAGCCTGAGGGTGTGGACCGCTGAGTCTCGATGAAACAAATGAACGTTATGATGTGTGGAGAAACATTCATAATAATGCACGGCAGCACACACAGGCCATTGTCAGATACCATTCCATTTCTCTTCAGCGAAGGCCGGAAACATTGTATTGCTTTGAGCAACAATTCCCATGTTAATGTATCTATCCAGTAGGTTTTTTTTTTATCATCACTTTATGATAGTAGCATGTGCATATATAAATTACAAAAAAACATAAAAGTGCCTTCTGGCATTCAAATAGTGCTTTGTTGAAGATAATAATTTAAGAAAAAATAGATCTTAAGGTCCTTGGTTCACATTGGTGTAGCAGTATATAGTATATTGTTGTTATTACTATTATTATTTAGAAAGAAAAACTATAAATAAACAGACACACACACATGAATATATGTGTATATATATATATATATATATATATATATATATATATATATATATATATATATATATATATATACACGCACAAACACTCAGTCACCAACTCTAACCCACACTTACTCACACACACACACAGACGGATGGACGCACACTCACTCACACACTCTCACACTCACGCACTCTCTCACTCTCACACACACTCCCACACTCACTCCCTCTCACACAATCTCACATACACACACTCACTTAGTCACTCACGCTCATTCACACTCACTCTCACACACACACACTAACTCAGTCAGTCACATAGACAGATGGATGCACAATCACTCACACACATTCACTCACACAATCTCACGCACACTCTCTCTCACTTTCACTTACTCACTCTCACACACACACACGCTCATTCACACTCACTCAATCTCACACAATCACACACACACACAATCACACACACACACACACACACACACACACACACACTCACTCACACAGACCTAATTATGCACACGCGCACACACACACACACACACACTCACTCACTCACTCACTCACTCACTCACTCACTCACTCACTTACTCAATCACTCACTCACACAGACCTAATTATGCACACGCGCACACACACACACACACACACACACACACACACACACACACACACACACACACACACACACACACACACACACACACACACACACACACACACACACACACACACACACACACACACACACACACACACACACCTTGAAGAATAATTCATGTCAGAAGCACAAATGCTGCTGGTCTGTATAAGCGTTAGTTCTAGTGAATCTGGTCTGTGCACACCTCACTAAATAAAGCTGTTTTACATCAATCCTCCTCCAGTTCCACAGTCCAAGGACACTGGCTGGATCTATCAGAGATCTTGGGATTGATATTGTGGACCTTCAGATTTAGAGCGGATCAATGGGAGACTGGGACCCCGAATGAGGCTGAGAGACACACAAGAGCCACATTGGGCTATCTGTTTGGAATTAAAGCACAGAAGACATTGATCAGATCAAGATTTATATCTGAAATAGATGTCCCTCCTTCAGCCTGACAAAGACAAATGACCAAAGCCGCTCTATTCACAGCTTATGAACAATAGCTTGGCTCTGTGTTTTTGAGGAACCATTTGCTTGTGTGTTTTACAGACAATCGAACACAGGTTCAGTTTCAAGCACAGCACTATGGTGGGACTACTGCCATTGTAATGCTGTAACCAACACTTTTCACAATTAAATACTTGTGACTGCTGTAATCTGTAATTATTTCTTGAATTAATTTGTGCTCTACTTCACTAATGGTCTTTTTAAAGAGGCCATATTATGCACTTTTACAAAGTATTGATTTAGTGTTTGGGTTATACAGTAAACCCTCACCACTTCGCGGTTCAAGTTTCGCGGCCTCTGTGTATCACAGATTTTTCAAAAATATTCATCGGAAATTTTTTTTTCTCACAAATACCGCCATATCGGCAGCCGTATTGAGGAAAGCAGCGGTGCTTCATTGTGATGCGAGAGAAACGTTGTGATGCGAGAGAAACTCTCTCAGAGGCTTTGTACATGCCCACAGGCACTCAGACAAGACACGTGATTGGTTCCCGGCGCAGGATCGACCAATGAGAGCACGAGTGGAGTGGGAGCCTCTTCGCCTTTCTCAGAAGCATATGTTGACGATCCAGCGCCAATAGCTTCCCAAACTGATTTAAAGATCATTATACCAGTGCAGCAACACCATCATCATCATCATCATCATCATCATAACATTCATCGAACCGCACAGGTCTGTCATTGTCGTCATTACTGGAGTCTCAAGATACTACTGTCATTGATGAGTGTAGAACACCAAAATACGTATCGTATGAGAGAGAGAGTAAATGTATAATATTAAGGTTTTATAATTAAATAGATTTAATTAAAATATATATAAAGTATAAATATACATATTTTAAACATTCTGATACCTACACACACATATACGGACATTCCTAGGGGGGGGCAAATCCTACTTCGTGGATTTTCACCTATCGCAGGGGGTTCACATTAACCGTGACAAACAAGGGATTACTGTATAAGGATCTAAAAGACAACTTATATTTTAGATGCTTGACATTGTTGCAGCTCGTCTCTTCCCAGTCTGTGAGAAACGCTCTGTTTAGTTCCTGTCTCTACGAAGCCCCTCCTTCTTAAAAGCACACTGTGCTCTGATTGGTCGGCTGGTTCAGCGTGTTGTGATTGGTCGAGCGTTTCAAGCATGTTTGTGAAATGCCCCGTCCCTTCCCATAACCGCCAGTTTCTACGCACAACTTACTAACTCAAGCTCCGCCTCTTTATTCTGCGCATGAATTATTATAATGAGGAATATTGTGACATTTTTGTTCCCGGAAGAAACTCAAGAAGGCGTTTCAGGAGATCAGAAACACTGACACTGATATAGAGAACTCTCGCCGGAGGGACGTTGTAACTTTGCAGAGATTTTTCATGTTCAAACAGTAACTTTACACACTACAGACAGATGAACATGGGAAAAAGAATAATAGATCCTCTTTGAGGACAGTACTTTCTTCAGGCCAACCAGGTCCTCTGCAAATCACTACATATCCCTTTTTCCCTAGCATCCTGTGAGAGTACCGCATTTCTTCTCTCCTCAGTATAAGCTCTTTATACATCTTGACTTTCTCCATCTGAACACCTCCCTCATGACTCTCCTGAACATCCGGCAAAACTGCTCACACTGCACTCGAGCCCGGAGTCACACGTCACAGATCTCACTGCAAGAATTGCATGCGTTTCAATAGAAACAACAGTTATGAAGAGAAAAATAAACTGTGATTTCAGTATGCATCTTACTTTTAAAGTTTTTAAAGTGCAATTAAAACTATTGATAAATCATTTAGCAGATACTTTTATCCAAAGCAACTTGAATATTAGTATTTAATTTTAAAATATGAATCATAACAATTAAATATTTAAATAATTGATTAATTACGTATATTATATAATGGCTTTAAATATAAAACATATGATATTAATAATAATAAATATAATTTTAACGAAGTCATTCTGCAGCCTGGTTGAGAACCGCTATCTCAGAAGAACACAGGATTTTGTTTCTATAGAAGCTCACACGTTTCCGTTTCTCTTGTTCTGTTAAGAGCAGAGTTGTATCCAGGGTACTGAACTCACATCAGACAGAATCAGGTCAAATACTGCAAATGTTAGAAAGGTCTTTAGTGGCAGAGCACAAGCCTTGATATCACAAACCACAGAGAGAAAGAATCAATGTAACAGCATAGAAGCACAATGCAACTTCATGCAAAACATTTATGCGAGGACTTTAAAATTGCCCCGAAATGAAAATAATTCAATTACTTTGTAGGGTTTCTGTGCAATGTAGTGTTGTCAAAAATATCCTTTTTTGACACATATCGATACTGAATTGTAGGAAACGATTCCAAAACTAATTTTCCGCAGAATGGACACTCTCTCTCTCTCTGACAGTGACACACAAACCCTCCTCTCCTCTCATTCACTCGTTTCATTCGCTCCAGATAAATATTGTTGCTGTTAAAGGGCTTGAATTTCACCATGGGATACTGCATAATTTTACTCTAAATTGAGATATTTTTCGCTTTTTATGGTGATTATACAGTCAAATACACAAAAATAATGTAAATAATATGAGAAGATGTATTAGCAGCTATTGTGTAATTTGTTGTGTCTGCTTAACTGAATGCGTAACGTTAACTAACCACATAACATGTATAATATTACAACTGTATATTACTGTCATATATATGTCAGAATATGTCACTTTGGATAAATGCAGAAATGCATAAATTTCAAATGAGAGAGAATGAAGAAAATATAATTTTCAGATGAACTGTAATAATACAGAAGCCGTTTACCGTAGAGACTGGGCCATGCGCCGCAGGTCTTCGTTTTGCTGTTTCAGTCTCTCCAACTTGGTGAGGATCTTGGCCAGCTCACGGCTGGAGCGCGGCGCATGTTCGTTGTCTCTCACCAGATGACCCCCGATATAAAAGAGCAACGTCCCCCATGCCAGCAGGACCAGCGCTATCCAGCGCCATGAGCCCGTCCATGGACGCATGCTGCCGCCAAACTCCAGTCACAAATGACAGACTGGCATGTTGGGTCTGCCGATTAAAGTAGAGAGGAAAAGCAAGGCGTCCAAACGTGGAGGTGAAAAAAGGAACTGATGCGTCTACGTAGGTACGTCAACACACCATGGGTATTCATGCATTGTGACTCGTCAAGACGGAAGATCCTCCATTCTGTTCCTATAGTTGAGGATTGTGGTGTTTCACTGGCGTCTCATTGGCTTTGTTGGGTTTGCTGAATGCATTACTGTCCTGCAGAAAGACAGAGAGAAAGATCTTACAGAAGAGTAGTTGGTCACTTAGTGGAGAGCAGAGAAAACAACACTGAATGCAAAAACCATCTATTCATAGATATGGAAGCCCGTTTACGCCACAGTTGAGAAAAAAAAAAGATTATTTAAGTCGAAATATTGACTTAGTATCTCGAAATATCGGATGCTCTTTGATGTGCAGGTTCATCATAAAGAGTGTTTATTTTATTCATACAAATGAATAAAATACTATATACTTTGGAATCCCTTCTTATATACTGATGATTTATCATTCATGTTCTTTAATTATATTATTGATTATCACACTGACTTTAACAGCTGTTTTACACAACGTGTCATGTTTGCTGTGATCTCGCATTTACATGCTTTGACCATGCGGAGAAGCACAAGAAGTTAAGTCATTATTTCGAGAAATGTTCTCATTATTTCGAGATACTAAGTCATTATTTCGACTTACTAAGTCAATATTTCGAGATACTAAGTCAATATTTCGACTTACTAAGTCAATATTTCGAGATACTTAGTCAATATTTTGAGATACTAAGTCAATATTTCGACTTACTAAGTCAATATTTCGACTTACTAAGTCAATATTTCGACTTACTAAGTCAATATTTCGACTTACTAAGTCAATATTTCGAGATACTAAGTCAATATTTCGAGATACTAAGTCAATATTTCGACTTACTAAGTCAATATTTCGAGATACTAAGTCAGTATTTCGACTAAGTCATTATTTCGACTTACTAAGTCATTATTTCGACTTACTAAGTCAATATTTCGACTTACTAAGTCAATATTTCGAGATACTAAATCAATATTTCGACTTAAAAAATCTTTTTTTCTCAACTGTGGCAGAAACGGGCTTCCATACATAGATGATTCAACTAAACAAGAAAAATAAATAAACTTTATTTCAACTTTTCAATGAAAGGAGAAAATGCTTCCCATATCTTCTGTTGTTGAAAGATTTGGTGTTTAAGCAAACTCCTCAAAATCCAAGAACAAAAATGTGCAGGTACAATTCATTTATCTAAATACGGTTCATCTGCAATAAGGGTAAATAAGATTTGTGTCAACCAAAATGTGTCCCATTTACAGAAAAGCATGTACAAGTTATGTGCACTAAAAAGATTTCAAACTCTGCATGATTCTTCTTTTAATGGTTGATCTGAATGATTATATCGACTTTTTGGCTTCACATATGCTATGTTCTAAGGCCAACAGGAGTTTATTTTAGTAAACATTTATGTTTTTTCACATTTGTATGATAAACAATATTGCTGTGTTGGAACACCACATGTAAAATCTAAGCCCTGAAACAAAGCCAGCTGAAAACGCTGCTGTAGAACACAGTGTGCCAAAGAAGATAAATTGAATACAACTAAAATACAAAAAATAAAAATAAGAACGTTGTTCCCCACACTGCTCATGCAGCCCTGCCTCAACACCCCCGAGGATTGATCAAAATGACAATCTCACGATGGTGCGATCTCATGACAGATGTGAGGAGACTCTTAAAACGCCTGGACCCGCTGTTCGTTTGGGGAAACGCTGTCACTCCTGTACTGCGCTCCATCTAACGTCTCAACATTTTCACTCTCACAGACTCAGACTCTGACAGCTAAACCCGAGACGTGCCCCACAGATGTCGACACATGTTTTGTGACTGACGTGATATGTGCACCGGATTGACCCTAGAAAACCCTGTGTCATCAGTTTCCCTCCAGGAACGACTGAGAAAGACATTGCGTCTACGCTGCAAGCAAACACAGCTCGAATGCTTGTATTATAATCTCCAAGTGCGTGTCGTTGCAAGTGATGTGACAGAACTAGAACACGCTTCATAATCGATGAACACTTGACCCTGAAACACTGTAAGCGTGCAATGGTGACATGAGGAACAGCGAGGAAAGGATGATGATGCTTTATATGGATAATGTTTTCTAAACACTGACTCAACGCATGCACTAGTAAGAGGGGATTCATACCTTTTGCTATAAGATGACGTCAGGCAATTAAAACAGAGACCTTTTACTGACGAGCCTAATTTCAGACCACAGGTTCAGAGTGAAGGTTGAAAATAATAAAACTTTTAAGTGAGCCTCAACATATCCAAAAAAAAAGAAAAACCACATCATGACCTCCTTAATCAACAAAGCTGGCAAATCTGCAATCATGCATATCTACAACTAAACTAGAATGTTCTGTTTTCATTCATACACTGCAATTGCATAACCATGCAAGACTGCACATGTGAAGTGCATCAAAACCAGAATGATTCTGTTTTAATCAATGCTGTTTCAACACTACAAGCATGCAATTCTAGAAGAAAACATCTAGAATGTTCCTGTTTTAATCAACAACACTCCCTGCAAGTGTATTTTAATGCAACACTGCAAGCAATGTGACATCTAGAATGCTCCTTTTATAATCAACGAAGTTGTCTACATAATAATTGCATAACCATGCAATATCGCAAATGGGCAAAGCAACTTTAAACTATAACACTCCTATTATAAATCAACACCGATGCAACTCTAGAATGTTGCTGTTATAATGGGCGACACGGCACAAGAGTAAAAACGACAAGAACACTCGTTTTATAATGAGCAAAGCCGTCTAACAGCATACCATGTGTGCAGTGCAGATAGTTCTGTTGATTGTACAATTATATTTCATGATTTCATCTCACTCTCAGTGCAGACGGAGTGTTATAGAGAAATATGACTGCTTTTAATGAATCTTCATTTAACATTAACAGGACTTCAGTTTTCATTAAGGGTAAGAAAAAGACCAAAAGCTGATATATCAGGAACTTCCGATATCATTTTACATTTATCAGACGCTTTCATCCAAAGCTACTTGCGTTGCATTGCATTCAAGAAACACATTGAGATTTTAGTCAGTTCTTGCTTTCCCTGGTAATCAAACCCATGACCTTGATGTTGCAAGCGCTGCTCTCTACTGTTCTAGTCACAGGAAAGACAGGAATTTTTATCTCTACATTCCCCTGCTGAACATTACAGTCGAGTTATATGAGCTTTCATCTACAGTATTGTGCCCTGATCTAAAAGTCATTTCAAATTTTACTGATCACAGACCAGGAAAGAATAGCATCTACTGATGAACAAATGAATTAATACAAGCCAGATTGACAGATTCTAACACAGACATGAAATGTACAAAAATAAATCAAAATCCATCTGAATGTCTTTAGTAGTATTGTTCATTATTCATCAGAAGAAAATAAATCATTCTCTTTCAAAAACATTTTAAAAGCATTCTGCACCTCTGAAACAACTACTTTACTGATTTAATGAATCTATAATATTATAGCCAATTTTCACAAACCAATGAAATCCTGCAGGTCAAAATCAATTATTGTCCTCATCCCACTGAATATTACTCCGAAATGAATGTGACATGTGAAGGCCAAGTAACTACTAATTTTTCCCTCTGCATTTAACCCATCCAATTTAGTGCACACACATACACACTGCAAACCGTATCACATAATCAAGTAAAATGTGATACAAACAGAGTTTTAAAGGTAGAGTAAGCAATTTTCTGAGAGGATAGCAATAGGGAGCTAGCATTGAAAGCATACGATCCTTCCCTTCAGAGCGTTAACAAAGTCACACCTCTTTCAAATTACATGAACACACACATGAGGGAGCAAACAAGCTTCACGAGAGACTGCGTTAAACTACCTCATGTCTCAAAGCACTTAAAATACCAATAATAAGAGCTCTGAGCTGAAGCACCTGACTGCTGCAGATTCATTCCAGCGTTGATAGTGTTGACATTGAAACGCGTACATTCGACTCACGAACCGCTCAGCGAATAACGTCACGGGTTTCCATCTGAAACACAGTAGTTATGGATGAACGCAGAATAAGCTGGTTGTTTTAGTTCAAGAGGAACTGTAAAAGGATCTGCTGTTTCGTTTGTGCTGCTCAGTGACTGACGTCTTTCTAGTTCTGCATAGCATGAAACACACTGATGACATGTGATGTCTGCGCGAGCAGGTGCGCAGAGATATGGAAATACATTTGTTGACTAGAAGGTAGGAAAATGACTTGACGAACATTTTATGGTCCTACGCTTTCCACACACTATATTTACATATATTCATATAAATACATTTAGACCACTTGATATCAGGTGAAAAACCTTTTCAACTAACATAACAAAACATTTTTTCTGGAACAAATCCCCTACCCTGCCTTTAAATCTCACCAAACGCTAACTCCTTGCACTGAGAACATCATCCTCCACCCAGGATCAACTGTTTCAGGAGTTTAACAGGAGGAAATGGGGCTCAGACTTCAGAGGCACAGTACTTCAGATGTGCTGAGCTGCGTTTGGGTTTCAGAAGGAATCTGTCTTCTAGATACTCAGTAACAGGCCTGCAGGCTCATAGTGGCTTTTATTATATTTCTTCAAGTAAAGTGAGGATTAATGAGCAGGTGAGAGCGGCTAATGAGACCAGAGGACGAATCACACAAACACTTTCTGTAAATAGCAGAGCATCTTGGTTAAAAGGACCTTGAGGTGACAGCAGAATCTGTTTAATTGAAGATTATGTGCATGATATGTGCAGTTTGGTAATTTCCTAAACAAAACGGTATCAGCCCAATGATCGTGAGGAAAGCATGAAGCACAAAAATAACTAATTTAATACTTTCTATAAAAGTGATGTTGAACCCATCTACAAACGCTAAAGCTTTCCATAAACGCAGTACATATACATAAGGTTTCCCTCGAAGCTTTATAAACACATTTAGAAGCTTGAGAATAAAGTGTATAAGTAAAGATCCCTCCATGCAAAACTTTAGAAAAGAAAAGTAAGTTACTTTACCATTCAAAAGTTTGCGGTCAGTAACATATATATTTTTTGAATGTCTCTTCTGCTCACCAAGGCTGCTTTACTTGTTCAAGAATAGAATAAAAGCAGCAATATTTTGAAATATTCCTACAATTTAAAAGAAGTGTTTTCTATGTAAATATAGTGTGAGACATAATTTATTCCTGTGATCAAAGCAGAATTTTCAGATGGACGATCTGCTGTTGTGTGAAGCATGTTCCTATCATGCTTTGCTTTCTCAGTAACGCGTCCTCTGACCTTTCAGACTCAAAGCTTCATCATATTTACGGTACTGTGCAACTGTCATTTATCTGTCAATCACTCAAAGGAAAGGTCAACTCAAATGACCCGCTCAAACCGAGCGACTGAGGAACCGACATCAAGCAGTGGAACCGGCCCTGCAATAAACCTCCCATAAGAGCTGAATGATGCATGTGTGGCCTCAATATGAATTATACTTAAGGTCAAAGGTTTGACGGATTACAACAGGACCCTTGCAGAGCACATCCTTGACGTATCACGTAACGGTGTGTGTGTGTGTGTGGCTACAACGGTCCAGCAAACGGGAATGACAATCTAGGACAGGACTCTTGTGGGAAATGCTGGACACAGTTAATCAAACCAGGACACGGGAACAGGGATCTGCCAAGCACATCAAAACAAGAACACAAAATATGCAATGATCTATTTCCTAATGTGAGTTTTTCCTCAAAAAAAAAAAAAAAGTCTCTAACGGTAGACTAGAAACTAGAAACCTGTTCTAATAAACTATAGAGAAAAAAACTCTTAGCTGCTCAAAGTTGATAAATGCAGCCTACACTTTTGTCTCATTGTTTGTAATAATAATGATAATATTTAAGAAATACATAAATACTGTATATATATAAAGTTGTGTAATTACTGACAAATAATAATGATGAAGATGATAATAATATTAAGTTTATTATTACATATTATAACATATGTAATTAAATGAAATAATATATTACATTTACAAAATAAATGTATTAATAATAATAATGGTTATCTAAACAACTTCATAATCTGGAATATCGGTAAAAATATTGAGTAAGATTTAAATGCCACAACTAATTAAAATATTTTTTGTGAATTTACAGTAAAATATCAAGGAATTTTAAAAGGTACGGTGCATTTAAGATAAAAAGTGTTCAAATAGCAGTCCTGACACACCAATATGAAAAAGAAAAACCTCCATCCTCACATTCAACTTGTTTTCCCATTTCCTTTCAGAGGGTTTATAAAGGCTGAATACGCAGTGGCCTTTAAATGTCTGCGCATTCTGGGAGTCTTTACTGTTGTTTTATTTAGATCATGCTCACACTGACTGTTTTTCCATTTCTCGGGAAACCGTTGTTGACAAGACACAAGGTCTTCTTCGGATATAATGCGCAAGTGAAATGTGAGGAACACACATCAGATCTACAGATAGGCGTGAAGGATGATGCTGCAGCCGACAGCTACTCTTCGAGCAGATTACTGGATTAAACTTCAGGCTCGTAATCTTAAAGTGGTGGAGAATAACTTGAGCCCTGAATCCCCATCATGCCCTTGAGCGAGACACTTAACATTTACTCCAGGGGAAACGTCCCTGCAAGACTGAGACTGTCAGTCACGCTAGAAAAGACATCATCAGCGAAACGTCAAAAAACTCCTGTAGAATGACATAAATCTATAAAGTTACCGCCGAGGACATTTTGCTGACTCGCAATATTCTGGTCATGTGACATGGATACAGCAAACCAGGCTTGTGCATCATGTAGAAATCTAAAACTCTTGAAGTTTGAAGATTTATAGATGGTAGAATGAGAACAAACAAATGAATGAACAAATGAATGATGGATGGAAAAACAGCCAGACAAATGGATGGATGGGTGGATAGATAGATGGAACGACAGACGGATAGATGGATAGATAGATAGATAGACAGACAGATAAATGATGGATAGATAGATATACAATTTTAGATATAAAATAGATATAAAAATAGGGGATGGGGATTGAACACATACACACACACACACACACACACACACACACACACACACACACACACACACACACACACACAACCACTTCCTCTGTTCTCACATTGTATTGGGAATTTGTTTGTTCAAACTGTTTTTAAAACAAGGCTTTTAATTAGGACACCAGAGCAAATAATGAGCAGTAAGACATTTTCTCTCTATCTCTCTTTCATGTATTAGTGTCTCTTGTGTGTCTCAGATTCATTAGCGTTGCCCAAACATGACGGAGGAGAAGTGTAGCCCCACCTGCTGTTGCCATATGGGCCGTCCAGCACAATACAGTCAAGGTCAAAGTGCTCCGAGTGCAGAAAGCACAGGATATATCGATCACGGCCGCTACAGCAGTTCAGGGACTCAAACCGCTGAAGGTGCAGCCTTAGAGAGCTGGAGATCCGTTGCGGCTCCAGCACAGGTTCAGACAGGTCACACAGCTGAAATTGAGATGGCCAACGATGTACTCTCATGCGCGCTCTGAGCAGAAGGGATTTAAAGTTACAGGGTTTGGACTGAAAAGAAAAGAACGGAACAATTCGAAACACAGAATCACTTTATTATCTCGGTTATTTCACCATGAGTGAAATGAGATGAAATGGAGACCAAATGGATGAGATATCAACAATGTCTTAAAGTAAATACAGATTTGCCAAGATAAGTCTGCAAATGCAAACTATTAAAAAACATATCAGCTATTGAAATAAAGCAAGACTAAAATAGAATATAAATACTACAAAAAATGTTTTAGAAATGTTGCCTATTGCCAAAAAGTTGTATGTATCTTGAGCTATACTGAAATATGTATCTTTAATAAGAATGCTCGTACAGGTGATAGTCAGGACAGGCAGAGAACATTCAAGAATAGTAGTACAGGTGGGGAAGTCAGGGCAGGCAGAGAACAATCACGAGCGATAATCCAGGCAAAGGTCGGGGCAGGCAGACAGAATCGGGAAAACGGGAAAACGGAAAAAACGGCAGAATCAGCAACAGGAAAACAGAAAGGGATATAAACGCTCAAAAATCAAGCAAATCACAGCAAATCAAGACTTTGCGATGACAGTGCATGTGTGTGAGTCTTTTACGGGTGATGGTTCGCAGCTGGTGCGATAATCAGTCCAATGTACGGGCTTGTGGACAATGTAGTGTGTGTGTGTGTGTCAGTATAAGTGTGAGAGCTCCCTCCAGTGGCCAGAGGGGGGAAGCGTGGAGCTCGTCATCACAAAAGTGTCCGATAAAGAAGAAGAAGAATAGAGTGAACTTTATAGTTGCCTATGCAATTTGTATCTGATATGAATAAAACAAGTAGTTCAATTTATAACTGAACGGATTTGTATTTCCGCTTTTATAGACATCAGTGTGTATTTTTCAAACTAAAAATGCATCATTTTGCGAGTATTTAAATGTCTGAAACCTACAATAATGGTTTGTGGTTGAAAACACTGAATAGTTGATTTATGACCAGCTCTGAGCATGTCCATCGCTGGATCACCAACGGACACTGAACACACTAATCACACATAAATATATATATACAGTGGAGTTCATTTATCTCGAGTCACGGTTAACTCGCCAATCCTATTATGTCAAGGTTTTTGAAGTGGAACCGCCAAACTCCCTATTTGTCTTAGTATTTTTGATTCTTTAATGTCGATTTGTTAATGTCGCCAAAATCGAATATCTCGAGCACCACTTCACATGGTTATTTCGTGACTAATTTGCGTACCTAGTTCACTGCGCATGCGCTGAGTTTGCCTTGCACGTGGAGGACGGGGTGATCCGCTCACGGTTCACTCCCTGTCGTTGATCTCGTCTGAGGGATAACACGCTGTGGCATCCCGCATGTTTTTTGTGATTTTGTGAGCAATCGTGTTTGCATTGTTGGCAAATATAATTAAAGTAACACATTTATTCCGCGGCACTCTGAGGCCTGCAGTACGCACAAGGGTACCAGCTTGGGATTAGGCCTTGATGCTCCAAGGCTTCTCTCTGACTCCCTTTGAGCCAATTAAAGAGTTTCCAGTGAAGTTTCTGACTCTTAAAGCATTTTCTTCCTTGCTATTTAATCTATTATAAGAGTTGGAGATCTGAAAGCTTGGAGTTTGCACTTGGCACGGTGAAGGCTTTCCTCCACCCTAAGCTGGGTTACATTCCCAAGGTCTCCACTGATGTAGCTAGATCATTTTTTACATTTACATTTATTCATTTAGCAGACACTTTTATCCAAAGCAAGTTGCAACTTGAGGAATACAGAAAGCGATTCATCCTGAAGAGGCAAAAGTACACAAGAGTGCTTACATTACAAAGTTTCAAACATTGCTTGAAGTAGCATAAGCCTGGAAAATGGAGGGACTCAAGAAAAGTGAAAGCAAGGAAGGAAAAGGAAAGGTTGTTTTTGTTAGGTTTTGTTATGCTAGGTGCTCACGGAAGAGATGAGTTTTCAGCTGTCTTTTGAAAACTGACAGGGATTCTGCATTACGAATGAGGGCAGGGAGATCGTTCCACCAGCAAAGGAATGGTGAACAAAAATGTACTTGAGAGTGATTTTGTGCCTCTCTATTATGGAACCACAAGTCGTCACACATTAATTGATCATAGGTTTCTGGAAGGTGTTTAGATCTGTAGTAGTGAGTGGAAGTAAGAGGTGCTGAGCCTATATTAGATCTGTAAGCAAGTGTCAATGCTTTGAATTTGCAGAGTGCAGAGAGATGAAGAGTGGTGAGACGTGGCCCTTTAGGGTTCATTGAAAACTAGACATACTGCAGGGATCTGGACCCATTTTAGATCTATTGTGCTGCAGGCCTTCTGTCTTTCCCTTTCAGAGATCTAGACCAGGAAAATAATAATCTGCTTAGTCTGGTATGGGCATTAGAACATCCACAGAGCTGCCCTGTGGAGCAAGTCCAAACAGTCCAAAAGGGTGTTCAAGATGTCTGATGTCTATGATGCGACACACTGGTCCTCACCTCACATATTCGACTTTACACTAGGGCCACAGGTGTTATCGTCCAAGTATGATTCACACCGGACAGTCACTTGTCTCCAATCAGTCATTTACTTAAACCAATACAGAGCAAACAGAGGAGTTCCATGCTGGGCCTGGAGCTGGGAAAATACATGACAAAACTGCTAAGTGGTGTGGACATTTACGTTCCCACAGCGTCATCGATGCAGCGTAAGTTCCCTTGAAAGGGACCGTCTATGTCATGACTTCACCTTTGTTTGGCATGCCTTTTATAGTTTCCTGACATCACCTGCCTATGACATCCCTTCACACCATTGGTTTGATTTTTACAATTCGGTTCAATCACGCAGAGCGTTCCCACATCGTCGTAGTTGCAGCGTCTCGTTCTCTCTTCAGGTAATGAGTGTTACAGACGTAGCCTCAATATTTTTATAAGTTGATCTTTTAAAAGTAGTATATGCTTAGAACTCTTAGAACAAATCTGAGAAATAAAATGCTCTGCTGGGGGTTGACTGTTTGCTATTTGACCAATCATGGACTTGTCACACCCTATAAAGACCAAAAAACAAGAATAATTCATCATGCCCTGGTTCATAAGCTCATGTGGTTCATTGTAGTGAGAGTAACTGTTCAACGATCAAGCCGCTTGATCTCCACTGAACTCAAGCGTCTGATCTCAAACACACACACATCTGCAGTGAAAGGTCACACGTGGAGAGCAATAATTTGACATGCTGTCTTTTTTTAATTACCAGAAATGGACTGCAGGGGACAAACTTGACCTTTACTACCTGTGGAACATAAAGCACAACTGCAGCGCTGCGTTCTGCTGCATGCGTGTCATTCTGAGCGTCTCTCCATTAATGAGCCGTGGTGACAGCTGACCTTTAACGCTCCACAGGCTGCTGTCACAGTGGGGCTCTGCACGCGCTCACAGACCAAAACTCCCATCAGTCATTTACTTAAAACAACACAGAGCAAACAGAGGAGTTGCACGCTGGGCCTGGAGCTGGGAAAATACATGACAAAACTGCTAAGTTGGATACTTGTACTGTACTTCACACATCTGTCTTACAGCATCATGGCCGACCACTAGCTTTGTAAATTACTGATACCATAAATTTAGCACAAAACGTAGCCTACCTTGACAGCATTTAATTCTCCAGTACCGCTCGGTCATTTTAACTGAAGAAAATGTATGTTTTATGTTTTCATTATGCACATGTTTTGAAAAGTATTCAAAAAGTAGTCACACTTGTATTGTTCCCGGTCATAAATGATCGTAATGGAAATGAATGGGAGACTAATTTTATCTAGTGGAAACTTTTTTTACTGAACAAACAAAAATCTGCTTTGATTTTCGAAAGCTCGTTTTTTGAGATATCAACCTCAAATTTGGAGCACAACATGTTTAGATGTATAGCTTTGATTTTCTTTTTCTTTTTTTTTTTGCAGATTTAGAGTAAAATGTGTTTTAGAAAATTATATTTAAAAAAATTCCTGAATTTTATAAAAAAATTGAAAATGGTGCTTTGAGTGTCAAGATTTATGAGACCAAACTTTCAAGATTTATGACCGTTTCAGGTTTATGTTCAAAAAGTTAATAATTGAATAATAACTCCCGCATAAACATAATTTAGTACCATAACATTTCCTAAAAATACCAAAATATTAAATAAAAAATATTAGCGAACTAAAATATAGTACAATAATGTCATTGAATAAAAAAAAAAAAAAAAAAAGATTGTCATTCCATCATAGACTGCTCCTAAAAAATAAGGCAATCCCATTCTAAATGGTGGATCCGTCTAGAGAAATGGTGATTACAAAACATATACTTCAGTTTAATAATGAATCATTTTTGTAACAATTTTAATTTTCAAAAAAATCAAACATTCAAAATCTATACATTTATTTTATTTAAATATTTGACATTTTATTTAAATTTAATATAATGAAAAATATACACAACTGTTCAAAAGTTTAGGGTTGGTACGTTTTTTTTATTTATATTTTTGAAAGTTTAAGATTTTATGTAATCCTGTAATCAAAGCTGAATTTTCAGCATTATTAGTGTCACATGATCCTTCAGAAATCATTCTGAAATGTTGAAAACAGTTGTGCTTCTTCATATTTTTGTGGAAATCATTATAATTTTTGTCAGGATTGTTTGATGTATAGAAAATCCACATGCACTGATTTAGCTTAAAGGGACAAGAAATACAACCCAACACATACAATCTCATCTATTAAAAGCTTCCCCAAGCACCCTTTCTCTTCCTCAGGATCTGTAATGATGAATGTATTGCAGTCTCAAAGCAAAATGCTGCAGCGCATACACACTGTAACTTCCTCGCATTGTTTTGAGCAAAGAAGCTCATGTTAAGCAGAGACGACATCAAAGTAACAGGCTACACGTATAAAGACATAATTTTATTCTCTAGTGTGTTATTAAGACAGAGAGAGACAGAGACCCATATTTCCCCTCATAATCCTCTTAAACGGTCTTCTGACTTTCGCTGTAACATCCTCAGCAGACTGACCTGTGTCAGTGTAAATCCTCACACTCAATTCATGTCCAAAAAACACAGCAAAGCTTAGAAAAGACTGAATCAGTCACATATCATCCTATAAAAATCTAAATAAATAAACCCTTTTCTGATTTTTAGGAAATTAACTTTATATATGCATGCAATAAAGGTGCAATAAAGCTTGTTTTAAATTTTCTGTTTTACTTGTGATTTTGCTTAGCATTTTTTCCCCATGACAATGCATTCGGATTCTTTACAGCTTTTATCTATTCTTCCCACTGTTCTCAACAGTGATTCTCATTAGATTCTTATTACTGGAATTCAACAATGCAATATAAGCAATTTACAATTTAAGTAATACACTTAGTGTCACATTACAGTAATGAAAATTGGATCCCCCCCTGTATTATCATAATGACATTTGGGGCAATATCATGGAAATAATGTCACAATGCAAAACAAATCTCAATGGTACTGAAATATGCTTCAGTTATTTCTTTCTTCCAACTTTGTGGTGGAAAATTTGAACATTTGTTTCCATGCATTTATGGTAAAAAAATAATAATATCCTGAACAATTTTGGATACATTCAAAACAGGCATATTCTGCATAATATGCATTGTGAAAAGCGCTATGCAAATACATATTACATACATGCAAGAAATAATATAAAGCATGATGCAAACAGCCATCAGAAAAAGGAAAAAAACATTTTACTGCTCAGAACTCAAGAGACATACTGGGGTTCAATTAAATATCAACTTAAGTATTAATTAAATTAATTAATATTAAATATTAATTATGCCTCTATTGAGTCTTGGAGTTTTCTTCCAGGAACAAAGACATCACACTATTCCTCATTTGAATAATTAATATGCAGAATAAAGGGGTGTGGCCTGCTTGAGTTTGTTAGTAATGTGTTGAAACTGACACATTATTTTTTCACAAATATGCTTTTTAACATGAAAACCAATCCCCCCAAAACAGTCAAGACTTAGTACAAGAGCATAATAGGACCCCTTTAAAATATTAAACCAAGTGCAATGCGTACAGTCAAAGGTTTGTTCAAATCATCAGACACATTTGAGAAGATTTTTCATCCCTGTGGCTGATTTTATGTCGAGCTGCTGAAGTGACTGTACTTTCTGTTCTGGTAGAGGTGTGCATTACTATTCCCTGCCATCTGCGGTGGGTTTGACCCATCTATGAGCTCTGACCCATGTCTGAGTGATGTATCTCTCTGTGTCATACAGAAAGCTGCCTCTGAGAACATGAGGAGACACACTAGATCTCCTGACAGGTGGCAGCTGAGGCGGTCAGGGATCACAGGACCTGAGCTGACAGCATTAGGTGGGAGATTTCCATTCAACAGCCATAAGAGAGACATCAGGGTCCAGACAGAGAGACAAACCGCTGGACAACATGCCATAGGATAAAACTGCGCTGTTCTTTTCAATACACTGCACGAAATTTGGAAATACAGTAATGCCTTGAGATACAAGCATCCCGACATACGAGTATTCCGAGATACGAGCAAGCCCTCAAACATTTTGCTTTGATATACGAGTAAATATTTGAGATACGAGCAGCTTATAGACGCTAGCCAACGCTAGGTGTTCAGCACTCGGAGCAGCCCACAGTTTCATTTATGGGGTAATTGCATATGATCTCCACTAGAAGGCCATCTTGGTTTTACAGCGTGAGGTTACCGGGGGCGACGAAGGTAAGAACTCATGATTACATTTTTTATTTTATATCACAGGAATTCTTATATACTATATTTTTTTGTGTATGTATCTCTCTATAGCAACTAAAAACATGTTTTTTCCACTGCACCAATAAGGGAGTTTTTTAGAGGGCCGGAACGGATTTTTCCCCCCCTATTATTTCTTACGGGAAATAATTATTTGAGATACAAGCAATTCAAGTTACGAGCTTAGTCCTGGAACAGATTATGCTCGTATCTCAAGGTATTACTGTATTCATTTGTTTGTGCTCAGCGCTCAGAATTGGTTAAAACTAGGGCTGTCACAATATCAGATTTTCCACTACATGATTATCCTGGCCAAAATAATTCACGATAACGATCACGATATCTATAGAAATCTTGAAACAAATAAATAATCATATCAGTTGATGATTATATTCTAATAATATCATGTCATATTATCATGTATGTACTATTGATTTAAAATATTGCGTTATATTTTAAATGTTTTAGAAACATCTTTGAAGACACGTTTTTAAAAAATAATTTCATGAAATATTTACAATCATCTTAAATGTTTTCCGGTTCCCGCCTCCTACTTTCCGAACTGGTACAGAGCCGTTCTGTACTGTAATGTCAATGTGATTCATTCAAACTATAGTCTCGCACAGCCAGACCTATACAGTCTATAGTATCAAATATAAATTTTATAATCATAACTCAAATCATCTGTTGACATGATGCTAGTAAACTTCGGTAAGTCCAAAATAACTTTGAGGTGAGTATATCTGGCCTTGATTCACGGTCAATAAGCTGCGTCTTGCAGTTCACATAACAGCCACCGGTGTCGCTAATAACGTCTCAGGTTACTTACGTAACCCTAGTTCCCTTAGAGGGAACGAGACACTGCGTCGACAACGCATATGGGAACGCATTAGTGTAATTGTCTCTTGAAGCGCAATTGAAACCAGGTGTGCGAGTGCACGTAGCCGAGTGTGACGTCATGAACAAGGAGTATAACTGCACGCAGCAGACTAGCAGCCTCAGCTTAACTAGTGTGGAGAATGGTCTCAACGACCTCAGTCGAGAGACCCGAGTCTATGAGTCTATGAGTCGGGCCCCCTCAGAGGCCAGACCCACAGATTCCACAGTTCCGGGCGAGGATGAAGGAGAATGGATGGTCCGAGAACCACACCCTGCCCGGCCACCGCGGGGCAACTAAGGTGAGACGGACCCTGTCCTGGCAAACTTTCTCTAGAACCCCCGGGAGCAGAGCTACTGGGGGTAAGGCGTACAGGGGTAGCCTCGGCCACTCCTGTTGCATCGCGTCCAGTCCCAATGGAGCTGGAGGAGAGAGGGAGTACCACAGAGGGCAGTGGGTCGCCTCGTGGGACGCAAAGAGGTCCACCTGGGCTCAACCGAATTTCTCCCATATCTGCTCCACCACCTCGGTGTGGAGCATCCATTCCCTGGGCCTCGGCCCCTGCCTCGACAGGAAGTCTGCTTCCGTGTTCTGGGATCCCGGAATATAAACTGCCCGAAGGGAGCAAAGTTTGTTCCGAGCCCAGAGGAGGATCCGCCCGGCCAGCTTGGAAAGCCGAAGGGAGCGGAGACCCCCCTGATGGTTTATGTAGGATACCACCACCATGTTGTCGGACTGGACTAACACATGGTGGCCCTGGAGGTCTGGGAGAAAGGCTTGAAGCGCCTTCCAAACTGCCAACATCTCTAACGCATTGATATGCAGAGAGAGGCAGGCCTCGTTCCATAAACCTTGAGCTGAGCGGTCCCTCAGGACCGCCCCCCAACCCAAGCGGGAGGCGTCTGTCAACAGCATCACGCGGTGACAGACTGGTCCCAGTACGGGTCCTTGGGCAAGAAACCAGGGATTCTTCCACTGAAACCTTGATCAGGCAGGAAGGGTTCCCCCTCGGGGAAAACCCCCTGGTCTTGAGCCACCACTGTAGACGTCTCATGTGAAGCAAACCTAGCGGTATCACGCAAGAGGCTGCTGCCATGAGCCCCAGAACTCTCTGGAAATGTCTGACAGTGACCAGCTGGCCTAGCTTTATGTCATTGACTGAAGACAGGATTGATGTAATGCGCACGGGGGAGAGCCGTGCTGACATTGACACAGAATCCCATACAACGCCTAGGAAAGTAGTGCTCTGCCTCGGCCAGAGTACACTCTTTTGGGCGTTTAGTCTCAGCCCGAGCTCCTTCATATGCGCGAGAACAACATCTCGATGCTGAACCGCCAAATCTCGAGACTGGGCCAAAATGAGCCAGTCGTCGATGTAATTCAAGATCCGGATCCCTCGGGATCGGAGCGGAGCTAGAGCTAGAGCTGCATCCATGCACTTGGTGAAAGTGCGAGGAGACAAAGCCAGGCCGAATGGAAGAACCCGATACTGATAAGCCTTCCCCCCGAAGGCGAATCTGAGGAACTTCCGATGCTGAGGAAGGATGGAGACATGGAAATACGCGTCTTTGAGATCTATCGAGACAAACCAGTCCTCGGACCTGATTTGAGCTACGATCTGCTTCAGAGTTAACATTCTGAATTCCAGTCGCCTGACAGAATCGTTCAGGGTGCGAAGATCTAAGATAGGGCGTAAGCCTCCACCCTTCTTGGGAACTATGAAGTACCGGCTGTAGAAACCTGAGAGGGGTACATATTCTATGGCCTCTTTCCTCAGCAGTGAGTCTACTTCTCGTTCCATGACCAGAGCCTGCTCGGGGTTCACCACTGTTGGTAACACACCCGCGAAGCCGGGAGGATGAACCCGGAACTGAACAGCGTATCCTTTTGATACGGTACGCAGGACCCATCAAGAGATACCTGGGAGGCGCTGCCACGCCGCCAGGAAATCTACTAGGGGTATCAGTCTCTCGAGAACGACCTCTGGACATAAATATTTTGCCACCCCGGGGCCCCGGCCGAAACCAGAGAGCCGCCGGGGCGGATGCTCTAGGACCCTCCTCGGAGGGGGCAACCCTGCCCGGCACGGCCCGTGAGGAGCGTGACTGGACAACACTGCCCGCGTAGAGCACGGCCCGGGTCCCTCGAGACCCCGAGCCGTACACCGCGCTTGGCGCGCACTGGTCCACCCCTCGAGGAGGACCAGCGCTGCGGGGCCGCGACCAGAATGTGTCAGGGCCTCTTGCTCTTAGCCTTCTTGGCCTGAAGGACAGCGCTCAGATCTGTCCTTCTGCCAGAGGGCTGCGGCTGAGTGCGGCGACCAGCGCCGCCACCCGACTGGGGAGGCTGGCGAAAAGCCACACTCTGCCGCTGAGCAGCGCGGTGCGAGGAGCTGCTGCTGGGCTGCGGCTGGCTCGCAGGCCCAGCTGCCCGAGAGCGGCGGGGGAGAATCTTCCGAAACGCTTCTTCCTGCTTAGCAGCCACCTGAAATCTCTCGACGGCCATCTTGACAGCGTCGCCGAAGAGACCAGGAGGCGTAAGAGGAGCGTCGATGAGAACATTCTTATCTTTTTCTCTAATAGAAGTCAGGGTAAGCCAGAGATGTCTCTCTGTGGCCACCAGGGCTGCCATGGAGCGACCGATAGAACCGGCCGTTTCCCTAGCAGCCCTCAGAGAAAGATCGGTGGCCCTGCGCAGCTCGGCTACTGCCTCAGGGCCGATTCCCCCGCCCTCATCAAGGTCTGCGAGCAGCTCCGCCTGGTAGGCCTGCAGCAGTGAAGACGTATGCAAACACGCTGCAGCCTGACCAGCCGCGGAGTATGCTCTGCCCACCATGGTGGAGGTAACCCGGAGGGGTTTGGTGGGCAGCGTCGGGGTTTTAAGGGGCGGTGATGAATGGGGGGCGAGGTAGTTAGCCAGCGCCTCCTCCACTCTAGGCATCGCCCCATAGCCGCGCTCTTTGGCTCCCATAATGGTAGCATAGTTAGCAGAGACGCTGCTATGCACCCTATGAGAGGCGGGCCGCTTCCAAGACCTCGACACCTTGGTGTGGAGGTCCGGGAAAAACGGCAAACACCGGCGCTGAGGTTGCACTCGAGCAGGCAGGTAACGCTCGTCTAACCGACTCTTAGGACGAGCGTCCCTGGGCTCAGCTGGCCACTCGAGACCAAGCCTCGCCGTTGCCCGAGTGACAACCTCAAGCAGCTCCTCAAAGCTGATGGCGGTGAAGCTGATGGCGGTTCAGCTTCATCCACATCAATGCTGACTACGTCCACCTCTAATTCCTCGGAACTAGAGAGGTTCAGCAGAGCGTCATCACCCAGGTCGGAAGTAATCACCGCATGGTGCGCTTCCGAATCCTGAGTGAGCGCGGATTCAGCAGGTAAGGGAGGAGAAAAGGGCTCGCCCGTCTCCGACCCCGCTGCTAAATCCTGCTGCGATCCCCATGAGTGCAGCCGTCGCTGAGCCTCAGCTGCAGCGGGACCAGACCCACGAGGAACGCGAGCCTGAGCAGTCCCCTCGAAGACTGCCAGGCGTGAGCGAAGAGTGCGCAGCGGCAGCTGCAAGCACTCTGCACACTCAGTGCCCTCGAGCGCTGAGCGTGCATGAGCTTTGCCCAAACAAAACACACAGAGAGCGTGTGTGTCCTTACCCGTGATAAAACGCGGGCAAGGAGTGACACAACGCCTGAAAGACTGTGAATCCGCCATTTCTTCAGAGGTAAGTGAAATATATCGACTTACAGCCAGCAGAGCAACTCAAACACACGTTAGCTTCGAGCGCTGTTGAAGACACTAAGCTGAGGCTGCTAGTCTGCTGCGTGCAGTTATACTCCTGGCTCATGACGTCACACTCGGCTACGTGCACTCGCACACCTGGTTTCAATTGCGCTTCAAGAGACAATTACACTAATGCGTTCCCATATGCGTTGTCGACGCAGTGTTGAGTTCCCTTGACAGGGAACAAGAGTTTCTGAATTCTACATGAAATTGTTTAATGTTTTTCTTTAAATTTTAGTGAAAGTCACTTCATGTAACCATTTGTTTTAATGGTTTTAGTTTCAGTAACTACAATAACCTCGGTTCACATTTGTTTTGGTAGAAAAGCGTTTGATAACTTTATAAAAGTTTTAATAGCTGAAAACACAGGACCATAAAAACACTAACAGATACAACAGATTCCCATATACTGTATCTCCTGTTCTCGGCCTCTAACTGTGTACAAATCAAATGCTATAATAGAAAACAAGAGAAAGACAGATCCTGTTTTGTCAGTGGCTGTTAAAAACCAACAGAAACAAAATCTGCAGAACCATGTAATGAAACTCATCTGTCCCTAAAATAAGCCAACGGAAAACGAGCCACTTTCAACATAATTTCCCATGAACGCCATTTCCTCCCTAGAGAACCATCTAATCATAAAAAAGAAACCCTTTAGCGATCCCCAAATGTTATTGGAGATTTCTGGAAGGCTGCCCATGAGGGTAACAGGATGGGTCACACATAAAATGAAGGAGATCGAGAAAAAAGAAAAGAAACAAAATCACGCGAATGAAGAACAATGAGGTTGCTGAAAAGTGTTGGTTTTGCGATTTCACTTCTAGGAGTTAAACTCTTTACAAACCCTCCAGTGAGGCCAGATTCCTGTACAGAGTATGAGTTTGTGAACTATTTAAAGCTACTTGACGCTGGTTTAGTTTTTATAACTTGAATGTGTCCCGGGGGCATGAATGCAGAGCAGAAACCCGATTCAGGGGATGAACGTGTGCCATGTCACTAATGATACACTGCTGTGGATCCGTCAGTCTGCTTGACAAGTTTGACTGACAGTGACGTGTCGCTGCGCACTTCTCCGGCAGACGTGCATCATGCACGCCCTCGTGATTGATGATGTCTATTTATATCAAAACCTCTGCACAGTTTGACATGACCACACACCGTCCCTAAGCCACAGTGATTGATGCGGGGCTGGTGATTTTCATTCGTTCATCTGGGGGAAAAATCTGATGGAGGAGAATTTAAAGAGGTCATGTAATGGAAAGCAGCAATTATGAGCCTCTTTATATATATGAAAATGTAGCTTTGAGCATAAAAAATGAGATTTTGGATCCAAATACCACATAAAATAACTTTTTCTTCGAAAACATCTATCTGGTTGCCTCAAAATGTAAATAAAATGTCAATATAAGGGTTATATTTTGGGTTTTGGCTACACCAAACCAGGTTGGAGTTGGTAATACAAGTGTAAATGTCACAAAAGAATGTGCTAACAACATTTCTGCAATGTTGTGAGGATAAAATTATGAAAAATGTTGCAACATTTACATTTAACTACTACTGTATTATATAAACTAGACGATTAAATTATAAAAATCATTAAGATATTTTTGAAGACTGGAATTATTTGATCAAAGCTACAGTAAAAACAGTAATATTGTAAAATATTAATATAATTTAAAATAACTATGTGAATATATAGTAAAGTGTCATTTATTCCTGTGATTAAATATGTATTTATTAGATGATAAATACAGTAAAACAGTGTAATATTATATCAGTGTAAAACAGCTGTTTTCTATGTGAATATATAGTAAAGTGTCATTTATTCCTGTTATTAAAGCTGAATTTATTAGATGATAAATGCAGTAAAACAGTGTAATATTACATCAATGTAAAACTCCAGCCTTCAGTGTCACATGATGCGTCACAAACCATTCTGATATGCACAGCTTAAGATTTGATAATGCAGTTGTGTGATCTGTAATCAGCCCAACTATATTTACATTAGTTACAAGTAAAGTTACAGTAGTAAAAACAGTCTGTTATAAAGAACCGGTACAAAAGGTCACATAAGAGCAACTAAATTATGACTGGTTTTGCTGAAGTAAAAAAAAAAAAAAAACTTGTGCAACACAATAAGTGGACTTGAGTGAGATAAAATGCTACACAAGTGGAGAAAATGGCTTTTTAAATCAGTAGGTGTTCTGAAGACAAACTCCAGGCTACAGAGGCGTCTGTTCTCGCCCACACTCTCGCTCAGATAATTAAGAAATATCAACTAAACACGCCACTGACTGAACACTCGAATCCAGCCATCCACTCGCTGACAGCCTGTTCACCCACGCATGTAGTTAGTATTCACACACATTTCAACACGCTAACTGGAAGAAACACGGAGGCCTGATGAAAGATGGACACACAGGTGCTGTTGATTGACAACATGTTAATGTCAGGTGAAAGTGTGTGCAGATGAATCTGAACTGAGGTCGATTATTGCTTTGAAAGAGAACTTTTAAAGAAAACTAAGTTTACATAATAATATTAATAATAATAATAACAACAGTAAATAAATACATTTATAAAATAATAAATTATATATATATATATATATATATATATATATATATAATTTATTATTTTATAAATGTATGTATATATATATATATATATATATATATATATATATATATATATATATATATATATATATATAATTATGATTAATTATAATTAAAAACATTTAAAAAAATCCTATTATTAATATTACTTATATTATTGTATATATAATAATACATTAATTGTATTATTACTTTTTGTGTATAAACACACATACATATACATATATAAACACACACACACACACACACAAACACACACGTATATGTATATATATATGTGTGCATGTTTGTATAATAATAATAATAATAATAATAATAGTAATTTTATATATAGTTTTATTCAAAGTGCTTCCAAATAGAAATGAAACAAAAATACAGTTTAAAAATTCATTTAAATCACCAGATTATAAAAAAACAAAACACACATCACACACAGACATATTTACAGACATGTCAGTCCGAATCATTTAAAAGAAAAAATGTCAGACTCTTTCATCATTGTATTTGCAACAAAAACAACTAATTTGCGGTTTATACTGTTTCCATGATGCAAGCTTATGGTCCTGCCGCCCACTCGAGTGGAAGCCTGGAGGTGTCGGCCCTGATCAGATATGCAGCTACGCATATGTGTGTGTATTTGTGGATGGATTCTGCAGAAACTGACAGAGGGAAGACCAGGAGCTCTACTAACATCGCACTGAACCATCTCACACAATCTGCCAGGTTAGATGAGTGCATTTAAACAAGGGTATGCATGGCTGTGTGTGTGTGTGTGTGTGTGGAAGGAAGAGAAGACAAACACTTTCCTCTCTTGCCTCCATGTCTTCTGGTTTGTCTTCAGCATTCGGAGTAACCCTTCACCCCACAGATGGAAGTGATTTTCCAAGTCATGAAGCTCTAGTGTTTTTTGAATAATAAACCAAATAAAAAATGACCACTTATAAAATTGACATGAAATATAAGCTGCAATAATTTTTTCTTCCCTATACTGATGTATACGAGTGAAACGGCTGCAGAAAGTTATTTTAATTAAAGAATATGAGGTACATGAATTTAAAAAAACAAATGATGTGCACGGATAAATCATTTATAACATACAGTATAATGCAATACTCCATAAATGTTTTATTTCATGGCGACTTTAAAAGAGATTTTTCATCTTTTAGGAGTTTGATGGACTCAGTTCCCATAATGAGAAATTCTGCAAAACTGAGTTGCCCAGAAACAAACTAAAGTCATAGAGAGTCGTCTTAAACAACAATCCCTCCAGTTCTCAGTGTGGTCTGAACTCACACTTCATCTCTAACACACAGAAAACAAGCCGCCCACCGGCCTCACAGGCCACTGGAGAACATCCTCCACGACTCCTCTGCTCAGAGAAATGGAGTCATTAGAAGAGACTGCCATGCAAAGAGCGGCTGACGCAAGAGGAGGTGAAGAGGCTGTCAGTTTAAACAATGGTCTTCCTCTCAAGCCTCGCGAGTCAACTTGTGTCTGAAACCAAATTAAAGTATTTTGGTACCAAGTCAATACAAAAAAAAACATCTGTAATATTAAGAATAGAAAAAAGCTGATATTCAGTAATGTGCGATAGCTTTTTAAACATACAAAATTAACCTAAGTTCTGTAAAAATATTCAGCATAACCTACAAGCCAATATTTATTCTGAATGCATATTATTCTGCACTGCACATTAATTTCTTTAAATATATTAATTCTTAAAAATATATATATATATTTAAATATGGTAAATGTGTAAACACATAAGTCTTTTATTTATGTAAATTAATCTTCCTTATTTATTTATAAATTATATATTACATGTTATGACATATACATACAAACATGTAATACAATTTATAAATGTTTAAATATTTACTTCAAAAATGCACATATGTTTTATTTAATTTGTATATATTCATTTTTATTTCAGTTGACTTGTTTTTTTCTTCTATTTAATGTTTTTGTTACAATACGCAGAACTAATCTTTTAATTCATAAGGGCAATTTTTTATTAATTTTGTATAAATGAACTAAAACTGTTGTTTACCGCTCAACCTCATTTGTAATGCATTACAATGTGTTCTGTGAAGAAAAGAAAAAAACGCAATCACTCATAGCAAAGCTTTATAATTTTAGGAAGTCTTTAGGCTTAAGCTTTATAACTTTAGGAACAATCATCAGGTAAGAAAAAAAAGAACTGTACTTCAAGCATACATACAAACACTTTCACACATACTGTGTTCAGCTTGACACTGCACAGCTGTTTTTTTGCTCTAACTCTCTCACATTCCCTCGCTAGTGAAGGTGATGCCGTATCTAAGGTTACGCGGCACACAGCACGCATACCGATGCGACTCTTATCTGAGCGGACGCCGGCACAGCACAGCAAGTCGACGTGTTTTTGCTCAGGATTCGGTAGGGGTGAGACGCAGCGCAGCAGAATGTCAACGAGTCCACTGCAGCATCCACCAAATCCAGATGCACGTCTGACATCAAGACACCTGCGCAAACGTGCCACTCTCTCTCATGTATGACCTGCTGATGGACCGAAAAAGCGAAACCAGACATATACTGAAACATTCAAACCATGAAATATCATCTACAATAGTACACAAACTCATAAGCTTCAAGCTCTATTTAATGCATCACTGCTTTCAGAAATGCTTCATTCATAATGCAATGCAAATATGCTTGTCTTCTCTTTTCCATCCAACTACAGTAATACCTTGAGATACGAGCATAATCCGTTCCAGGACTCAGCTCATAACTCAGATTGGAGGAGGGATAATGTACAGTAGATAACGCAAACACAATGCGGAAGTGTAGTGTTTCTTCCCGTGTTGTGTATTGGATATCCTCAGAAGCTCATATTTATTATTATTGAACACTCATAACTCGTGCTGCTCCCAGCTTAATACCCGTGAATCACTCGTTGCCCCCGGTAACCCCCGCTGTAAAACCAAGCTGCCTCTAGTGGAGATCATATGCAATTACCCCATGAATGAGGCGCTTGAGCTGCTCCGAGTGCTCAAACACCTAGTGTCGGCGTCTGTAAGCTGCTCGTATCTCAAATATTTACTCGTATCTCAAAGCAAAAAAATTGCTAGAAGGCTTGCTCGTAGCTCGGAATACTCGTTTGTCGGGACGCTCGTATCTCAAGGTATTACTGTATTTTGATATCGCATAGGTCTTGGCAGTATATTGAGACACAGACAAGAGTGTGAGAGTCATAATCAATGGGTCCTAAACATGCTTTATATTAATGTTAAATTACTCACCAGAATTACAGCACCAGAAGCCGTTTTTGCTATTGCTTAACTATTTAGAGCTATTTATTACTGTGAACAATGTTAAATGCATTTTGAGGCAGTCAGTCATCACTCCTAACAGCAAAGACGGAAAAGTTTCCAATACATCAACACTTAGAGGATGAGTATTCTTTTTTATACGCAACGAACGAATCCAGCTAAGTTCCAGTTTCTGACCATTCATACCGTTCTATGGTCTAACAAACATCATTTGTTTTCATCTATCTAGTTTACGTGTATTGTATTACTTTTGATTGATGTGCTTTTTTATGCAACATGATTTTTGGACTATGAATGATAACTATAATATTATTACTTTCTCAGCTTCCAAACAAGAATCAGGTGACGATAAAAGATAAGTGTGAGGATGATGTTTTTCAGGACAGTGAGGAAGGCAGAAGCCACATCGTTTAAGAGTAGGAGAACTAGATATGCATTAAATCTGAATTGAATGCTCATTTTATGCAGCCGTTTTAGTGAAACTATTCCGTAAAGGATTTCAAGTTTTGAAATTTAGGTATAATACGTATTACGTATTAGTATATGGGTATGTTTAAAAAAATTATTATTAAAATATTAATTTATGACTTTTGCATAGTTTAATGAGTAACAGCATTTCTGTGAACAGCAGTCATTATTCAGAAAAATCTGACTGCTATTGTAATCAGAAAATTAATCAATATAGTACTTTACATAAACTCCACATTTTTGCTTAATTTATGAAATACCTACTGTATGAGATGAGTTCTAAATATAACAAATGGACTGTCCCATTGCCAGTGTCAAAAGTTAACCATTTTAAATGCATTACCAGCACACCACAATCAAGATGTTCAACGAGGACTTATTGGTGGATTCTGCCTTTGAGAAACATAAGGAAGTAATATATATTTTTAGCATTAAATAAATTCATTTATTTTCATGAATTTACAAGTTCAGGTTGCAGTTGCAGTTACATGACTACAGTGCAGATATAAAAATACTTTTTTTTTATATTTACTTGTTTGCATTACCGTAGTGTAAATATCAAAGTAATTTAAATTTACATGTTTGCATTATCAAAGTAATTTATAATTACATGTTGTTATGATAACGAGCTCCGCGCTTCCCACCTCCGGCCACCAGAGGGAGCTCTCACACGTATACTGACACACTCACACTACATTTCCCATGATGCCGTTGGGATTGATTATAGCACCAGCTGCGAACTATTACATGACCTATAAAAGACTCTGTCAAACGCACTGTGATCGTGAAGTCTTGATTTGCTGTGGTGATCATTCGAAGCGTTTATATTCCTGTCTTGATTTCCTGTTACCGATTCTGCTGTTACCCATTACTGATTCTGTCTGCCGGCCCGACCTTTGTTTGGATTATCGCTCATGATTGTTATCTGTCTTGACTTCCCCGCCTGTACTACGATTCTGATTCGGTCTGCTTACCTGCTTACCTTTATCTAGATTATCGTTTACGTATGTTCTCTGCCTGTCCTGATTATCCGCCTGTACGACCATTCTTATTAAAGACACGCTATTGGATCCCTGCCTGGGAGTCCCTTTAGTTACACATGTTTACATTATCAAAGTAATTTATATTTATATTTTAATTAATGCAGTGTAAGTTTCAAAGTAATTTATATTTATATGTTTGCGCTATCGACATTTGTACAAATAAATGCTAATTCTTTCATCCAAAATTTCTCTACTAAATACGATCGTAATCAATATATTGTACTGTTCTTTTGTATTGTTATAAAGAGTGTGAATGCACTGAGGAATAGCCAAGGGTATAAACCTGCGGAGATAAATGAAGTCTGTCTCCAGTGTTTATTCTTCAGTATTTTTCCTATGCGTTTATTAAGATCACTGTGCTGAAACAAAGTAGATATTCTAATAGAATAAGGTGAGTAATTGCTCCTTTCACACAATGTTTGGCAAAACTACCGTCTTCCACCGTTAATATTTAAACTTTCGGGAAGCAATAACAATCATAACATGTTGTATATTTTTGTATTTATAACAGTACTTATCAAAAAATATATGCATCATTACTTTTTGTTTGCAATACATCAGAAAAGAGTTCTACTGCTGGTACAAATCCACTATGTGAAAATGAATTCACTGCCTGATATTATACCGGAAATATGCAAGCAGCCGTTGTGCATAGAGCCCATCCGTATGAACTGAGCGGTTTAGTCCAAATTTTCCAAAGTCGATTACTTTATAATGAATAGACTCATGTGAGGCAATTGAATATGAAAACCAATGAGGTTCATTCTCTTGTTACGCGTCACGTTTGAGCTTCAGCGGGAACCAATGAGGTTCATTCTCGTGTTACGTGTCACGTTTGATTTTCAGCGGGAACCAATGAGGTTCATACTCGTGTTACGCATCACGTTTGAGCTTCAGCGGGAACCAATGGGTTTCATTCTCGTGTTACGCGTCACGTTTGAGCTTCAGCGGGAACCAATGAGGTTAATTCTCGTGTTACGCGTCACGTTTGAGCTTCAGCGGGAACCAATGAGGTTAATTCTCGTGTTACGCGTCACGTTTGAGCTTCAGCGGGAACCAATGAGGTTAATTCTCGTGTTACGCGTCACGTTTGAGCTTCAGCGGGAACCAATGAGGTTAATTCTCGTGTTACGCGTCACGTTTGAGCTTCAGCGGAAACCAATGAGGTTAATTCTCATGTTACGCATCACGTTTGAGCTTCAGCGGGAACCAATGAGGTTAATTCTCGTGTTACGCGTCACGTTTGAGCTTCAGCGGGAACCAACGAGGTTAATTCTCGTGTTGCGCGTCACGTTTGAGCTTCAGCGGGAACCAATGAGGTTCATTCTCGTGTTACGCATCCCGTTTGAGCTTCAGCGGGAACCAATGAGGTTCATTCTCGTGTTACGCAAAACGTTTGAGCTTCAGCGGGAACCAATGAGTTTCATTCTCGTGTTACGCATCACGTCTGAGCTTCAGTGTGAACCAATGAGGTTTATTCTCATGTTGCGCATCTGTTTGAGCTTCAGCGGGAACCAATGAGTTTTCAATAAGGATTTTCATTTGCGTTCCAAAGATGAACCATAGTCGTACAGGCTTTCCCCGTCAGATTCCTGTGCTGTTTAATGCATTAAAGATGTGGTGTTGTCCTTTCAACTCACAGGTATGTTCTCCATTCTACAATCCCCCCCCACCCCCACCCCCAAATCAGGCATCCTCAAAAAGACAAAAAAGATCTCACTGGAGAATTGTTGCCACCAAAACTTGTTTACCCTCAAATGAAGTCGACATGAAATCAAAACTGACTCTGTTTACTTTCTAAATTCATATTCATGGTTTTGTTGTCGATGAATCATCGCTGTTCATTATTCTAAAGAAAAGTCTTCATCGAAATTCAATAAATCATTCCTGGTTTGTCACTCCCACTTATCGAGATCTAAACAATACTCAATACATTATACATTTTCTTCCAATCAAAGCAGTAATTTGCCTCATTGTTAAACTGGAAGTTGTTCTGTTTTTTCTGGTCGGTCTCTCTCTCTCTCTCTCTCTCTCTCTCTATCGCTCTCTCTCTCTGCCCACACACTGGTGATGTCTGACTCACTAACAACTGGAATTAGAACAGTTTCTCCCATTGCTCAACATGGAGAGAGTGAGACAGGAGAGAACGGAAGCTCTGACAGCTGAAGATGCACCTCAGGGCAACAAGAACAAACCTGAAATAACTCTAAAACATTTATTTACAGTCAGATTACACATCATTAAACACACACACGCCACACAGTCAAATATAGTGTCCTTGTAGGAAAGATTAGCAAGTGGAAGTATAATTATATAAATGTATTCCCAGTAAAGAGCTAAAATGATCTGCAATAGTGTCAAATAATTTTTGGAAAATCGACATGATAGGATAGACGAGTGATAGGTAACGATTTAGTCTTTCAACAACTAACTAGTTGATTAGTGAGTTGACTGAAGAGTTTAAGAGAGTTTTTCAGAAACTCTGCTTTAAAGGAGATGCATTTAGCTTCTTGGTTTAACATTGTCTGACGATTTATCGTCGTTATTGACTTATCAGTAACTGGAATCTCAACAGCAGGTTAAAAGTTTGGTTGTGTTTAAATGTATTGCCATATCAGTGTTAAAATGTGAAAAATTGCATCACTAAATTCATCTTTTGACAAAGCAGCGCATTCACCCTCCTCAATACAATTCAATACAATTGTTGTCTGACTCCAAAACCACTGTTTTGAACTATATTCCTGTTATTATAAATAATACAGAGGTCTCTTTTATTTTCTGAAGTCTACAAAAGTGTTTTTTTATATAGTTATTATTTGTTAAAAGATCTGCCAGTTACTCTATTGAAGTTCCTTTTGTGTCTATGTAACATTACTGGTAAAACTGGTTAATCCAAAGTTGCATTTATTTGATTAAAACAACAGTAAAACCAGTAATAGTGAAATATGATTACTATTTAAAGAACTACGTTTTTCTATGTTTTCATATTTTAATATTTACATATTAAAATGTATTTTATTCCTGTGATCAAAGCTGAATTTTCAGCATCATTACTCACACACACTCTCTCTCTCTCACACGTACACACACTCAATCAGTCAATCACTTATACAAACAATCACGCTCACTCACACATTCACACTCACTGACACACTCTCGATTAAACACTCTCTCCATCACACACACTCAAGCTCACTGATACACTCTCACTCACTCTCGCTCATTGACAAATTACAAATTCTCTCATTCACGCTCACTCACACTCTTTCACACGCTCACTCACACACTCTCTCTCACACAACATTCTCTCTCACATGCTCTCTCTCTCTCTCTCTCTCTCTCTCTCTCCCACAGTATCTCTCTCTCTCTCACATGCTCGCTCGCGCTCACTCACACACTCACTCACTCATGCGTCTGTGGCCATCTCATCTCATTGACTGAAGTGTCCCTTAGATAAATGTTGTTAGATTAAAGACATATGGCTGCTTGTGTTCTCTAGTCAGCGCAGTCAGTGACCGGAATAATAAACACACACACACACACACACACACAACACACACACACACACACACACACACACACACACACACACACACACACACACACACACACACACACACACACACACACACACACACACACACACACACACACACACACTTACTCACCTATGCAAGTTTACTTAGGAATTATTATGAAATCTAAATACTTTTGTTATTTTTTTCTAGTCGAGTAGAAAACCTGTTTGTTCTTGTCACCTAGCCTTTGACGAGTGGGATTAATTGAAAGTTTGTAACTGTCTGAAAACTAAGCAGGGTGCACAACTTGTCTAAATATGTTCATCTTGGTCTATTCATGTACTTAACATAATACATGATAAATGAGTATAAAGATGACTTGACATTAATAACTGCCATATGCGGGTGGCGTGTAACGTAGTCACTCCTACTAGCCACATATATTTTAATTAGAATATTTTACGAATAATTAATATATAGATTTTTCAATTGTAGTCTTTTAAAAAGGCATCTGAAAATACACTAAGTTCCTAGATATATAGATTCGATTTTTTAATAAATACAGATTTTTTTAATACATATTGATTTTGAAATAACAAAAACTGTTCCAATACTCATTTTCCGCAGAATGGATAGAAGATCCCTGCTGCTCTTTCACTCTCTCATCTCTCCAAGAGCGAGTGACACACAAACCCGCCTCTCCTCACTCACTCCTTTCATTTACTCCGGATGAATATTGTTGCCGTTACAGGGATTGAATTTCGCCATGGGATTGCGCATATTTCACATAATTTGACTCATTCTCACAGACAGTGTCTGTGAGACACCTCACACTCAAAGCAACCTCTCAACACTAAATTGAATTATTTTTAAAGCTTATTTCACTTAAAATAAAATACACACCAAATAATGTCTTTCACGTAAGCACAGTCAGTTGTGTTGAGAAAGAAAACACATGTGTAACAGTTTAATGGATCTGTGCGACAGGTCTTAAAGTGACAGCAGCCTGATAATATTCCTGCTTCCAAATGATTAAATATAAAAAATATTTATATGACAGTTACTAACAGATACTTTAAAGTTTTTATTATTATTACTATTACATTTTACATCATTCGATATTTGAGTAAGTTGAAACCAAACACTTACATTTAACAGAGAGCCCCGCAATTTCTCTCTGTCATTTCTAGCGCACAATAAATCCTGGCCTGGAGAAAGCTCCATCTGTATCCTTCACTGAGCAGCAAACGAAGGATGCATTTGGAGGCTGCATTTCAAAGAGCGTTCGAATTGGGACAGCCTTCGTTGTGACACTGTGAAAGGATGCAACCTCTGAATCGGGAGGCAGCGTTTATTCTGAGTTGCACTAACTCCCTACCAATACACTGAGGAAGCTAATCAAACACAAAAAGGATGAAGTCTTACATCACGCATTAACTTTCAGTTTAAGCCCAGACACACAACATTAGTCAAGAGGTCTGTGAGAGCGGTATTTCTCTGTATGTGATCAGCATTTAATGTAGACGAGAGCCAATCAGATCATTGCACTCAGCATGTCTCCAGTGTGTGTGCAGCTGCGGAGAGCGCTGCTACCCATCAGGCCGTATGGATGTGCCTGTCGCCTGTAATTGGACTCGATTTGGCATTGCTTTCTACTCTAAGAAACACCAGGTGTCACACATCTTTGTGTTTTACTTCCTTTCGCCATCTCAGACTGACTGTTGCTTTTTCTCTCTGCTCAAATCAACAGGATAATAAATATCAGTACATGAAAAGGGTGGCATTTCCAGGCACATTGTTAATATTTAGATTTTGGCTAAACTTTCTCTTAATACTTTTCTTTTCAATTCAAGGCTATTATCCTAAACTAAAACTACAGTAAAACCATTAAAGACAAAAACACATTTTCATTATTTGAAATAAAATCAATAATTAGATAACTGAAATAAATAAAATATCAATATATATATATATATGAGTCATGAATTAGTCTTTCTAAGCTCTACCTATATAGGTCGAGTTCAGAAAAACGAAATTTGCAAATGAAACACGGAAGTCAAGTTTGTGAAGGGAGAAGGGTGGCAGGGAGAGGGTGGATGTGTGGAGGAAGACAAAGAAGACAGAGCTGTTATTTCAGATGAAATAAGTGCTAAACCTATCGACATGTCATGAATGATGGTCTCTCATTGAGAGAGGAAGGGTTGAGGGTGAAACCCAATCTGCAAAGATCCACAGCTGCATCTGTCATGCTAATTTTCCAGCATACAAACAGGTGAGAGTTTCATCCTTACAGTAAATGAAAACATTACAATAATTTATTTTGTATTGCAATTACAGAATATTTACACAGATATACATAACAGTAAGTTTGACTGTATCATATATTTTTACAACAGGACCCAAAGGCTGCCCCCAACAGGAGGAAGAGAAAAATGATTTTCAGATGTGCAGGAAAATGCTGTTGTTGACAGGGTTATTGTCACCAATACAATAAAACTGTGGGATAATCAAGATAGAGAGCTGGCTTATAATCATATATTTGGAAATGTTACAGACCCGGGTTCTTCCGCAGGAGCATGAGAGAGAACATTAGATGTGATGTTGATGAAAACCTGTGGCTGATGCTACAGAGAGGCAGGATTAGCGCTTCAATTATTTGTTCGAATTACAGTATGTACTTTTAGTTTCTACCTTTTTTCTCGTAAATTACTACAGACTATTGAAGCAAACTGCTGATTTTCATTTTCCTTAAAGAATTGTTATGATTTAAAAATGTAAATACTGTAAATCATGTGAAAGAATGTCACTCTGTTCTTTGAAGAAAATATGACTTGGAATGAAGTCACTAAAATTGTTCAAACTGTAAAGAAAAGTTAGTATTTTCTGTATTGGTGTTTGAAGCTAGTGTTTTTACTCTCAGTGTGTTCATTTTTTTTGTTTTGTTTAAAAACTATAAAAGTTTGTGTTTATATAATGTGTGTCATTTATATGTATTTATACTGTATGTGTATATATATATATATATATATATATATATATACACACACACACACACACACACACACACACACACACACACACACACACATACATACACATACATACACACACACACACACACACACACAAATTTAGATGAAAAAAATGTAAGAATAAAATCTCATTCAAAATATGAATTTTTAACTATAATAACACTAAAATAACATTGGATTAAAAAATACTAATGTAATGGATGCTGATGTTCTTGAGAGCCATCTTTTTATTGTGTTGGCATCATATAAACTGCAAACATTACTCAAATGAAAACTAGAAGAAACTCAATTGCTGAACGAACATAAGCAAAAATTGAAACTTTAACTCTAAATGTCAAAAAGAGTAAAACATTTTTTTGATCAAATGTTTTTGATGCAACTTGAAATGAAAAGACGACTTAGTAAAACTGTAAAAAAAAAATAAAAAAAATAAAAGGCTAAAACATTAAGTGCAAACATATAGAATTCAACTAATTTAAAATCAACCCCATTCTTTCAAACATCCAAAATCACTCCAAACACTGTGGCGATATGTTTCATCTGCATTATGTCTACCATTTACATACTAGAGGTCAAAAATGAATATGAAAAGCCATTGAAACTCAAGAGAGAGTTTGGAGAGATAATGTGTTCTATTGAGCACAGAGAATGTGAACGTAAAATCTGCTGAGCCATATGAAAATGAACATGCTCCTATCCTCCCATCATTCATTTGATATCCACTACAGCACAGAGCGGCGGTGAGCAGCTCACTTCACATCTAAAGTGGCAGATAAGAGAGTGCTGAACGTCTGCGCTCGGTTCCACTACATCAGCGCTGAAGCCAAAGTCTGCTCACTATGGATGGATCCTTGCATTTAGCACACTCATTTACATACAAGAAAACAGAGAAACAAACAGAGCAAACTAAAAAAAAATATCCACAAGTAAAAAATGGGTAAAAGGGTCATGCTTTAATATAGTTTCCTTCTTTTTCTCTCCTTATAGATTAAACAATGAATTGAAATGTGAAGTGTAAAACCTACACATACATTTACACAAGTGGACAAGAGGACAAAAACTGATAAAAAGCACAAATCTGCTTCCAAGTATGAATGATCAATTTAGGCTATGTGCTAAAGTTTACCACCGACAGCGTAAAACAATAACGTTTTTTTTTTTTTTTATCAGCATTTCGGATCATTTTTCACGCAAATAACTATGCAGTGAGGACCATTGATATGTTTTTCGATGTTATAGCGCCACCTTTTATCTGAACAGCATCAAACTTAACCAGAAAACTGTGAACTCAGTTCTTCAGGCAAAGTTGTTGTTGTTCAGTATGTGAAGCCAATTCATAAAAATGACTTTTCCGAATGAAACACTCAATAAATACACAGTCTTATTAATTTAAAATCCTTTGCCAATGGAATTGCCATGTGGAATTGCTTCATTAGCTTCACATAGCTGATCTTAGGAGTGAAGAGTTTTATCACACGGTAAAGTACCTGTAACTCTAGTAGGTGGAAGTTTCTATTCTTTCAACCCTATAATTTGATTTCTCTTTAGTGTTTGCAATCAGATCATTTTATGCAGCTAAACTCCTAGAATGTTTTCAGTCCAATGATCCAGATTCAGTGAAAAACAGCACTAATGTGAAGAAAATCAGGCTGGTTACATATGACGACAGTGAGAATAGAGACTCATGTTAAGCTTTCGGTGAATTATTCATTCTAATGTGTGTTTCGTTTAAAACAGACTGATCGCAACATCAAAACATCCCACCCCTGTATGGGGAGATGATGCTATGTTTCTCGGCTGGAAAAAGCAAACCAGCATCTTGCTAGTAAAGTATTGATGGATAAAGATTGCAGTCAAGGTAAAGACGATGTGGTGATAGAGAAAAACTGAACCGACCTTCTTAATCTGACTGACATGGATCCATTCAGAATTACTAAATACAGCAACATACACATGAAAAATCAAAACATTATCCTGCGATTTGTGATCAGTACGTTTAGAGCGTGTTTAATCAGTTTGTTTTGGGCATGAATATGATGGACTCTTGATGGAGGCTTACTAAATACAGTTTTGTGAGAATCATCCCTCAATCTGGTTTCCGTTGCTGGATACAGCAAATGATGACAAAATGAAAGTAATTAGATAAATGGTTCATGCTTTACTTCACAATAAGGGTGCGATTAATCAATTAAAAATTTGAATCGATAGACAACCCTAAATCTTATACAGGGAGTGCAGAATTATTAGGCAAGTTGTATTTTTGAGGATTAATTTTGTTATTGAACAACAACCATGTTCTCACTGAACACAAAAAACTCATTAATATCAAAGCTGAATATTTTTGTATCAATATTTTAAGTAGTTTTTAGTTTTAGCTATTTTAGGGGGATATCTGTGTGTGCAGGTGACTATTACTGTGCATAATTATTAGGCAACTTAACAAAAAACAAATTTATACCCATTTCAATTATTTATTTTTACCTGTGAAACCAATATAACATCTCAACATTCACAAATATACATTTCTGACATTCAAAAACCAAACAAAAACAAATCAGTGACCAATATAGCCACCTTTCTTTGCAAGGACACTCAAAAGCCTGCCATCCATGGATTCTGTCAGTGTTTTGATCTGTTCACCATCAACATTGCATGCAGCAGCAACCACAGCCTCCCAGACACTGTTCAGAGAAGTGTACTGTTTTCCCTCCTTGTAAATCGCACATTTGATGATGGACCACAGGTTCTCAATGGGGTTCAGATCAGGTGAACAAGGAGGCCATATCATTAGATTTTCTTCTTTTATACCCTTTCTTGCCAGCCACGCTGTGGAGTACTTGGACGCGTGTGATGGAGCATTGTCCTGCATGAAAATCATGTTTTTCTTGAAGGATGCAGACTTCTTCCTGTACCACTGCTTGAAGAAGGTGTCTTCCAGAAACTGGCAGTAGGACTGGGAGTTGAGCTCGACTCCATCCTCAACCTGAAAAGGTCCCACAAGCTCATCTTTGATGATACCAGCCCAAACCAGTACTCCACCTCCACCTTGCTGGCGTCTGAGTCGGACTGGAGCTCTCTGCCCTTTACCAATCCAGCCACGGGCCCATCAAGACTCACTCTCATTTCATCAGTCCATAAAACCTTAGAAAAATCAGTCTTGAGATATTTCTTGGCCCAGTCTTGACGTTTCAGCTTGTGTGTCTTGTTCAGTGGTGGTCGACTTTCTGCCTTTCTTACCTTGGCCATGTCTCTGAGTATTGCACACCTTGTGCTTTTGGGCACTCCAGTGATGTTACAGCTCTGAAATATGGCCAAACTGGTTGCAAGTGGCATCTTGGCAGCTGCACGCTTGACTTTTCTCAGTTCACGGGCAGTTATTTTGCGCCTTGGTTTTTCCGCACGCTTCTTGCGACCCTGTTGACTATTTTGAATGAAACGCTTGATTGTTCGATGATCACGCTTCAGAAGCTTGGCTATTTTAAGACTGCTGCATCCCTCTGCAATATATCTCACTATTTTTGACTTTTCTGAGCCTGTCAAGTCCTTCTTTTGACCCATTTTGCCAAAGGAAAGGAAGTTGCCTAATAATTATGCACACCTGATATAGGGTGTTGATGTCATTAGACCACACCCCTTCTCATTACAGAGATGCACATCACCTAATATGCTTAATTGGTAGTAGGCTTTCCAGCCTATACAGCTTGGAGTAAGACAACATGCATAACGAGGATGATGTGGTCAAAATACTCATTTGCCTAATAATTCTGCACTCCCTGTACGTCAGAAACATAACAGAAGCTTCTGGGACTAAGTCTCAAAAATGCCCACAAAGTTTTACAATGGTCATTGTAAATATTGTCTGAAATCTGATTGGCTGACATGTAAACAAATGAGAAGAGTAAAAGACCAATCCACTTCAACCAAAGTAATCGATAAATGCAAAGAAGAACAATAAAGTGACTAAACAGAAAAGATAGATGGAAAATGAAAATGGAGGAAGGAAGGATGAGAGAGAGAAAACAACATGAGTGCTGGACGTGTTTAAACCAGATAAAAATACAGTGAGACAGAAATAGATGGACTGCTGGAAATAGATAGAAAGGAATGACGGAAGAGAGAAAATAAGAGAAATTTGCGATTTCTATTCCCATCCCATCTCAATTCGGGATCATGGGCAAACAGGAATCACACATTGGATCTTAACAAATTCTACTGGAAAATCATTATTTATATACAGTGGATTTTATCCTTTGTTAAGTTACAGGCTGATCCAACTTGAATGAAATTCATCACAGCAACTCATAATGTAAGTTGTGTCTTTATTCACTCATGACAACGTCTGGCTCCTGGGATCAACGTCTGGGATGGAGGACGGTGTCCTGGAGGATCTTCTCCCGGACCTGGATCAGGCCATCAGCAGCTCCTGGACTGTTTGTGCTGCTACTGGCGGCTTTGATGCTCCGATGCATAATATCCCAGATGATCCCAATTGAAATCAGGTCTGGGGAAAGTGAGGGCCAGTCAATGGCAACAATGCCCTCATCATCTAAAAACTGCCAGCACACTCCAGCCACATGAAAACAGGCTTTATCATGACTAGGAAACCCCAAGGGTCACGGCACCAGAATATGATCTTACAATGATCTGAGGATTTCATCCCAGCACCTAACAGCAGTCAAGAAGAATAAGAAGAGAACAACTTTTTATAGCCTCCGTCTGCTTAATCATCAGGTGAAACTGATTCACAACCCCTTATTCTTCTTAATTAGACAGTTTGATATCCCTGAAGTTTAATTGACCTGGTGTTATACAGCGATGATTATGTATTCCTTTCATTTTTTTTGAGCAAAGTTGATCTCAAATTGAATTGTAGATTCAGTAGAAGCATATATATTATCACTTAACACTCTTAGAGCTCACCTTGGGTTCTCTTTTATACCGTATCGTTAAGAATTAATGTCTTTTCAATGGAACTTTTACGTTCCAAACCCAACCATTCCTAGTTGCTAATAACCACCCAGAAATCTCCTCGAGCAGAAAGTAGAACACACAGATCTGATGGTGGTGCTTAATATAACAGCAGGCCAAACACAAGGTCAGTCTCTTGTGATGTTATTTCATCAGTCACATGGTTTGCTGCTGAATAACAGGGTATTTTTGAGCAGGAATAGGGAAGGTGGAATACTTTTAAGATCTATATGGACTGTAAACTGTAAAATAAATATCTAGAGAACAGAATATCAGAGAGATCAGCTGGTGGGCTCTTCTGCCTCGAGGCTAGAAAGAATCTTCACAGTGACGTATAGAAAAAGAACAGGCAGACATAAATAAATAGATGAACACATTGAAGGAGGTTCAGTTTGAGGAACGTGATGACCTAAAGAACTGGAGAGTTACTGAGAGCTGCTTATCTAAGAAGATACTTAACCCGGTGACTATAGGAATACTTTTTCTCATTAATTACCTAGATCCTGGCGGACTGCCATACCCTAATATGCTGTGCCCAATACAGTAATACCTTGAGCGTCCCGACATACGAGTATTCTGAGATACGGGCAAGCCTCAGAGCAAATATTTGCTTTGAGATACGAGTAAATATTTGAGATAAGAGCAGCTTACAAACTCAGATGCTAGCTGTTTGAGCACTCGGAGCAGCTCAAGCGCCTCATTTATGGTGTAATTGCATATGATCTCCACTAGAGGCAGCTTGGTTTTACAGCGGGGGTTACCGCGGGCAACGAGTGATTCACGAGAATTAAGCTGGGAGCAGCACGAGTTACGTGTGTTCAATAATAATAAATGTGAGCTTCTGAGGCTATCAAATACACAACACGGGAAGAAACACTACACTTCCATATTGTGTTTGCATTGCATCCCTCGACCCTCCTCCTCCTCCCAGTCTCGAAGGTAAGAACTCATAATTAAAACCACATTTTATTTTAAATCAGGAATTCTTATATACTATAATTTTTGGTTTAGAATTTAGCATTTTGTTTCTATAGCAATTAAAACATGTTTTTCCATTGTTATTAGCACTAATAAGGGAGTTTTTTAGAGGGCTGGAACGGATTAATTTTTTTTCTGTTATTTTTTATGGGAGAAAATTATTTGAGATACGAGCAATTCGAGTTACGAGTAACGGTATTATGCTTGTATCTCAAGGTATTACTGTGCGTCGATCGCAAAGGTAGTGTAGGTGGATTGGATAGAATTAACAAAGTAGTCGTCAGCCCATCATCCGTCCTCACTATGAAATGTGTCTCTTGATTGACTTACCTCTAACCGTTTCTGACACACACATGCGCACAACGCCGCCAAGTGCTGCAAAACTCTAGCAAGATAGTGAGAAAACCTCTAATTTATTTCTGTTAAACTTCAGAAAGGGTGCAACAATGAATGGGGGAGTTGGACAAAGAAAGAAGTGAACTTACAAAACTCACCAGTGAGAGTGAGAGTTGGACTTTTATGTCATTTTCAAAGTGCGTTTGCCTTATTTGCCCATCTACCGACGAAGGGAAATGTGGATCGACATTTTCGGACTGTTCATCAAAACTACGACATTGAATTACCTCTGACAAGTGAACTGAGAAGAAGTGTGAAGGAACGTCTAGGTTACTATTGTAACCCCCGTTCCCTGAAGGAGGGAACGGAGACGTTACGTCGGACTGACGTCATGGGGTCTCGCTTGGGAGCCCAATCACCTCCCAATATAACTAAACGCGCCAATGAACATTGGCTAGTGAGATTTGCATGCCGAGTCCCGCCCCACACGGCTTCCGGGTATAAATAGGACCGGCATCGCTCACTTCATTCATATTTTGCTGAGGAGCCGAGAGTGTATCCCGGTCTCAGCGGTGGCTCAGGCCTGTGGCCGGGGGACGTAACGTCTCAATTCCCTCCTTCAGGGAATGGGGGTTACAATAGTAACCTAGACGTTCCCTATCAGTCAGTCACATTCGACGGAGACCACACCCTGCCCAAGGGGGAGGTAATGTGCGGTAGGACACATATGGACTGACCCGAGGGGCAGTATGACATATGTAAAGTCCCCATGGTAGGTCCTACCCCAGGGAGGAAGCGTACCAAAGAGACTGGCAGAACAGAACTGCCAAGGGAAAGACACGGGTCTACCCAGAGGGAAACCGTACCGTGGAGCGTACACATATGGGATTACCAAGAGGGAATCTCGTCATTTGGGCATCTAGTCCAGTACCAGGGCTGACCACTGAGGCATGCACACGAGTACTAGGCCTGGCGTCAGATGCCTCTGCCGCGTCCGCGACCGAAGGATGCAGGAGGAACTCGAATCAGGGTTCGCCAGACGGGGAACTCACCTGAGGAGTAGATAAGCGCTTGTATCCCCTTATTAAGGGGCATGGCGCCGCAAGCAGGACACCGAGCCGGTCACCTGTTTGTTCCCAGCACACAGGAAGAAACTGGCTCCACCCGGAGATTGTAGAATCTCATGAATGTATTAGGTGTCGCCCAGCCCACAGCTTTGCAGATGTCTGTCAGAGAGGCGCCACGCGCCAACGCCCAGGAGGAAGCAACATTCCGTGTGGAGTGCACCCTCAACCCCAGGGGGCATGGCTCGCCCTGAGCCTGATATGCCAGGGCGATGGCATCCACTATCCAGTGGGCCAACCTCTGTTTGGAGACAGCCTTTCCCTTCTGCTGTCCCCCAAAACAGACAAAGAGCTGCTCGGAGCTCCTGAAGCTCTGCGTGCAGTCCACATAGACACGTAGTGCACGGACGGGACACAGCAACGCGAGGGCTGGGTCTGCCTCCTCCCCGGGCAGTGCTTGCAGGTTCACCACCTGATCCCTAAAGGGAGTGGTGGGAACCTTGGGCACATATCCAAGCCGGGGCCTCAGGACAACGTGAGACAAGGCCGGCCCGAAATCAAGGCACGTTTCACTGACCGAAAATGCCTGCAGGTCCCCTACCCTCTTAAAGGAAGCTAGTGCAGTCAGGAGCACTATCTTGAAAGACAAGATCTTTAGCTCCACTGACTCGAGGAGCTCGAAGGGAGCTCTCATTAGGCCTGAGAGAACGACAGAGAGGTCCCAGGAGGGAAAGAGGGGCGGCCCAGGAGGGTTTAACCTCCTGGCCCCTCTCAGGAACCTGATGACCAGGTCGTGCTTTCCAAGAGACCTGCCATTGACAGGAACATGAGCTGCAATGGCGGCGATGTATACCTTTAAGGTAGAGGGGGACAGCCGCCGCTCCAACACACCTTGAAGGAAGGAAAGCACAGAGCTGATCGGGCAAGTCCGGGGGTCTTCCCGCTGGCCAAGTTGCGACATGCGACGGGAGCGTAGACCACCCAGATGGTTGATGTACACCACGGTCGATGTGTTGTCCGTGCGGACCAGTACATGCTTGCCCTGCAGCAACGGTCGGAACCGGTGCAATGCAAGGTGTACCGCTAGCAACTCGAGGCAGTTGATATGCCACTGCCGCCGGGGTCCTGTCCAGGAGCCCGAGGCAGCATGCCGATGCACACGGCACCCCAGCCCATGGTAGAGGCATCTGTTGTAACAACAACATGCCTGGACACTTGCCCTAGGGGAACTCCGGCCTGTAGAAAAGCAAGGTCCGACCAAGGGCCGAACGTCTGGCGACAAGCCGGTGTGATTGCCACACGGAATGTGCCCTGGTGCCAAGCCCACCCCGGGACTCGGTCCCGTAACCAGTGTTGAAGTCTCATATGCATCAATCCGAGCGGTGTTACAGCGGCTGCGGATGACATATGCCCCAGGAGCCTCTGAAACTGTTTCAGTGGGACCACTGTTTTCCGCCTGACTACTTTCAGGCAGTTCAACACTGACTGTGCACGTTCGTTGGTGAGACGTGCTGACATGGAGACCGCAAAACCAGTCCTGGGAGTGGACGCACGTGAGGATGCATCTCTGCGTTAACATTTTGAACGGAAGCCTGTGTAGGGTCCGATTCAAGACACGCAGGTCCAGGATAGGCCGTAACCCCCCGCCTTTCTTGGGAACGAAAAAGTAGGGGGTGTAAAACCCCGACTCCATCTTGGCTGGAGGGACAGGCTCGATCGCGCCCTTCGCCAGGAGGACAGCGATCTCTTCCCGAAGTACAGGGGCGTCCTTGCCTGCCACTGAGGTAGTCAGAACGGCGCTGAACCTGGGGGGCCGCCTGGCGAACTGAATCGCATAGCCGAGTCTGATTGTCCGAATGAGCCAACGAGACGGAGTGGGAAGCGCTAACCAGGCAACCAAACTCCATTCGAGAGGCACCAAGGGGACAACCGACGAACCTGCAGGGGGTCAGCAGGGAGCTCTGAGGCCCAACCCAGGAGGCATGGCCATCTCTCATTAGGCCTGAGAGAACGACAGAGAGGTCCCAGGAGGGAAAGAGGGGCGGAGGGGACTGAGGAGGTACATCCACTATCCAGTGGGCCAACCTCTGTTTGGAGACAGCCTTTCCCTTCTGCTGTCAGTAACTAGTATGGGACTAGTTATTTGCTTACCGGACGCAGTTGGGGCGGCGAGTGTGGTGCACTTACCTGGCTCCATAGCCCCTGTGAGGGGCCTGGAAGGGAGGGGTAAGGAGGCAGCGCATCCATAGTGCTAACCAACCCCTCAGCTCTACCATGAGAAGCAGAGGGGATATGGGTAGCAGTAGAGGGGGCTCGAACCTCTGTATCAAAGAGGGCGAGCCGCGACCGCAACACTGACATGGTCATGCCCCCACAGAGAGAGCATGAACCATCCACAAGCGCTCTCTCAGCGTGCTGTCTGCCCAGCCACGAGAAATAGTGCTCATGGCCGTCAGATGAGGTCAGGAAACGACCGCATCCAGAAACACACGGACGAAAAGGCATCTTGAAAAAGACGCTGATCGTCCGTGTTTTGCTCTTTTAGAGGAAACTGCTCTTCTAACCGAGGCACACAGGGGGGAACACGTTGCGCTGGGAAGACGCGCACCACCGCTGTCGCACCGTATTTCCAGCCGGAAAAGAACAAGCTCTTTGGAGGATGATCAGAAAAGAACGGCTGGTTACAACTGCTCGGCTCCAAGCAAAAGTATGAATGATGAGTGAGCGATGCCGGTCCTATTTATACCCGGAAGCCGGGTGGGGCGGGACTCTGCATGCAAATCTCACTAGCCAATGTTCATTGGCGCGTTTAGTTATATTGGGAGGTGATTGGGCTCCCAAGCGAGACCCCATGACGTCAGTCCGATGTAACGTCGAACGTGACTGACTGATAGGGATAGCAGGCAATTTTCTAAAAATGAAAGTAAAAATGAACTAAACCTGAAAGTGCAATGTCAAATCAAATCGCACAAGCCTGTGATTTAATAAATAAATAATTATATAGCCTTAAGTGTGCGATCAGCTCGTGATCTGTTGTTTTAGAGCTGTATAAAAGCTGTCTCGCAATATCAGTATATCAGAGTTTAGTTTGTGGCAAAACCTTTTCCAGTGCTTGCATTAAATTGTTCCGTCTTTTACTCCACATAATAATTCTTACTCAAAAAGTAGATCAAGTGACATTCATTAAAAGATGATTATTGTAGGGCTTTCACCATTCCTTGATTAAATTCGAATGCTCGATTTAAAAAAAACCTTGATTGCAATTTAACCAGAAGTGACGCATTCCACACTTACTAGAATCTTGAACGAGAATCACTTATGAGTTATGAACCGCATTATTAGATTGTTTTCTAAATCTGCACAATATATATATTTTTTTAAATCATCCTAAAAAATACCCTCTGCAGAATATCTTATGATACATAATGTACACTCGTTGATTGTTTATATGTGTATTACATTATACATTATAACAGTGTTCAATAAAACCATAAAAAATAACTTTGAATACTTTGATACTTTCAACCAATTATTTTGCCTTGTTGTTATTATATATGCATTTTAAGTCATTTGAAAGGCTACTGTTCACTTAGGTCTATTTTTATTATCACAAAACAATATTATCCAATCACTTAATTGTCAAAATAATCATTAGTGACACCCTAGAGTTAAATAATAATGTTTTTTATTTGACTTATTTATTTTTCCATTCATATTTTATCAATGAAGACTCTCTTAGAAAATATCTTCTTGTGAACTTAATATCATGTATTGGACCAATATCATCTCGTGATCATAACTCCCCAACTGGTCATGCAATATTTTCACATTGGCATAATTTTCAAAATTTTTGTAAGATTAAGATTACAATACTTCACTAGATTGAAATGAGACGTTAGTAAACATGGCAAATCCACCAAAATAAAAGATAAAAAATTAGGACTAGCTATTGGTATTTCCTTATTGTAGCGTAAAGTAAAAATATTATACTTATGAAATATTCATAGTGATTTATTTTATAGTGCATTTGTTTTACAATATATGGCTATTGCTGCCATAGGAATAATAGTATAAAATTGTTTGGCTTCCTAAAATACCAGTGTGAATGTAATAAAGATGACACAATAATCACAGCTAAAAAGAGGGTTGAGTCCCTTTTACAATTCAATTAACTTTTTTCTGTTCAATTTGCACAAGGAACATAGTTTGGAGCTCTTAATTCTGGACTCTCAAAGTGCAATGAATTTAACTTTAAAATGTACAAAATCTAGATTTGACATCCCAGAGGGACCGAAGTGCATCCCCACATCTCACAAAATCCTGTGGGAAACTCTGATCTGTCAGTCCCTTTGCATACAAAAGAGATAACTAAAATATCACAATAAAAGAAAAAATAATAATAATAAAGATTTCCTACCATTCACTCTTAAAAATAAAGTTTCTTTTTTGGCATTGATAGACACCTTTAACATCCCCATGTTTTTTTTTAACAGATATTCATACTTTTATTCAGCAAGGATACATTAAACTGATCAAAAGTGACATTAATGTTATAAAATATTTCTATTTCAAATAAATGCTGTTCTTTTGAACTATTTATTCATTAAAAAAATCCCCAAAAAGTGCCATGTTTTCCACAAAAATATGAAGCAGCACAATTTTTTTCAATATTGATGAATTACGCACAACAAGACCAAGCACATTTAGTAAACCAGGTCAATTTTGTGAAGACTTTCAGGTTTTGTCAACCATATTACAGGCAAGTGGCTTTAAAAGCAGGATTCTCTCACAGCTAGAGTTTATGGGTTGGAATTTAAAAGAGAAACATTTTTCTTCTGCTTCAAAGAGAGCGTCAGCTTTTCTGTGGGAAATGTTTCCATATAGATGACTCGAGAAGTTTCTACTGTATGGAGATGCTGAGTGTGTGATCCTGGTTGCTCAATTAATCCCAGTTAAGTCGAGCACAGCAATCTGATACAGACATTATTACAAAACTTCAACTAATCCCAAAGATGATCCTTATCCATGGAGAAGGTTTCTGTGCTGATAAACATCCAAACTAAAGGCCCAATTAAACAACTGTGAACAGAGGTGAAATAGAGGAGAACGGGAGCAGCAGTTGCTGAGACACAGTTCAAAAAATAAATCTAAGACTAAGAAAAAAAAGCAAAAGGATATAAGAGACTGAAATAAGACAAAGATTGCATGCTTGAAATTATAATAATTATAAAGTTATTTCAGTATGTTCTCTGAAGAAAATGCATGCTTAACCTGAGCATTTTGCATAATAATACATACGATAAAGTTAATAAAGCAAATAATGTGCATTTTACACAACAAAAATCTTTTTTTTTTTATTCAAAACGTCACAGGTTACAGTAATACTTTGAGATACGAGCAAAATCTGTTCAAGGACAGAGCTCATATCTCAAATCATTCCCTCTAATGGAGATCATATGCAATTACCCCCTAAATGAGGCGGCTTGAGCTAGTGTCTGTGTCTGTAAGCTGCTCTTATCTCAAATATTTACTTGTATCTCAAAGCAAAAATGTGCTCGAAGGCTTGCTCGTATCTAAGAAAACTTGTATGTCGGGACGCTCGTATCTCAAGGTATTACTGTACTTGCCATTTTTTTGTAACTTTTGCAATTTTTCAGTCATTACCAGGGCATTACTAGTTATTTGCTTACCGAACAGAGCCTAAAAGACCTAACTCATCTTCAGGTCTCTGATCCACGTTATTTCAGGTTTCAGGCAGAAGCGAGAGTTCACAACAGATCCTCTTGTGTGTCTAAAACTTTGCAAACAACCTTAAAGCAGAGAGTCAGCCCTAAAATGAGGTAAAAGTGAAAAAAGCGAGTGGCCACCCGTTTTTTCTCGTTTCATCTGCAGATGAAAGAAGGATTCTGGGATAACCGTAGTTACTTAAAACAGCCTTTCAAACACAGCGCTTTGAAGAGGAGGATGAATTAAGCAGATGAATAACAGTGCCCGTGCAGCGATTTCCACTGTTTATTTAAACACATGTAAGAAGATAAGAGTCTTCTGGAAATGTCAAATTTATGGATCAGGACAATCTGCATAAGTAGGCTCAGGAACACAGAGAATGCTTATCAAAGACATTTTAAAGCAACATTCGGCCTTATAGCAGCTTAATGCTTGCATTAAAATTTGGCCTGTGGCTTTGCAGCGTATTTAGTGGTGTTTGCTAAAGCAAGTGTTACTCATGCTTAGTGATCTGGATGCGAATGATACGGCAAATCAAGGCATATCCATAGGATCAGAATATCATAGAGGCTTGAGAGTCAATAAGAAATCATTTAGAAAAACGTAGCATCATGCCAACAAGTTTCGCATGGTCAAACACCAATTACATTTTTCTTTTACAAAGATCTTCATAATGACTTCTGGGATTGTTTTATTCATTTCGGAAAAATTAAATCCTGCACCAATATTAAAATTCCAATATAAAGAACAATATGCATTTCTATGTTATGTCCATAATTGATTAATTGTCAGGGTTCTGCCACATTCGTTCAATGTCTTGTGTTTTGTAGTTGCGCACTCTTGTCTGTGTAACGTCTTGTGTGCGGGTCATGATGTCTGATTCCAAGACTGGTCTTGTCCAGTTTCGGTTTTGTGTCAGGGTTCAGACATTCATGACCCGTGTGTTCGTCCTAGTCGTGAGCGTGCAAGCCGAGTGGTTGCTCGTTCTCGTGCGCTCTATGTTATGTGGGTGAGCGTGGTTTGGGGTTTTTGCTTGAACCGCGGCGCCCTCATGTCTTTGTGCATTGTTGCAGAACGTGGTTCGTGCTTACATTTTGTTTTCGAGTCGAAAATCTAGATTTTCGCTGTCTCTGTTTTATGTGAACACGCAGCAAAACGCAGTTCGTGTCTTGTCATTGTGTAACCCCGCCCACCTTGTTCCCCTGTTAAACTTTGATTTATCCCAGCTTTTCCTGTTCAATTACCCTTCCTTCTGTGTCTATTTAATCCCTTCGTATTTGCAGTCCTGTGTTGCATCGTTGTCAATACCTTGTTTCTCCTGTGTCTGAGGCTTTCCGAGTCCAGTCTTGTCATGTTTTTCAAGTCCTGCCTAGTTTGTCGAGTCAGTTCAGTTACGTTGTTCCTCCTAGGGGTTGTTTATGTTTAAAGTTTTTGTTTTGCTTTTCTTATTCAGTAAAATCTTCCTCTCGCAATTGAGTCCTCGCTTCATAAATCCTGAGATTAATTCCAATAAAACTTTGTTAAATAAATGAAAAATAATGCACTAACAATTGTTTAAATGCTAAAAGTGAAACGCAAAAAGCCCAGAAAAACCCATCATACACAATCTAATATATGCATTCTGTCGTCTGATTGATGGTTCATACTTTTTTTAGAATATAAAAGGCCTTTTAGTAACCCACACATTGGACTGATTACACACACCAGCTGGACACCATTATCACTGTTTGTCACACCATCTGTACACCATTTCATGAACTATAAAAGTCTTCCATCCATGCACACACATGGCGAGGTCTCAATTTACTACGTTATCATTCTGAGCATTACTATCCTGTCTTGTTTAACCTGTTACTGATTCTGCCTGTTACCTGCGTTTGATTCTGTTCTGCCTGCCCCGACCTGTGCCTGGATTATTGCTCTTGAATGCTATCTGCCTGTCTTGACTTCCCCGCCTGGATTAACGTACCTGATTCTGTCTGCCTGCCTTTCTGACTCTTGCCTGGATTACCGATCACGTATGCTCTCTGTTTGCCCTGACCTTCTGCCTGTACGACCATTCTTATTACAAAGGCAAAAGCAATTGGATCCCTGCCTGTGAGTCCCTTTGTTACAGGTTCATGTGTCTTTTTGTTGTGAAAAATTTACTGATGTAGGCTTACATTTTAAATGTTGTGTGCAGTAAATGCAAGAATAACCTCTATATTATTAGTAATATTTCAAGATGAACACTCACTGAACTGAAGCAACCCTACCATCCATAACTTTTTTTTTTATTTGTGTTAAAGTTTAAGCATCAATTATTTGTTCATCTCTCAATAATGGTTATATTTGTCTAGCGTTTAGCACTTCAAGCACTGTTGGAAACTTTGTATTGTGAGCACTTCTAGTGTTCATCTGCTTCTTCACAACGAATTGCTTTCTGTATTCCTCAGTTGGAAGTCGCTTTGGATAAAAGCATCTGCTAAATGAACAAATGTAAATGTATTGCGTTGCATTATTGCATTATGGTTTGCCCTACAATACAAACTTCAGAGGATTGATCATAAAACTAAGCATTTAAATGAGTGCTGTCAAATCGATTAAACGCGTCTAACATAAAGGTTCGTAAATATATAATATGTGTTTGTATTATGTACACACACACACACACACACACACACACACAAACCTTTTTGTTCGATGCGCTCAATCGATTGACAGCACTAATTTAAATACCATCTTATTAAGATATATTATTAGAAGACATAGAATGACAACTGATATTTATACAATTTTATCTAGGTAGTCTGCTTTACTCTTACAAAAGTCTGATTTACATTACAATCAGAGTTTCAGAATTTGATCTTAATCTTTAGCCATATAGATATCAGCATCTGCACCAAATTGCATATTAACATAACAATCACGTGCATTAGCCGCATGCTATAAAAAGCAGTGATGAATGCTGTACTCGAGTCATCATGTGACACTAATATGCAAACAAACCCAAGCACAGATCCTGGCTGAATTGCTTCCATACGCTGTCATGTCTTGCGTACTCTAAAGCTCCAAGCAATGTCTTCATAATGAGGCCTTAACAAAGCTGGAGAGATAATGCTGTCCGTACTCTTGACATTAGTTCATTAGTGCCCACGTATAACGAGCCGATACTGCTGTTCTCTAATGCATCAGTTAAAAGCGTCACTTGAGCAGGAATCTACATTACTCTCCCACGTTTCCCATCAACACCGACACTTAAAGAGGACATATTATGTTTTCTCCATGTTCATCTGTCTGTAGTGTGTGATGCTGCTGTTTGAACATGAAAAAGCTCTGTAAAGTTCCTCCAGCAGGAGTTCTTCTCTATACCAGTGTCAGTGTTTCTGAACTCCTGAAATGCCTCCATTGAGCCTTGAGTTTATTCCGGGAACAAACACGTCACAACACATTTACATTTACATTCATGCATTTATCAGACGCTTTTATCCAAAGCATGGCATTCAATATACACATTGACATTCTAATCAGTTCTTGCTTTCCCTTAGAGTCGAACCCATGACCTTGCTGTTGCAAGCGATGCTCTCTACTGTTTGAACTACAGGAAAGCAAAAATATTTCTCATTATAATAATTAATACGCAGGATAAAGGGGCGGGGCTTGAGTTAGTTAGTTGTGCATTGAAACCGGCTGTTATGGGAAAGGGCGGGACATTTCACAAACACACTCAGAGCATTCAACCAATCACAACACACTGATCCGGCTGACCAATCAGAGCACAGTGTGCTTTCAGAAGGAGGGGCTTCATAGAGACAGGAACTAAACAGAGCGTTTCTGACAGACTGGGAGCCGCAACAATGCCATAATGTGTAATAAAGTTTTTGAACATTTAAGCCTAAGGAAGCAAAAAAAGATTTGCGATTCTCTCCAATGATTTTGGATTGATTCCTAGCATTTCTGAATCAATTCTGAGCTTTATTTTTAACCACAGATGTGTGTGTGCTTTAGAAACACACATATTGTTAGCGCGGAGTGGCGTGTGCGATGTGCGGACATGGTGATCCAAACAAAAACACTTTATTTATAAAACTAGAAACAGAAAAGGCACACGATGGTGCAAAACTAGAAACACGGGAGGAAACACTCAGAGATCACGGAGAATACATCCACACACGAACAACCATCTAACTCTGACATCCAATAACCGACAATGACAAGGGGGACACGAGAGGAATACATACACACAAGGAATTGGGACACAGCTGTCATGATTAACAGGGTAAATTACTAACAAGACAGGAGGGGGAAGGATCTGGAAAACACAGAGGAACCCGGATGTGACAGACGCGACAGTACTGTGACACATATTCCGCTTGCTTCCAATTTATTACACACACACACCTCTTGAACCTTCCGTAAAATAATCTTTCATAAAGTTTGGAAAGGCTGAAGAGAATTACAAGGACGTTTGCGGGCTTCAATGCACAAGACATGCGCTGCTGGTAATGCAGGTTTTGCTCGTCTCACCTGCCAGTATTTTCCTTACAAATGCTCTACTAAGAAATAATTTATGTTGTTTGGAATATATATATTTTTATATATTATATATTTTTTTGTGAAGAACTCTGTGTAATTGGTTAAATGCCTCTCAAAATGCTTTTATGTCACGAAATTAATGTGAACACAGTCAGTTATGTTTTAGGTGATTAAACAGACAGGACAAACCACGTCTTATATTTCAAAAGAGATTTGTGCAACATTTTGAGTGCAGCCTATTAAATCTCCCGCTGTCTATGATGTCATCAATAATAAACAACAGTATTGCTCACAGACACTCGTAAAAACTGAAAGCACTCCTTGTTTATTGATTGTAATATGTTTCTTTGTTCCTCGTTATATTCACTACTTGCTTTTATGTTTTGAAACTATATTGGTTTTTATAGCAAAATTCAAAATTCTCAACATGCAATTGTTTTAGTTCATTTTTAGGAAAAATACATAGGTTAAAAAAAGAAGATTTTTTTAAGTAGTTCAACTATTTAACAATATAAATAATACAATTTGAAAAAGTAGATTAAGAATTGTTTTGGAATCTAATTGTGTTTCCCAGAATCGGAGGAGCCTAAAGACTCTTTTCTAGTAGAGCTCAAAGACGAAATAAGTTCCTTTAATATTTTGTCTCTCTTCTCTGAAAGGCAATCTTGCTATAAAGATCCCGCCGCGCTGCACTGACACGCCAGACGACTCCAGTGGCCCCGGCACTGTCAGCGCGCCTCAATGAGCCTTATTAGGGGCTGTTAGTGCTGAATGTCATGTTTGTACAGCTCTTATGTGAAGAAAATGAGCTCCACTGAGAGAGAGAGAGAGACAGAGAGAGAGAGAGATAGATAGAGAGATAGAGAGATAGAGAGATAGAGAGAGAGAGAGAGAGCTTTAACAAGGAGTTTCCAAAAGTCAGCTGTCTGCTCGGAGTAACGAGATTCCACTCATGCTGCCGAAGCCACAGGCCACATTTGCAAAGGCTAAAAACTGGACGTTTCTTAAACGCTGTGAGAGGCGCAGGCCAGATTCTTCAACTGTGTTTTGGCTGAGCAGATCAGTACTTATGAAACAATAATGATACTGTTGAAATATGACTAGAATTCAATATGTTCCTTTGAATAAAAGCGATTGTAAATGTCATAAATGTACATATGACATTGTCAATAATCTACTCTTGTTAAAGATCTAAAATGTAATAATAAGACTGATTCTGCAACAAAATACAAGTGTGAAACTAAATTATCTATACAATGAGAATCTTCCATTCTTTCACAAACACACACACACACACACACACACACACACACACACACACACACACACACACACACACACACACACTCAATCAGGCTAAAGTAATGGGCACAATGATGGATACTGTCTTTAGTCTCAGTAATATTTCGTCCTAATGACCTCCACAATCTTATTTCATCAATTTCACTCATGTATCAGTTATAACACTCCACTGGAACAGAAGACCGGCAGTAAAGGTGAAGTTCATTTGTCTTGTATTATAAGACACTGCAGTCAGAAGGACTCTATGACAAGCGATTGGATCACGTCTTCTGGAGCCGCGGGCTGATCTTTCACATATTGTTCTGACTCTCCATTGGTCTGTCAGGAATGATTCAATAATCCCAGTCTGATATCCAATAACAGCCTCAAAGCGCACGAGTTACCGACTGTACAGATGAAGAGAGCGAGGACAGACGCTGATACACTAGAACCAGGTCAAACACACGCACCTCTAGCTGTCTTTCTATCTTTCAATCAATCCATTCATCTATTTGTCAATCAAACTATCAAAGCATATATCTGTCAATCCATCCATCCGTCGATCTATCCATCCATCTGTTAATCAAGCCATCAATCCATCCATCAATACATCCATCTATCTGTCAATCCATCCATCCATTTGTCCATCCATCTGTCAATCAACCCATCCGTCCATCCATTTGTCAATTCATCTATTCATCTGTTAATCAACCCATCCATCCATCCATCCATTCGTCGATCAATCCATCCATCTGTTAATCAAGCCATCCATACATCCATCAATACATCCATCTATCTGTCAATCCATCCATCCATTTGTCCATCCATCTGTCAATCAACCCATCCGTCCATCCATCCATCCATCTGTCAATTCATCTATTCATCTGTTAATCAACCCATCCATCCATACATCCAACCATCCATCTGTTGATTCATCCATTCATCCATCCATCCATCTATCCATCTGTTGATTCATCCATTCATCTATCAACCAATACATCCATCTGTCAGTCCATCCATCCATTCATCTGTTAATCAATCCATCCATAAATCTATCCATCTGTTGATTCATCCATTCATCTATCAACCAATACATCCATCTATCTGTCAGTCCATCCGTCCATCCGTCCATCCATCCATCTATCATCGGTCGATAGATCCATTCTTCAATCTATCTATCAATCCATCCCTCCATCCATTCGTCAATGAATCCATCCATCTGTCCGTCAGTCAATTCATCCATCTATCCATCTGTTCATTGATTCATTCATCGATCAGTTTTTCAGAACAATACACAAAGCTTTTTTTCTTTTCTACACTGATTTTTTATTTTATGTAGAATGTAAAAAAATGTAAGTAGAAAGAGTGAAATGGTATTTTCTTGTAAAACATTCACCAACAATTTTTATATTTTTTAAAAATAACAGTAAAGTGTAAAGTGTAGTTAAAATGTAAGTTATATGATTTTTTTTACTAACAATTCAGTAAAAATCTACATCGCTATTCATTCTGGGGACAGTAAGTTTTCATTATTTTAAAGAAATCAATTATTCACCAAGGATGCATTTAATTCATAAAGTCATTTATAGTGTTATGAAATATTTATATTTAAAAAAAATGCTGTTTTTTTGAGCTTTATATTCAAAGAATCCCAAAAATTTTCCAAAAAATATGAAACAGCACAACTATTTTCAAAATTGATAATAAGAAATGTTTCTTGTGAAGCAAATCAGCTCATTAGAGTGATTAAAAACATAATCTCAATACAATTCTGAATGGTGCACAACCCTGACGTTGTACTGCAGGGTTTTTCAGGTCTGTAAAAAGAATCTTCCTCTTCCTCAGATGCATGCTGGGTTCAGAGATTTTGCAAACACACGGCGATGTGCTCAATAACAGGTGTCACCACTCCACAGTAATTACATCAGCGTCAGTCACTCTCAGCAATCATGCGCGCAGCCTCGTCCAAATGTCACTCATGTGCAATGACAACAAAATGACAAACACCGGATCTGAGAGTGAACTGCCAAATCACACTGAGAATCAATATGTGTGTAAAATCATACGAGTTTGACCTGAGCTGAGCACGCTCTCATGGAGACGATGGATCACGACAAGCCAAGAGATGCAAAGCCTTTTTCAGCCATTTGACAATATTCAGTCTCTTAATATTTTTGCGTTTGCTCTGAAAGGGCTTTAAAGAGTGATTCTTCATCAAATTCTTTATCCTTTCCACCAAACAGCCACTGAAGCAAAGTAGAATAATTAATTAATAATGTAACCCCATATAGGTTAATGTCAATTTCTTTATACATTCAGTGTTAATAAATTGTTAGAATAAAGATTAAATGTAATATGAGCCAATATAAAGGAACAACTGAATAGTTATACCTTAAAAATAATAAATGCTATAATAACAATTGCTGTTGTTAGTGCAAAAGTTCATATAATAAATACTATTGCTAAATGTAACTTTTAAAAACAAAAGATTAACTTCTTTTAATTTAAAAAAATGAAAACTTTTAAAATAAATTAACACAAGAGAGTATGATTTCAAATCATTTCATTTATATGCGCCATATGAGAGCATATATTAAAAAGTTTATTATATCAAAAATGTACATGAACATTTTCAAAAAGTGTTGATGCAATAGAATCAGAGTTTCGAAATCATATTTTACATCAAAGATACTATTAAAGCATCTCTTAATGTTGTCGTCAATACACATCACATCATTATTCACTGAAAATAAACTGGGACCAAAAAAAGAGGCAAGATCCTTTAATTGCTGCCATTGTCCTTTCCCTTGAAAGTGACATTTCTCTGCCAGTTAAAGAGAGAAAAGTGTCTAGAAATGGAGCGTGTAACATTTGACAGCATCACATTCATTAAGCCGAGCTTCATGGGGGAAACTGCATTTCTGCTGCCTGTGATGTGAGATTCAGACCAACCTCAAACAACTGAGCAGTGAAAATATAGCATTTGTTAGCTCACAGAATGTTCAAAAAATTCACTTAGATTCAACAAGAAATCGTCTTGACTTAATCAAAAACTGTTGCTGTGGCAAAGAGGTAAATGTCTCTTCTAACTCCATAGAAACCAAAGTGTGTGGGGGAGCAAGAGACAAATGGCCAAACAGAAGCTACCTACACCAGACTAAGTAGCTGTGGTTAGTGGGGGGAAAATGGCTGATTATTGGAAAGAGGAAAAAACAGAGCTTTACTTATGGTATGATATACAGAAATACCTTGAGATACGAGCATAATCCGTTGCAGGACGAGCTCGTAACTCGAGTTGCTCGTTTGTCAAATTATTTTTTCCCATAAGAAATAACAGAAAAAAAAATTAATCCGTTCCGGCACACTAAAAACGTCTCGGGTTACGAAAGTAACCCTGGTTCCCTGAGGGGAAGATCTGTGCAACCAATGAGAGAAGAACGCGTGTGAATGCGTCACTGCCGGCACGTGCCGGTGACGTCATGAGGAAGAGCATAAAGCGTGTCCGAAACCCGGAAGCGCCAGCAAAGAATGTCTGAAGCGGGCACGGAGGCGCAAGGAGCTGAGGCAAAGACGCAGCGTCTCGTTCCCCTTTCAGGGAACTCGAGCTGCGTCAAAGCGCTAGTGGAACGCTATACCAACGCCACCTCAGCAACCCCGGCATCCGGGTGTGTCCCAGCTCACTGAGAGAGCACCCTGGTTCCTGGGGCGGCATCGAGGTCCAATTGGCAAAACCTCATGAATGTGTGCGGCGAAGACCAGCCAGCCGCAGCACAAACATCAGACAAGGAAACTCCGGAGAGGAGAGCCTTGGATGCCGCCATGCTCCGAGTGGAGTGGGCCCGGACCCTCAAAGGAGAAGCATGTCCGCCCGACTCGTAAGCTAGAAAGATAGCCTAGACTATCCACCTGCTTAGGGTTTGCTTGGAAGCTGGAGCCCCCTCAGGAGCCCCAAAGCAAACGAACAGTTGGTCCGACTTACGCCAAGTGGCAGTATTGAAAACGTAAGCGTCCAGTGCTCGCACTGGACACACCTTGTTCTTGTGCTCCTGCTCATGATCGTCAAATGGGGGAGGGCAGAAGGCCTGCAGCGTGATAGACCGAGCAACATTGGTGGGAACCTTGGGGACATAGCCTGGCCTCGGGTGGAGAACGGCTTTCGCCATCCTGGGCGCGAACTTGAGGCATGAGGGAGCCACCGAGAGGGCCTGAAGGTCCCCGACCCTCTTAAGCGAGGTGATGGCCAGCAAAAGAAGGGTCTTAAGAGAGAGGAGCTTGATAGGGAGCTCCTCTAAAGGTTCAAAGGGTGCCTGGGACAGGCCTTGGAGTACCACAGACAAGTCCCAGGCAGGCACCCTGGTCTGTGCCGCAGGTCTCAGCCTTAGTGTGCCACGGAGGAAACGAGTGACTAGGGGGTCCCTGCCCAAGGATACCCCACCCAGAGGTACATGGCAAGCCGCTATGGCAACCACATAAACCTTCAAGGTGGAGGGGGACAACCCTGCCGCAAATCTTTCTTGCAGGAACTCCAGCACTTTGCCGACTTAACAGGTTACTGGGTTCACCTGCCTTTCACTACACCAGGACGTGAAGAGTTTCCACTTCAAGGCGTAGCGTTTCCTCGTGGAGGGTGCTCTGGACTGAAGGATGGTCTCCACAACCTCGGCTGAGAGACCGGATTCTATGAGCTGGACCCCTTCAGGGGCCAGACCCACAGCTTCATTAGCTCTGGTCGCGGGTAAAGAATGCAACCCTCTGCCTGGGACAGAAGGTCCCTCCTGACCGGAATCTCCCAAGGGACTCCGTCGAGGAGGGCCACGAGGTCCGCGAACCATATTCTGGAAGGTCAGTGGGGGGCCACTAGCGTGAGATGGACCTTGTCCCGGCGAATCTTGGCCAGAACTCCCGGGAGCAGAGCGATCGGGGGAAAGGCGTAACCTCGGCCACGCATGTACCTCGGCCACGCATGTACCCGCCCCAGAGGCGCTGGATGTGCTAGCGAAAACCACAGAGGGCAGTGGGTGTTCTCTACCGAGGCAAACAGGTCGACCTGTGCCTTGCCGTATCTTTCCCAAATCTGCTCCACCACTTCGGGGTGGAGCTGCCATTCCCCTGGTCTTGGCCCCTGTCTCGATAGGGCGTCTGCTCCCACATTCTGGACCCCCGGGATGTAGGCCGCCCTGAGAGAGAGCAGCCTCCCCTGGGCCAAGAGGAGGATCTGCCGCGCCATCTTGTACAGTGGTCGCGAACGTAGACCCCCCTGATGGTTGATATATGCAACCGCAGTCATACTGTCGGTGAAAACAGTGACATGGTGGTCGCGAAGGTCCGGGAGGAACGCACAGAGTGCTCTGCGGACCGCCAGTAACTCTAGCATGTTTATGTGCCAGGTCTGGTGCCGACTGCTCCACAGACCTTGTGAGGAGCGATCCTTCAGGACCGACCCCCAGCCCGAGAGGGAGGCATCTGTCGAGAGAGAGACTCTTCGACCCAGAGCCCCCAACACAGGGCCTTGAGACAGAAACCAAGAGTTCTTCCACATACTCAGGGTGCGTAGGCATCGCCCCGTGACCTTGATAGTGCAGAGCGGGTTTCCCCTCGGGGAAAACCCCTTGGTTTTTAGCCACCACTGCAGGGGTCTCATGTACAGTAGGCCCAGTGGGATAATGCTGGATGCCACTGCCATGAGCCTTAACACTCTCTGAAAGTGTTTCACCGTGAGTGGCTGGCCCAGCTTGATGCTCTTGACGGCTGAACGAATGACCTGGATGCGCTCGGGGGAGAGCCGAGCAGACATGGCCACTGAGTCCCAAAGTGTCTACTTCTTGTTCCATGACCAGAGCCTGCTGGGGGCCTACCACTGACTGTAGGACCCCCGAGAACCGGGGTGGTGAAACCCCGAACTGGATGGCGTACCCGGAGGTTACCATGCGCAGGACCCACTGAGAGATGTGGTAGTCGTGACCACGCAGCCCGGAATTCTACTAAGGGAACCAGCCTCCCGGGGCTGGTCTCTGGTACTGTGAACATATCCACCACTGAGCCGGGGCTTCCGGAAACTCGGGTGGACTGCTCTAGGACCCTCCTTAGAGGGGGTGGTTCTCCCATGGCGGGCTGACACTTGAGCTGCACACCTTGTTGCGGCTTGGCGTAAGGGCCGCTTAGTCTTGGCTTTCTTGGTGTTCAGGACAACCCTCAAATCACCCTTTCTACCAGAGGACTGGAGTTGAACTTGTCAGCCCGACCTTCCGGGGTTTACCGGAGGAAGACGGGTAGCGACACTTTGTTTCTGAGCGGCCCAGTATGAGGAGCTTTGAGACCGCGCTTGACTGGCAGTCTCACGTGGAGGGCAGCGGGGAAGAACTTTACTGAACGCCGCCTGCTGTCGTGCAGCCTCCTGGAACTTGTCGACGACGCTTTTTACGGCATCGCCGAACAAGCCCGAAGGGGACAGAGGAGCATCCAGCAAAACAAATTTTTCTTTATCCTTCATAGCTGACAAATTAAACCATAAGTGTCTCTCCGTGGCAACCAGAGCTGCCATGGAGCGACCGACAGAGTAGGCCGTCTCCCTAGTGGCCCGAAGAGACAAATCCACGGTCCGGCACAGCTCTGCCACTGCCTCCGGACCGATACCGCCGCCTTCGTTGAGGTCCCCTAGCATCTCAGCTTGATAGGCCTGCAGCAGTGCCGTAGTGTGTAGGCACGCCGCAGCCTGACTCGAAGCGGAGTATGCTTTCCCCACCAAAGACGACGTGACGCGCATCGGCTTGGAGGGGAGCGCCGGAGCTTTAATGGAGGACGCAGACTGGGGAACGAAGTAACTAGCAAGACCCTCGTCCACTTTCTGCATCCCCCCATAACCATAATGTTGAGCCCCGACAAGGTTTGTATACATCGCACTATGTGGTGTATGGACCTTCTCGGAGGCTGGCCTTTTCCACGATCTAGATACCTTGGCATGTAAATCGGAAAGAAACGGCATAGCTCGGCGCGGGGGAGTGGCACGAGCAGGCAGGTAGCGCTCGTCCAAAATACTCTTTCTAGGACAAGCGCTCCTGGTCTCCGCCGGCCAATCAATATCCAGACGTGAGACTGCTCGCGCCTGAACCTCAACTAACTCCTCAAAAGACGGCGAGGAGGGTGGCGAATCCTCCCCGACCGGGTCAACACTAGCTAGATCCATGTCACTTCCTGAACTAGATAGAGCTCGGGGAGCGCTCGTGACTGAGACCCACCTGATCCCGTGAGGGCTGAGATAAGGGAGATCCATTTGTGATCCCCAAGACTGAGAGCGCCGCAAAGCCTCAGCTGCTGCAGGTCCCGAGCCGCGGGGAACACTAGCCTGAGCGGCCTCGTTACAGACCGCCAGGCGGGAGCGGAGAGCATGCAATGGGAACCTCTCGCAGTCCTTACAGCCGGCGTTCTCAAGCGCCGACCGCGCATGCTCTACTCCAAAACAGACAACACACATAACGTGTATCCTTGGCATTATAAAACACGGACAAGGATAAACACATGGTCTGAAAGCCTGTTCCTCCATTCTTTCACACTCAATAGTCCTGATTTTTAAACTATCTTAGTTTCAAATCACTCTCACACAGACACAGCACGCTGAAGACATTCAGAGCTGGCGCTTCCGGGTTTCGGATGCGCTTTATGCTCTTCCTCATGACGTCACCGGCACGTGCCGGCGGTGACGCATTCACACGCGTTCTTCTCTCATTGGTTGCACAGATCTTCACGTGACTAACGCAAGGCTATTTCCCCAGCGCTTTGACGCAGCTCGAGTTCCCTGAAAGGGAACTCCCTATATTAGTGCTAATAACAATGTAAAAATATTTTTACTTGTTATAGAGACATACACTGTCACAGTCTTGTCACATCTGTCACATCCGGGTTCCTTTATGTACCTTCCAGGTCCTGCACGCTCCCGTCTGTGTCTAATCACGATCCTAGTCTCGTCAGCGGTCCCTAATCCTGTGTTTGTCTTTAAATACCTTCCTGTGCTCCTTGTCTTTGTCAGTTGTGAACGTTTCTGCATTTTGTCATGTTCTGTGTTCCCGTTAGGTGTGAATGTTTCTCCTTCCGAGTTTTCCGAGGTTTGCACAGTTAAGTGCCGTTTATGTTGTATATTTAAATTATTTTGGTTTTCGGTTTTTGAATAAAGTGCGATTCATTTGGAACTTGTATTTCCGAGTCGGTTTCCGCATCAGAGCACTCACACCTCATGGATGACATACGCACACACAAAAATTATAATATATAAGGATTCCTGTGATAAAATAAAATGTGGTTTTAATAATGAGTTCTTACATTCGAGACAGACGATACAGTAGCGGCTAATTACGGCATGTGCGGAGGAGGAGGAGGGATAACGTAGATAATGCAAATACAATATGGAAGTGTAGTGTTTCTCCCTGTGTTGTGTATTGGATAGACTCAGAAGCTCATATTTATTATTATTGAACACTCATAACTCGTGCTGCTCCCAGCTTAATACTCGTGAATCTCTTGCCGCCGGTAACCCCCGCTGTAAAACCAAGCTGCCTCTGGTGGAGATCATATGCCATTACCCCATAAATGAGGCGCTTGAGCTGCTCCAAGTGCTCAAACAACTAGCCTCTGCATCTGTAAGCTGCTCGTATCTCAAAAATTTACTCATATCTCAAAGCAAAAATTTGCTCAAAGGCTTGCTCGTATCCTGGAATACTCGTATGTCGGGACGCTCATATCTCAAGGTATTACTGTATTCGCAAATCAAACCTCAAGAGGAAATTTAACTTGGTCACTAGAAATTTACATCTTTTTAAAATAAAACTACTGGTAATGAAATGATATTTATTGAAATAACCAAAAATAAATATGCAGTACATGTATATAAAAAAAAACAATGCGATATGATATGCTTTTTACCTCCTGTTTGATTCAAAGTTTGCTATTTAAACGGGTTATTAAAGGAAGTTTAACGTTGGCAACATTGCTGTGTGCAGAATAAAAAGAAAAACTGTAATTCAAAGTGTTAATGTAAAGCAAAGGTTCCATAATCCAGCATGAGAACAAAGATCTTACTCAGGGCTTTTACATCTACATTCTAAGAGTTTGAGTAGGTTAATCATGTTAATCATTGTGTATCGCATATTCAGAGCCTTCATAATTGTTATGAATGACACCTTTCTAACAAAGTCTTTTATAGATCAAGCATGACACTCTGTGCAATGCATCATTATGCATCAAAATGTGACTTTGAGGTGAATCTTTAGGGTATAACGGTGAAGGATTTACTATTTTCACTCAGAAATAATAAGTAACACGTTAACTGAAGTAGAAAAAGACTGAAATCTTATTTATATATTCATATTTGCTAAGTTCAAAACTGCATTTTTACTGTTGCTCACCAATGCTAGGAACTCTATAAGGATTTGCAACATAATAAAATTGAACTGTAGTATAATATATGAATAATGCAAGAGACGTGGACGATTCAAATCAAAGACACAAGACCTATCAAAGAAGATTCAAGGGTCTTCATTACTTCTACCTCAGTGAACAAAAATATCTTTTGTTTTTAATTATTATTCATCAAGTTTATTCAGGACTTCATTCTTGATATTAAGCCACCAAAACTAATACATTGGGAACAAAATCAAAATTTGTGGTTGGTTAATATTCATCTGCCTTTGGTTCATTTTGGAGCCTCAATGCTCAAAACAGAGGAGCAGCCGATATCCAACAGGTTTTTATCCGGCCGCTTGAGGCTTCAGGTCCTTCTGGTTCTCTAACCCACTGATCCTGGAACAGCGACTGTACATGAGACAAAGCTCTGCATTTTAGTAAGCAGAATCAGCAGGTTACAGATGCATTTGATGCCACAGACAGCCTATCACACGATGACATGTGAAATTACACTATTAATATACGCAACATTAGCATACGACAAACCCCTCATCCCCCTCAGGCCTCTAATATAAATGCTCAGAGGAAATGCAATATTATTATAATAATATAATAATATCCAACGCCTTCAGAATTCCTCCAAAAACATCAAAAGAACGAACAGGTCATCTATAATCACCTGCTTTTGCTCTGAGCGTCAAGAAGAAGGCATGGAAGATCTATTGCGAGACGTCAGTGAATCAAAAATGCCAGGTAAATGTCAGCGGAGCTCATATAAGGTCTTTTCCCTGACCTTCACTCTACACTAATATGTGCACAGAGCTTTAACATCACACGCAGACACAAACACACGTACATGAACTTACGCAGTCATGCACGCTCTCACAAAGAAATGTCACTCTAGCGATGTAAACGAATATCTCAGGTGCTGTTTAAAGGGGTCATGATCATTATTTTATGATGTTCTTTGAGGTTCACTTATAATGTTAGGGTTTTTTACCTAAAGGAAAAACATTCTAATTTAGAAGTAATAAGCTATTTTTATTCCTGTTTTTGACACTCTATTTCAACCTCTCCGTTTAGATGGGCGAGTCACATTTAAGATTAGAAAGCAAAACACCCACTGATATGATTAGGTAAAATCAATTTTAATGTTTAATGTTCAATGTTTAATTTGCAATGTTTTAATAATGACAAAACAGAAGATGTTGCTCACTGAAGCTTTTATTCAGGATGGCTTTGATCAAAACATTAACTTTCTGTATCCGAAAACACATTGATGCTGGTACAAAGTAAAGTTTCAGCAAATCAAAACCACGCCAGGAGGCGCTCATGGGGGGGGGGGGGGGGGGGGGGGGGGGGGGGGGAGCTCTGCGCTCCCCTCTCTGGCCACCAGAGGGAGCTCACATATATACTGACACTACATTTCCCAGAAACCCACACACTGGACTGATTGCACACACCAGCTGGACTCCATTATGACTGTTTGTCACACCAGCTATATACCATCAGCTGGACTATAAAAAACTGCTTTGTCCATGCACACACTGCAAAGTCTCGAATAAGAATGGTCGTACAGGCAGATGGTCAGGACAAACAGAGAGCATACATAAACGGTAATCCAAGCAGGGGTCAGAAAGGCAGGCAGACAGATTCAGGTACGATAATCCAGGCGAGTAGTCAAGACAGGCAGATAACATTCACAAGCGTTAATCCAGGCACAGGTCGGGGCAGGCAGAACAGAACCAATAACGGGTTAACAGGGATGTAAATGCTCAGAATGATAACCAGGGCTAATCAAGACTTCACAGTTTGTGTATGGGTGAAGGAGTCTTTTATAGTCCATATGATGGAAAACAGCTGGTGTAACAAGCAGTCATAATGGTGTCCAGCTGGTGTGTGCAACTTTAGGATTTTGAAAGCCTTAGGAAACTTACAAAAGAAAGTCCAATGATGATGCAGAAGCACCGCGAGTATCTGCCGTTTCTGCTCAGACATTTCAGACTCTAATATCCCGATTCCAACTCCTCATCTTTCTCCCGATGTCTCCGCAGCAGAAAACACTCACTCCCGTCCTCTGTCGCGTGACCTGGAGGGGTTTCCCTGCACAAGCACTGCCCGTTTATAACCTTAATTGAATTTTCCCCAAGGCCTGCTCCAAACAGAATCATTATAGACATCTTTGGAGACAAATATTCACAGCACCTGAGCCAGCAGCACCATGCAAATTGCATATGTGAACTCAGCATGAAAATCTATAATATATAAGCCAGAACTGACAGCAAATAAAACAAATAACAGGTTACCCAGAGCAGAATGCTGTGCACAAAATGGTCTAAATAAAAGACAATCAATCTGTGACTACAAACCCACATCTACAGCCACATCCAGAATATTCCATTACTGTTAACCATCGGCACTGCTGTTTAATGGAGTCATTACGCTCAAATGATGACAGACAGGTGTGCTGACCGGCTGAGGGCAAATGGCCACACACACACACACACACACACACACACACACACACACCACACACACACACACACACACACACACACACACACACACACACACACACGACTATTCATGCAGTTAAGAGAAGTGCAAATGCATCAAATGCATGTGGCTCTGCGCACACATCTGTGGAAATGACTGAATGTCAAGAAAACATGTCTGTAAATACTCTTTCATAACGGCATACAAACTTGTTTGAAGCAGGTAATGGATTAAAATTAAGCAAAATAATGAATATTGGCACTTTCAAAACTTTTCCGAGTCATTCGTACTTTCGAAATTGTACTTTCGAATATTGGCACTTTCAAAACTTTTCCGAGTCATTCATTTCGAACCAGTTGATTCGGAGCGTGTATCAAACTGCCAAGTCATGTGATTTCAAGAGTTTTAGTTACGTCTAAACTTTTACGAAACGGCTCAAAATATCAATGGTTAACAGCTAGGTGGCGATGATCTCTGAGAACCCATGAACTAGACAATGGTTTTTAAAAGTTTAATACATTTGTAGACATTTTTAATGACATATTACAACACAGTTTATTGGCCGGATAAACCAATCTCTCCATAAAACAAGCCCTACACTTGAATAAAATAACAAATATTTCCTATTTAATGATATCAGATAATTTGTTACTTGCATTAAATAGATTATACTTTCAATTAAACACTTGAAATTGGATTGTAAAAAGTGTTTTCATTAGGGATGGCCCGAGCCGAACTCAAGGATTAAAAATTAAAAATTGCTTAATCGGTCCCAATACCGATCCTTGAGTTTAAGCAGTACACTTTTTACAATCCAATTGCAAGCGTTTAAGTTAGTTTACATTTGTAACACATTTCTATTTGTTGATTTAAAATTATTAATCTACTGTATTGTTCACACCTAGCCAGTAGTTGACGATGTTACATTTACATTTCAGCATTTATCAGACGCTTTTATCCAAAGCAACTTGCATTGCATTCAAGAAACACATTGACATTGCTTTCCCTGGGAATCAAACCCATGACCTTGGAGTTGCAAGCACCACACTACTGTTTGAGCTACAGGAAAGCACTGTAAAGAATCTATGCACCAATTTTTCACAAATTTGTGTTTTAGTTGTCTACATAGAGATGATAATGGTATAGTTTTCAAAAACCTGCACTTGAATCCCATTTTCAAAAGTGTGTGTTTTCAGGCCCCCAAACCGCTATTGTCTGTTTTTAAAACCGTGAACAGCCCCTTAAGCTGCTCTGCTCAAAACAAACGCACACATCTCCCTGTAAATGATTTTAGAAGTCTGTACCTATTTTACAGAACCAATGGGAGACATTAGGAAACTAATGAAGACTTTTATGATTCCAAACAAGATTACTAACAGCTTACATTCAGCAGAAAACACATTCATCATTCATTTTGCAATGGAGGACTTCTCAACTTCCACATAAACTGCTTGCGTTCAGTATTCAGCATGGCTCCTCTGGAAAATGGATTTAGGTTACATCCTAAATACACTTCTGTCAATTTATTAATTAGTTGTCTGAACACTCAAAGTTCCTTTTTATTGTCTGACTGACTGCATTAAAGAAAACAACTATTTAGCATTTCACATTGGACATGCTAACTTGAAATGAAATTCAAGTACCATCTTGAGACTCATATGTGAGACTCTGGTCTCAGACGACAATCAACGCAATCAATAACGGCTTATCCGACAGACAGGTGTACCCAGCAGGAGTCAGTGAGTCATAAAAGACTTCAGCTTTTGTCTTAAACCAGTGCACAGCTCGCTTAACTTCACATGTTTTATACAACACTCTTCAGAAGTGAAGGTTCAAACCTGGAGAATTCCAGCCCTATTTACTCTCAACACGTTTGAATCTGAAATACTTTCCTTTTTGTTTGCCATCACAAGCACTTCTTCCCTCCAACCGCCGACTTCATTCTATAAAACACCCACTTTATTTCATATTCCAATCAATTTGAAATAAATAAAACAGTCTCCGCCATGCAAGTTATTGTTTCGCTCAAAAACGGATTGCATTATGAAAACAAAACATAGGTAGGTGAAGCAAAATAAACAATTACTGTACAATAGGCTGCTATCAGTTGGATTTAATTAAAGCAACGTTGCATCAATAAAATGTTGTGGTGCATAGATAGATAGATCGATCATCCTGAAGTCATTTGGCTGTACACAAACAGAAGCTAGAGCCCTAACACAGCTTCTCCACAACCTCTAGACATCAGCATGTTTTATCCATCATGCAAGTCACACGAGAACCACTGCAACAGGCTGTCTGACACACTGGCTGCGTCTCAAAACACAGTAAACTGCATCATAGGCGCAAAGTCATAACTCTATATGATGGCCAAACATGTCTATGATGTTGCCCAACAATGCCACACACACACACACAATGCCCACTGCTGCGGCTGACTTGGAAAACGTCTGTGATTACGCACAAAAATGCTTCCCACTTGTGATGTCCAACTCGTCCGTGATGCTTCTGCATGGAACGCTGCTGATCTGAAACATGCCCGCGATGAAGCGCAACCCCGCTGCTGAGATGAAGACCAGACCCGCTGCATGCATGCACGCCTGCCTGCTGCCCAGAAAAGGCACGCGCGTTGAGAGCGCATCGCTGGGTCTGAGACGCGTCCGGCGCGCGCTGCTGGAAACGCGTTTATTTACATGCACAAACGCACTCACGTACCGTAAAGCCGCGCTGCCGCTCCGGGGGAAGATGCACTCGGGAGGAAGATCCAGGAGGATGGAGGAGAAGAGCGCGTGTGAGAGATGAAATCAGCGGACGGACGGACGGACACAGAGCAGCGTCACTGCGCATGTCTACCGGCACTCCATCCTTCACGGGACCCGCTCAGAATTGACAACAGGCAACTTTTACGCTTTCGTCACGTCTTACTGTTAACTCGTTTCTAAATGCAAAGCAGTACATAGTAGTCTAATGTTAAAATAAAATGTTACTGAGGAAATCTGGCTTTTCTTATTGGGGGTCCATGGTGTATGAAAGGTTAACATCTGTTATATACTACTAAATATTACTATTAACAATACTTGTATTTTGTTTTGTTTTATTTATTTTATTTGAATTGTATTTTTATTTTATTGTTTATATTTATTTTAATAAAAAAAATTATATTTTATTCATTTCGTTAAAAAATCTTTTATATTTTCATTTTAGTTTATTTTATTTATGATTTCATTTTTTATTTTAATTGTATTTTAATTTTATTTTTTATATTTATTTTAATTAAAATTTCTATTTTATTCATTTCATTAAAAATAATCTTTTATATTGTATTTTTTAATTTATGATTTCATTTTTTTATTTTAATTGTATTTTAATTTTATTTTTTATATTTATTTTAATTAAAATTTCTATTTTATTCATTTCATTAAAAATAATCTTTTATATTGTATTTTTTTAATTTATGATTTCATTTTTTTATTTTAATTGTATTTTTATTTTATTCTTTATATTTATTTAATTTTAATTTTAATTTAATTTATTTCATGTATTTTATTTTATTTTACCAGGTATTTACACAGTGGCATCTTATTTCCAATGGCATGACAATAACTAGTTCACACAAAGGAGGAAAGGAGAAGAATTAGCAATAACAATGAAATATACTGTAAATATTACAAGAAAATACATCAAAAGGTAAATTAAAACATTGATAATAACGAATTGATTATATAAGTCGACTTTAAGCTATTTAAGTTAAAACACTGAAACTTGCAGCCACAAAAATGTTATATCTAAACCATTTATAGTACTGTAGTTTGTAAAATATAAAAAAAAAAACTGGAAAATAAATATATCTGGTACAGGGTATATCTGTCTGATTTTAGACTTTTCAACATTAAAGTAAAAAAAAAAATCTAAAAAAGCGATAAAGAGCCATCAAGCGAATACCACAGTATGTGTGATTTCAAGTTCTGTAACTAAAGCTTTGTTGTGCCAATTATAGCCTTTCTGGGAAAAGAGCATTTAACATTTGGTTTGTTACTGGTCCAGGTGGTCTGTGTCTCTAAACCAGCTTGGTCAAGAGAGAACTGACCAGCACCAGTGCAAGGCAAAGCATACATAAATACGAAACAATAAATATGACTATTACCGAGTAGCAAAAAGCAGATGGTTATGAGCATGAGCGTTTAGTTTGAAGTAAATCATTACAAACAGGCTCAGATTCAGTTAGAGTGGGAGTAAAATGGGCCTCTGCAGTTCAGACCTTTAACAAGGCAAATGTGTTCATATTTTATGAGGATGTGCTGATTGCTTGAAACTGAAAACCTGCCAGAACTATCAAACACCACAAAGGACAGCAGCTCTCTTCATACATGCAGATCATCATTAATTAAAGAGCACAACAGAAGCGGAATTCAACTGAAAGAACATGTTCACATGGGACGCTTTCCTCTGAGCTCAGACTTACAGCGCTTTTCCAGAGAAAAACAGCCTGTAATCACGCTTTCAAAGAACCAGCTTTGCTGCAAATTAAATCTAGTACAAATCTGACAAACTAAATCAAGTCGGTGCATGAAAACATGAGTAAATGCCCTGATATTGTGATGGTGATTATTGAGAGAAATAGTGTGAGGATGGCAAGGTTTTAGCAATTGAAAATTGTGAATTGTGCTCATATTTACATACTGCCATCTACTGTTCACATAGTCTCATCACATTTGGATTTACACAGTTAACAAGTTATAAAACTGATTGCATTCACCTGTACATGCTGAGAGTGAGAAGCACACGCTCAAAAACATGAAGCCTTTTTCTCAGGATTTATGCATTTCAATGAATCCATCAAAAGGATTTTAATAATCCTTACATATTGCGAATAAAAAATTATAAACGAGTAACAAAAACAACAACTCAAATTAAAAAAAAACTTGTATAGGAATTTTTATGGAATTCCATTTATTTTGCACAAGTGGAATCAAATGGAACAAAGGAATGGAACAATGAAAAAAAAATTATATGTTTACATTAAAGTTTAAGATTTACTCAAAATGTTTATTAAACTAATTTTTTTATTTTTATTTTTTTTACTCATTTCTTAATTCATAAATATAGTATGTAAGGATTATTCAATTAAATTTGATGGAATTTTACTATTAATTTAAAGCCCTAACATTGCTTTTTTATGAGCGCAGATCTAATCCACCAACTAATTAAAATAATAACAAAATAAAGCATGAATCCTCTGTCCGACACAAGGACTTGTGACTTTAGTGAAAATTTTGTGGTCGAATTTTCTATTCAGCAAATGTGATGTCTTCATTCGACTGAATAATGAATAGACTAAATTTTGTCTAATTTTAACAGTTGTCAGAGTTTTCCCTTTTGACAAATGAACACCCTCATTTGCTCTCTGCGGGATCAGAGCCTCATAAATAATGAAAATCAGCGCAAATGCAAATAGTGCGCAGGATGAAGCAGAAATGATCTAATAGAAAACATGTTCCGCTGAGAGAATTAGCAGTTATAAACCTGATGCTGTCAGTAAGACACATTGATATAATCATTTACATCAGAGGAGGGTAAATAAGTAAATAGCACTTGGAGCAAAAAGCATGAAGGAAAAAATAGCTCATGTTATGCCTGAAACTGAACAGAAAAACAACACAAGAGTGAGTAAAGAAACTGCAATATATGCCTTTACACCATGCATACATTAACATTTATTTATAAAAAGAAATAAAGTGTTAGGGATCAAACCAATGTGCATGCATTAGTTCATATAAAGAGCATTTACTGCCGATTCGACTGACATTTTAAACATAAGATCTATGGAGTGGAACAATATCATACAGGTGCAGATGATTCTATATATAGCGCAATGATCACAGGGTCATTGATTGCTCACAATTGGCTTCTTGCGGGTTGCCATGGTGATGTGCGCTGAGGTGCACCGCTCCGCTCCTGCAGATGGCAGCGGTGTCTTGCGGTTCATGTGTATCATGTTGATGTGGACAAAGTACAGGGGCTGTACAATGAAACTCAAACACTGGCCAATATAGTGATTCATGGCCTAGTGGCCAATCTTCGCTGGCTTTACAGATCATCTCATCAGTGAATAATCAGAGCAATAGCACAGCCGTGCAAAAAATATTTGCATTACATTCAACTTAATGGGAGACATACCAGATCATCAGCTGGGTCATCTGTGAGCAGGACAAGAAGTCTTTCTGGTGTATCAACAGCTACAATATCAGGGTAATGTCAGCACACGTCCACGCAGGACCAAACACATCCTACAGTAGTAACTGTTGACGCTCTGAAAGGGATGTAACCCGGATTCTGTCCAACTCATTAAATGAACACCTGTGTCCATCAAAACTGTTGGTCAGTACTCATGGTTGAGCGCTAGAGCCAAACCTGTGGTCACTCATCGGTTTCATTGGTGCCAGCAGTGCAGATCTTGGGCTGTGGACAATGTGAAACATGTATTGTTCTCTGTTGAGTCCAGCTTCACATCTGTGGGCGTTACGGTGTGGAGAAGCCCCATAGAGACTGTGATGCACGCATGGACCAGTCATGGTTTTGGCCATTCTTGACTGTGCCTGATAGACTGCCAAGAACTAGCAATCCGTTCTGGAGGACCATGTCCACCTAATGGCTCAAACATTGTACCCTGAAGAGGGTCAGCATGATAATCGGTGCACTATCATGCTGATACACGGCACCCACTTGAGGGTACAATGTCTGAGCCATTAGGTGGACATGATCCTCCAGGCAGTTCAGTAGTTGTTGGCAGTGCATCAGACATGAGAGCATGATAATGCATCAATAAACACATCACAAACCAACAGCCACCTACATTTATATCCTCCCGTCGCCTGCAGAAAACACACAACATTCTGAAGGGTTCATATCACCCGGCCCATCACCCGTCTTGAAAACGCTACAGGTCTATCACAACCACAACATTTATGAACCGTTTCTATTGTAAAGCAATCACCATACTGAACTCTGAACTGAAACACACAATACATTCTTGACATGCAATAATCATTTATGTGCAGTAACATTATTATGTGCATTTACGTGCAGTATGGTTTTAATTTGTAATATGCCATTTAATTATTTATTAACTGTATATGTTGGCAAGACCAATCATTTTGTTTGCACAATAAAAATAAAGGATCTAAGTGTAAGACTGAATGATTTCGGAAGGGCGACTGGAGTAATGGCTGATGAAAATTAAGCTTATATTTTAAAATATATTTAAGTAGAAAAAAAATTATTGTAAATTGTAGTAATATTTCACAATATATATATTTTTTCTGTATTTTTGATTAAAAACATTCAGGCTTGATGAGCAGAAGAGATTTGAAAAACACTAAAAATAGTAATGTTTCCAAAAGTTTGACTCGTATAATAAGCATTTACTGAAAATACTATCATATAAAAAAATGTACAATACATATGGCCAAGTCCTGTGTTAACTTAAACACTTCTGACTGAAAAAAAAAAATGCTTGCGCTTTTTCTTAATGATAAGAAAGCTTTTGTTTTTTGTATACACACTGCAATAATATCTAAAGAAACAGTAAAAAGAGATTCTGATATTGTACTTCTTGAACTGCACCATAACTCAAAAACATGCTGAACTCACAATCTGAAAAGATATAAAGACCCCAGGACAAAGATCAGGGATAAAGGCAGAAAGAAAGTTGTAGCTTACGTGTCTGTTCGACACAAAGATGAATACACCACATAAATATGATCTATTATTTACAAGCAAAGAACGAAGGGAATGTTGCTTCTTGAAAGCACTTTGGTTTTTTGTTCACTTTCTTTTTTTTAACTCTAGTATTACTTATGGAAAGGGTTTGAAATCGATCTCCTCACGTATCTGAGATCTTTCAGATATTTTCTATTCAGGGTTTCATAGACAGATGCTTAGTTAAGAGGTAACACAAATATGTTGTTACGTATATATACGTATATATTGTTTTTTTGTGTGGATTCTGTTGTTTCTCCTTTGTTGTCTTAACAGGATTGGTCCTGGACATAATGAGGCTGCTGGTGATTGGCCCAGAAGAGTCCTCGACTATAAAGTTCCCTGGAGTTCTTTTGGTTGGTTTATAGGGAAGCTAGTTTTCTTGAGAAGTTAGTTTCTATTAAGTTTGTTGTTTTGGCACTTAGCTCACCCCTGAATATTGTGCTTCTAAACTTCTTTGTTTTGGATTTGTAAACACTGGTGTGTCTTTTCTTTGATAAAGAGTTACCCAAGGACTGTTGCCCTAGACCAGGGGTAGTAACAATGTTCTAAGAACGTTGGCATTAAGTTATGAAAACGTTGTTTCTTAATGTTTTTGAAGCTTCCAGGGTTTTTAACGTTTTTTCTTGGTTATGAGAGCATTAAGGGAACATTCAGTTTTAGCATTCATACAAACATTATAAATATTTTGCTATTCTCTAAACATTTTGAAATGAGTAGTAGCCTAACGTTTAAAACATTAGCCAAATGTCCAACAAACACTTTTCTGAAAAAAAAAAATTACATTATAAATTACATTTTTGTGCAAATGTTTTTATTAAAGACCAGAGAAATTTAAACGAACATTCTGTTTACGTCAAAATAAGAAATTTTCTTCAAAACGTTGAGAAAACCTTGCCAGAACGTTAGCTATAGATCAGAGAACATTCCCTGTTGCATTCTGGCAACTGAACTGATTTGGATCTATCAAAATGGGGACCAACACACAAATATTGGGTAAAATAGTCCATTCATAGACATTTTAAACAATTTTCAGATCTTGACATATTTCTGATGAACAAAACAGCTAAAAATACTGGTTTCTTTGTTCGGGGAGGAAGGAAGCGGGAATCGGCAGACATTAAACCAACTTTAACATAAAAATAAAACAAATACAAAATAAACATCCCTCACGGATGACTGCCGCACATATAAACACAGTACACAAACTCAGACCTGGTCCTCTGTCACCTTTCACTGTCGTTGCTCCTCCTTTTATGCCTCCGCTCCTCCGTGAGACTCGAGACTGATGGTTCGCAGGTGATGCTCATTCTCAATCATGCCATCGGCTCTCGTGACGCTCTCACGGTCCCTCGACCCCGCCCTGCTCGCCACAGTGGTCTTCCAACCTGTTGTTTCCAGCTTGACCTCGTCAGTTTAAAAAAAAAAGTCTCCAAAACCCCTATAAAACCAGCCTTGTAGAACAGCTTAAACCAGCTAACCGAAACGGCTGGCTTGTTTTTATCTGTGATCTTGGAATGAGTTTCTGGCAATGCATCACAGGACCGTCTTCTCCAAGAATGATAAATGCAGCACTGGCCAATAGAAGGCCTCTTTGAAGGCACTTCGGATCAGGGTCACACCTTAAAACGCTGTCTAGGTAAACAGGACCAGAACCGGAGCGATGTCACAAAGTTTAGGCTACTGAAATAAATGCAGTGTGTGCAGCCAGCAGTAGAATTAGCAAGCCTTTGTGCACACTAATGTTATATTCAACGGAAATCTTGCTTGAAACAAATTTACTTTGACATTGCATGAAACAACCGCTGCATTAATTCTGACGGATAAATGAAACATGACAATAACAGCCCATCACAAATACGCCATGACAGGAGAGCATAAATCATCCACTTTTTTAGCAGGTGACATAAACCGCAGCCTATTTACGGTGAAACGTATTTGGACACTTAAATCATGTGTTATTTCTAAGAAAATCTCATGCATTTGCTCCTCCAGTCACTAGAGAGAGCTGTTGAGCCTTCTTTGATTTTAAAACCTCAATATTGAATACCCACTAGTTTCATTTTTTCTTGTCTTGAGTCGTTTTCCACCTGTCAGAACCCAGCATTTATAACCACTAGATCAGCTCGGCTGGTCTTTTCTGTGTAATCCGGTCTGGCTGATAAAGCTAGGGTTGGTTACCACAGCTCTTATCACTGAAGTCCAGATTCACTCTCTTGAGTAGTGTTCTCAACATTACAACAGACATCCTCCTCCAGAATGGTTTGGAAATCTGCTGCTCTGTCTGGTCTATTGTAAAGTTCATGACAGATCCATCACAGACCCAGATCTAGAAAGATCTCATACTATCCTGTGACAAAAACCAAAGACTGAAAGTCTAAGGACTTATAGTATTCTTGAATTGTAAAGTTTTCTGCGGGGAAACAGATTGAGCTTGACTCTTTCAAGAATCATACTTTTCTTTTAACATTGACTGGAATGCTGAAAAAAGTCAAAAAACTAAACTGAATTCATAACGGTTTAAGAACATCATTACCAGCAAACAAAATTCAACAAAACATGCTCATTTTCTGCATGCATAGAATAGGCCTGCAAGGAGTAAATAACCAACTACATTGTCCACTATACATTACAGTGCTTGTGTATCCCACAATGCATTGCACCCAACTGTTTCTACACTGTAAAAAATGTCTTCCACAGTCTAGTTTTCCATTGTGATCAGTGAACCACAATTAAAATCCATTGCAGTATTTAGCAATGCAAGTATTGACTGTTAAAAATACATGAAACTGAAATGGTAAAATACTGTTTGATGCAAATTATTTCTATTACAGAGCTCAATATATTTCATACATACTAGTTTTTAGTAGTATAAGCAATATGTTTAGGCTTTTTAAAGTGCAGTATGTTAAAGTGCAGAGCAAATAAGTTAATATAACCAATAACACACATAGACAGATTGCGAATCAGGTAAAGCACTTGATATAATGCAAGACCCTAGAAACATCAGGCAACTGGAAGTAGGTTAACTCATTAGCTGAAACAGGTGTGATGGTAACTATGGCAACTACTCAGTACTGAGGTGAGACTTCTGAAATAGTCAGTGGCAAATAGTCATTGAGTTTGTGATGTTCATGATATCAGAGCTAATAAATTAGCAAATGAACTTGGTAACGCTTTTACAATGAGGTACTCACTTTAGGTAACACTCTAACAATGACCCATCTGTGCTGCAGTATTTATTCATCGTTTGATAGCGTTAGTAAATAAAAAACAGTAGGTTAGCTCAGGTCCGATAAAATCATAATAAACGGATAAACTTTGATTTCAATAATATATTAGTGAATGTTTAAATTCACAGGGTTCAAGATTCAAAGTTCATAAATGCTTTAGAATTGACATGTTTTACAAAATTTCCTTTTATTCAGTTTTATTCACACAGTTTTCAGGTTTCCTCACTCTCAACAGCTTCTCATCATTGACAAACTGTGATTGGCCACCTTACATGTCAATCAAACTTATCTCGTCTTAGTGGGCAGTTCTTAGGGGTGAAGGAATGTCAAATAGAGATTATAACGATAGTGGAAAATCTGCCATATGTAAGCTTGTTTCTGCCACCGAATAAAACAATTTAAGTGATAATTACAACTTTTTTTCCTGCAATTGCAATTTGTTTTTTCAATTGCAAGTTTATATATTGCAATTCTGACTTGCTAGGATTTCCTAGACCAGATAAGCTGGGCTTCCAATAATTTTTTGTGGTGGCGGTAGGTGTTCTGTATAGGTTTGCAGTGTAAGTGGGCTTGAGAAGGGAACTATAGAACGTAGGTGACGTTCAACTTTGAGTGCTTTTTCACCCCAGCAACTTTGCGATGGAAGAGTACAGAAAGTCAGAGCATATTCAGTTGAAATGAGCACTTTTTGGTTCATGATATAGTAACTGAATGCCAATTTCTCACTCTCCTACTGGGTATTCGAAGACTTTTCAAAGGTTTTCAGTGAATAAGCCATAATTGTTGCAAAATCCTTCATCAATGCTCCAGATCGCAGTAGCCCAGTCTAAAGCTTTACCTGTGAGCAAACAACAATGAAAACAATCTTCAAAATTTCATTATCACACTTTCTAGGATGTTGTGCCTTTGAAAGTTCACACTGTTCAGGTCCATCAAACTTTTCAGGTAACTCTATAACTCACAGTGAATCTTTCTACCTGTTGAATGTCTGATGGTCACAGGTGTGCTCGGAGGTAGGCATGCATTTCCTATTTTTGCATGTAGGGAAGTATGGTATGCCACAGTTGACCGAAAGGTTAGTATCTCCGCTGGATCGATGTTGGGAGAAGTGTTCTGTAACATTGCAGTGAGAGCTGAGGGATCCATTTGCAGAGAGAAGGGTGAAGCCAGGCCATAAAGTGTGGGGTTAAAAACTAAGAAAACAGGCAATCAAATCCAAGAGAGTAAACTGTAGTACAAGGCAGATAAAATCAAGACTAGACTCAATAATGGGAAGCCGCTTAGAATTGCAGACTAAGCAAACAATGCTTCTCAATTAACAAAAGGAATCAGGATCCATAAATAGGAAGGAGAAACCATGTAACAGGATCAGAGGAGAGAGTTCAGATTACGGGAGAGGCCGCCCTCTGGTGGATAGGAGGAGGAACCTCAGGTTGTGGTGGAAATCCAGTAATGCAACTGAGACACATTGCAATGGCAAGGACAAGACAGAGGTGGAGAGACAAACGCTTGAAGATGAGATCTTCACGTTTAATAAAAGACTGAGCTCACCGTATGTATAAAAATCACAAACGAGGATGACTTTAATATCTCAAGACAGAACTGAAATCTCAAATGCAATCCTGAGGAAATTTTATTTTCTCCTGTAGAGTTTCAGAGGAAATCTCAACAATGTCTCTTGCATCTGATGACTATAGCAATAATGGATTGAAAATATAATTCACTTAATCTGTTAAACATGCTTTTGCAGGATGTTCTGATATTAAAGGCTTATGGAATATTAACAGATGGAATGGACAGCCCATGCTTGGATCAACTATAAAACAAAAGCAGCCTTGATACGGTATTCAGTAATATCACTCATTTGCTAATGAAACACAGCAAAAATATCTTTACATTTACATTTTTTCATTTATCTTTCCAAGATTTGTCGTCTGCACATCCATGATGCGAATCTCCCGTTCTAGAAGATCCCAAAGCTGCTTTATTGGATTGAGATCTGGTGATTGTTGAGGCCGTTTGAGTTTTTATGAACTCACTGTCATGTTCAAGAAACAGTCTGGGATGATTTGAGCTTTGAGACATGGAGAGTCATCCTGCTGGAAGTAGCCGTCAGAAGATGAGGACACTGTGGTCATGAAGAGATGGACACGGTCAGCAGCAATACTCAGGTCATCTGTGGCGTTGAAACAATGCTCAGTTGGGACTAAGAGGACTAAAGTTACTACTTGTTGAAATAAATAATTTTAGTAAAGTTTGTACTATTTTCAGTTTATTTTGATAAAGAATGTTTTTCCCCCAATAAATATAGTTTCATTAAAATATGTTCATATAAAAATACATTGAATTAATAACAAATATACTTGTTGATATAATTAACAACAAATTATTATATTATATTTATTATATGATTAATATAATATTTTTAAATATGATAGTTTCATTCCAAATATGGTGATTATCTCCTAAGGTGAACACCATAGTTAATAAATCTAACCATGTCAACAAATGCAAAAGTCAGACGGCTGTTTACCATCATGTTGATTATTGTGCCTTTCGCCCGACAGCAGTTTACTTTGACATTTTTCTTTTATTGAAAAACTGTTGCTTTAATTAGCTTGAGCAAAACTGAAAATCGTTAAGAAGACCTTTATCTCAAAATATATTCAACCATTTTAAGGAATCTCATTTGCTACTTAAATCTACATTATATAAAACCTTAAGGCTCATATCAATTAACATCATTTGAAAAAAACAGCCAAACTTCTATGTGCATCTTGAAAAGCAAATGTTGCGGCAAGTTTTTGAGCCGCCTAGTGGTTTAGAGGAAAATCAAATCAAAGGAGCCTTTCATCCCGGGGCGCCTTTTGCCCCGTTGGACCCTATACTTGCTCATATATATTGACTTGCTCATCCTCTCTTGTTTAGTACAGGACATGTTTCAAATATTGAATAGAACAGAGACTCTGACTGTGACGGCTTGAATCTGGAGAGAGGATCTTTGATCACATCTGCTCCTCAGAGGAGACGCCATGCTCTCACGCCCAGAGTCACTAGTGTCATTAACATCAAAGGATGGGAAAAAAACATGTTTAATCAATTTTCTCCTGCTCTCTCTCCTGTTCTGCAAAAATAAACCCTGGCTTTGTTGGCTAGACGTGAAGTTCAGGCTCAAAAGGTCTGGAGCAGTCAAGTCCCTCCGGTAGCAGAGTTCACGTCAAACAGAGTAATTACCTCCAATGGTTCAGAAAACATACAGCAAATTGCTCCGGGAAGAATCCAAATCATTGTACAGCTTCACCTTCGAATTTCAGCCCAGTTCCACACTCATTAGCCAGCGTTTGGTATCAGATACAGCAGCGGATATTTTTCTCTTTGGGATCTCTGAGTAATTACCTCTGGAGTTTGCCTGTTATATTGAGAGGAATAGAAAGAAAAGTTGTTTGCAGTGCAAGGTTGTTATGCAATCTCTGAAAAAGCTAAATCCAATAAAGAGACGTGACATTTCATGCTGGAAGTTGTACAAAAAACATGAGGTGCCACAAAGTCTAAAGCTACAAAACTCAAAATAACATCAAGATCCATTGAGACAAAGTCGAAAAGCTTGTGCACAAAACAAACAAAAGAAAAACTGTTTCCAGATCTATAGTGAGCTGCATAGAAAAGCATTGCAGGTGCTCTCCTAAACTTATGAAACCAAATAGCATAAGATACCTAAAAGATACTTTTTATATTATTGCACGTGATGCTTGCTAAGAACTAGCCACTGTTAGTCAAATGTGATGCGCTTTTTATTTTACTCAGTATATTTTACAAATTAGCACATTGAGTTAAACATGACATTTTACAAAGACTTAAATTGTATTTCCTTGTAAAACATATGATTAGATTTATGTGAGAAATGCTATTTGTGTCCGGGACTAGGAAGATTGTTTCAAATTAGTCCCTTTTCAGGTTTCTTTTCAGTTAAGATGCTGCCGTAGTAGACAGCTGACTATACAGGGAGTAGAGAGCAAGGGAACTCACTAGGGAAATCACAGAACTTAAAACAATTAAAGCAGTACTTCAATATCAGACAGACAGACATAGAACAAATGCTGTAGTCTGAGTGGCTGGACTATAAAGCATCTTCATGATCAATACTCTCTCTCTCTCTCTCTCTCTCTCTCATCCATCCATCCATCTGTGTGCGTGTTCAATCATCATACTGCTCTCTAACGCTCCATCTGGCAGAAGTACAGCATCTCATCAGTAAAACTAACCATAGTCTCAACACTGTGATAAACTCATTCTCTAAAGACAAAAATACACATAGAAATGACATTTACACTCACCTGAAGGATTATTAGGAACACCTGTTCAATTTCTCACTAATGCAATTATCTAATCAACCAATCACATGGCAGTTGCTTCACTGCATTTAGGGGTTGGTCCTGGTCAAGAAAATCTCCTGAACTCCAAACTGAATGTCAGAATGGGAAAGAAAGGTGATTTAGGGAGTTCTGAGCGTGGCATGGTTGTTGGTGCCAGACGACGAGCCGGTCTGAGTATTTCACAATCTGCTCAGTTACTGGGATTTTCACACACAACCATTTCTAGGGTTTACAAAGAATGGTGTGAAAAGGGAAAAACATCCAGTATGCGGCAGTCCTGTGGGAGAAAATGCCTTGTTGATGCTGGAGGTCAGAGGTCATGGGCCAACTGATTCAAGCTGATAGAAGAGCAATTTTGACTGAAATAACCACTCGTGACAACCGAGGTTTGCAGCAAAGCATTAGTGAAGTCACAACACGCACAACCTTGAGGCGGATGATGGGCTACAACAGCAGAAGACCCCACCGGGTACCACTCATCTCCACTACAAATAGGAAAAAGAGGCACAATTTGCACAAGCTCACCAAAATTGGACAGTTGAAGACTGGAAAAATGTTACCTGGTCTGATGAGTCTTGATTTCTGTTGAGACATTCAGATGGTAGAGGCAGAATTTGGTATAAACAGAATGAGAACATGGATCCACCATGCCTTGTTCACTGTGCAGGCTGGTTTTGGTGGTGTAATGGTGTGGGTGTGTTTTTTCTTTTCTTGGCACACTTTAGGCCCCTTAGTGCCAATTGGACATCGTTTAAATGCCACAGCCTACCTGAGCATTGTTTCTGACCATGTCCATCCCTTCATGTACCCATCCTCTGATGCTGCTTCCAGCAGGATAATGCACCATGTCACAAAGCTCAAATAATTTCAAATTGGTTTCTGAACAAGACAATGAGTTCACGGTACTAAAATGTCCCCACAGTCACCAGATCTCAACCCAATAGAGCATCTTTGGGATGTGGTGGAACGGGAGCTTCGTGTCCTGGATGTGCATCCCACAAATCTCCATCAACTGCAAGATGCTATCCTATCCCAACATTTCTAAAGAATGCTTTCAGCAGCTTGTTGAATCAATGCCACATAGAATTAAGGCAGTTCTGAAGGCGAAAGTTTGCTAATGAACAGAATGATTTTACTGTAGAAAGCAAGCATCCATATGTGAGATCCACTTATACAGTGGTAGGAAAGTAGGGCTGTGCATGTAATCATAATTGATTTTCAATTTTGATTTTGGCTTTCAACGATAATGAAAACAATTATGACAATTAATGTGTCACTGTCGCCGTCCGTCCAGTGCACTTTTCTTTCCTTCCCAACAGTGTGCTTTCATTCCTCCGTAAAAGCCCAAACAAAACATATTTCTGAAAAACTTTTTCATTCAGTCATATGTATTCTTCTGGTTTATTTGATCTTCTTTCTTATGTAATGATGTTGAGGTTAACCTAGGATTAGTTTTTTTCTGAAGTATCAATAATTATGAAACTTCACTGATATTCACAATTACCCATAGACATCGCACTCCAGTAAAAGTGCTAAATAATCATGTTTTCAATATAGACCAAAATAATCGTGTTAATGAATAATCGAAAATTGACATCATCTTCAACCTAACCTATTTTTTTAAAAAGTGTCAAAGATATTTTAAGCATTTTGTGTAGTTGTGCTTGAATGAAAGGTTTTATTTGTGATAACACAATGAAACTGTCACGGTCACGTCACGTCTAGCACTTCCGGGTTTCCCTGTGTCTCCCCATTCCTTCCCACGCCTGTCTTGTTAGTCATTACCCCGTTAATTATGTCAGCTGTTTCCCATTTGCCCTCGTGTTTAAATCTCCCTCATGTTCCCTGTGTCGGTGTGGATGATTGTCAGTGTTCTTAGTGCCGTTAGAGTGTGTTGATGTATCTCCCGAGTTTCTGAGTTTGCACCATCGCGTGCGTTTTCTGTTTGTAGTTTAAAGTGTTTTGTGTTAATAAATCCGTCAGCAGTATCTCCAGTGTCTCCTCGTCTGTCTCTGCATCGCACCCAGCGCGTGACAGAATCATCCACCGGGTTTGTCACCCCCAAAGGACTTCACCGGCGAAATGGATTATTTTCGTCAGAGAGAAGCTGAGCTTCAACTGCTGGCTTCCCGGCAAAGTGGCCGCCGCCTTGAGGACTATGTGCGGGAATTTACTGATCTCACGCACCTGGTGAAATGGGACGATGTGTTTTTGAATTCCCTATTCGAACGAGGGCTAGACACCATGACCCTCCGGAGCCTTGAAGGAACAAGATTCTCATTGAGTGACAACATCAACCTCATATTATGGCTCAATGGGTCCGACTTCAAGGTCGAGGAGGCGTCCGAACCATCGTTCTCGATCGCCGTATCCGAGCCATCGCTCCCGAGCTCCACGACCGGTGCCACGGCCCCGAGCCGCTGCCGCCGTCGTAAACGGGGTAAGAGGAGCGGCCATCGCCCCGAGACTGAACTGTGTGAACCGAGTCCCGAGTCTGAACTGTGTGAACCGAGTCCCGAGTCTGAACTGTGTGAACCGAGTCCCGAGTCTGAACTGTGTGAACCGGGTCCCGAGTCTGAACTGTGTGAACCGGGTCCCGAGTCTGAACTGTGTGAACCGGGTCCCGAGTCTGAACTGTGTGAACCGGGTCCCGAGTCTGAACTGTGTGAACCGGGTCCCGAGTCTGAACTGTGTGAACCGGGTCCCGAGTCTGAACTGTGTGAACCGGGTCCCGAGTCTGAACTGTGTGAACCGGGTCCCGAGTCTGAACTGTGTGAACCGGGTCCCGAGTCTGAACTGTGTGAACCGGGTCCCGAGTCTGAACTGTGTGAACCGGGTCCCGAGTCTGAACTGTGTGAACCGGGTCCCGAGTCCGAACTGTGTGAACCGGGTCCCGAGTCCGAACTGTGTGAACCGGGTCCCGAGACCGAACTGAGTGAACCGGGTCCCGAGACCGAACTGAGTGAACCGGGTCCCGAGACCGAACTGAGTGAACCGGGTCCCGAGACCGAACTGAGTGAACCGGGTCCCGAGACCGAACTGAGTGAACCGGGTCTCATGAATAAATTGAGTCTGCGTCCCGCGGCCGCCATGGACCTCCCGTGGCCTGACTCACCGCCGCCGGTCGAGGAGGACCTCCCGTGGCCAGAACCACCTCCGCCGGTCGAGGAGGACCTCCCGTGGCCAGAACCACCTCCGCCGGTCGAGGAGGACCTCCCGTGGCCAGAACCACCTCCGCCGGTCCCTCTGGACCCGCTCCCAGACCTCCAAGCTCATCCAGACCCGCTCCCAGACCTCCAAGCTCGTCCAGACCCGCTCCCAGACCTCCAAGCTCGTCCAGATCCGCTCCCAGACCTCCAAGCTCATCCAGACCTCCAAGCTCGTCCAGACCTCCAAGAACCCCTCGCCCTGCCGGCGCCTCCCGAGCGCCTCGCCCTGCCGGCGCCCCCCGAGCGCCTCCGCCTCCCCCTAGTACCATCTAGGCCTTCCGACGGCTTCCCGAGAAGGCCTCTCAAGAATTTTTTTGGGGGGGGGGGTGATAGTGTGATTTTGAGGGTGGGTGGGGAAAAGGAGGCGGACTTGGACTTTCCACACTGCCCAGCACCCTGTCTCCCCAGCACCACCCTGGACACTCACTCAAGCCTGGCCCCTAGTTCCCCCGGTACCTCCCTGGACTCTCTCCCTGGACTGGCCCCTAATTCCCCCAGCACCTCCTTGGACACTTCCCGGTGCCTGGCCCCTGGTCCCGCCTGCACCACCCTGGTTCCCTATAGCCCCAGCACCACCCTGGAGACCTCCATGACTCTGTGTATCCTGGTCTCCAGGGTGCCCACCCTCCCACCCTGGTTAGGATGAATTGTTGTCTTGTTTGTTTTGTCCTCCTCTGGGTCCCCCTCCCTTCCCTCCCCAAGGTGTGTCTCTTACGGCGTGAGGTCACGCCTTGTGGGAGGGGGCGTGCTGTCACGGTCACGTCACGTCTAGCACTTCCGGGTTTCCCCGTGTCTCCCCATTCCTTCCCACGCCTGTCTTGTTAGTCATTACCCCGTTAATTATGTCAGCTGTTTCCCATTTGCCCTCGTGTTTAAATCTCCCTCATGTTCCCTGTGTCGGTGTGGATGATTGTCAGTGTTCTTAGTGCCGTTAGAGTGTATTGATGTATCTCCCGAGTTTCTGAGTTTGCACCATCGCGTGCGTTTTCTGTTTGTAGTTTAAAGTGTTTTGTGTTAATAAATCCGTCAGCAGTATCTCCAGTGTCTCCTCGTCTGTCTCTGCATCGCACCCAGCGCGTGACAGAAACGTAACTTTTGGACAGGCTGTCATACAAAGAAATCGTGACACATAAAAAAAACAAATGAAAGCTTTTTTCAAAGCAAATTAAAACCCGTAGCTGTAGATTTTTTGCCAAATAATTTTGTCATTTAAATACCTTGACAAAGTTTAGTGTTTTGTTTTTTCTTCATATTTTAAATATTAATTTATTCAAACTTATAGGGGCTTTTGGTAACTACTGTATATATATTTATTAAAGAACAAAATCTGTTGATATTGATCCCAGAATATTCCTTATATACAGTGGGTATGGAAAGTATTCAGACCCCCTTCAATTTTTCACTCTTTGTTATATTATAGCTATTTGTTAAAAAATTTTAAGTTGTTTTTTCCTCATTAATGTACACTCATGTATGAATTTTCAGACACAAGTGGCATGTTTCCTGTGAATGGGAGAATTTCGTCATAACCTCCATCTCTCCTGTGGCAGGACAGTTTTTCCTGCTGGTTTACGGCTCTGAGCTCTGATCTCTGAACCACTACATTTACATGCATTTACTGATTTACTTTCCTTCATAACATTTTTCCTGGCCCAACCGTGCAGAAATAACAGCACTGATTTCATCTCACCATTCGCCCACCAGCGTGTTTACGCCTCCCCCATGACCCATGACCTGCGCACCTAAACAACTAGCTAAACAAAAGCCCTGAAATAGCAGGTAGCATGTGGTGGTGTCACGTCGCTGAAGTAAAACAATCATTAGACAGATGCTTCCACCTCTTCAAGAGCCTCTATCATCATGTTAATGTTTTCCTGTGAAACAACACCAGTAGAAAATAGCATAATTAATACTTTTGTGTTGTTTTTGTAGGATATTTTATCAGTGTTTGGTTTTGTTGGCTTCAGTTTTTATGAATTGCATCATCAAATAATGCCAGTATCATCATATTTTTGCAATAACTTTTGGGGCGAACAATAAAACTTTAACACTTCAGTCAAATTTGTGGACCTCGGCAACTTTCAGACTGGGGCAAGTTGTCACATTTGTTTACTGAAGTAATACTGGAGTAATGATACTGAAAAGTCAGCTTTGCTCCCAGATATAAATGGGATTTTACAATATATTCACATAGAAAACAGCTACACTAAATGTAATAATATTTCACATTATTACTGTTTTTATCCAATAAAGTTTCAGTTTGAGGAAAGAGACCTCTGTCAAAAACAGTAAAAATGGTAATGTTTCCAAACTTTTGACCAGTACTGTGTATCTCACACTACATTCTGTATATGAAATCAACATTTTATTATAGGCTTTACAGGCTTTCCTCCTAAGTGGATTGTTGAAGAAGTTCGAGAGGCCCTGGCTTGTAGTGCCGCTACTTCACTAGTGTCAGGTGTTATTGAAATGAACAGCAGCACTGCAGCGGTGCAACTGAGCGCAAGCCATGCTGAGGATCTCTGCGCTGCCGTAATGACACCAATTAAACAAATTATCCCAGCCATTATCAGCAGTCTGCACTCCCGCTGCCAGCGAGCCCACGCCTGACGCCCACACTTTCATTAGTGCACTTAATTGACTTGTATTAATAGTAAGCACAGAGTACATCAAGTGCTTTGTTTTCATTCCGCACCACTGTGACTTTGAGAAAACCCGCAGATGTGAGAGATCCATCGACTTTCCTCGTGATCTCCAAACGAAGCCATCTGTGCAGTTTTCTTAACTTCTCCTCAAACTTTTCTTTTGTGGTTGATAAGATGTTAGTTTTGAGCTTTTAGCACATTGCTGCAGGATTTTTCCACCAATTCTATCATCCGCCTTAAAAACAAACTGCGAGCCTGATCATTACACGAGCAAAAGCACACAAAAAGACAAACACACACTCGGTTTTGCTATCTTTGTGGGGACTCTCCGTAGACATGATGGTTTTTATATTGTACAAACTGTATATTCTCTCTCCTTACACCAACCATTCACCTCCCTATCATACACAACTTCTGCATTTTTACATTTCCAAAAATAAAACATAATTTAGCATGATTTCACACACACAGACACACAATCATCGTGACATTGTTTCAACTCAATTAATCATCAACCATATCATTAAAGCAGTTAAATTTGCAATCTATCATATTTTTCATCAGTATTTTTTTGTAACCAAAGTAAGCTTGCAGGTTTATAAAAAGGTACAAATAACACAAACACAAAACAATAAATGCAAATACAACCAAGATGGTTCTCATTACTGTGTGTTAATTATGGTTACACTTTATTTTCATTTTAACAGTTACGTTACATTAATGGTCATGAAATTAATGAAACTGTGAAAAACATTCAAAACTTAATATTTTAAAAGGTAAAAATGTTTTTGAATGTTTACATGTCAAAACACACATTTTAAATGTAGAATTTTTTATTATTATTATCATTTCTAAATAAACATTTTATTTCTTTTACTCTGTGGGATTGACCCAGAACTGCAGTATGTCGTCATACATGACAGGATCAGTTTGTGTTTCTGTCGGTGGATTTAAATGATTCCAGTTTGACATTTCTTTCTCCGTAGTACAGCCGAAAAATAAATGAAGAGATTGGAGATGACAGATGTGATATGAGGTAAAACACATTCGAGAGAAGTGTGGATTAGATATGAAACTGACCAACAAAATTTGTTGATACACCATAATATTGAGACATTGCTAAAATTACAGTATAAAAACAGGCAGTTGTGGTAATTTACAGGTAAAATTTACAGTAGCAATATTTGAGGTTTCACATATTAAATTTAAATTTCATTAACTGATTTGTTAATATACCAACTTATATTAATATACAGTAATACCTTAAGAGAGTTTTTTAGTGTAACGGACTCAGCCACACCCCCGGCACCAGACTCCTCCTTCACTCCTCCCACTCGTTCCCTATCACCTGAGTACTGACACCTGCAGCCAATCACCCCCACACTACAAAGCCAGCACTCACTCTGCACACAGTGTTTGGTCTCATCACTGTTACCCGGACTCTCTCAGCGCTACCTCACTGAGACATTTCTCTGAGCTTTCCACGAGCTACACACTACGGAATTCCTCCAAGCCAACCTGTTTCATCCCGAGTCTGCCTTCATCAGTCATCACTTTGCAACCCTCAGTTAAGACTGTTTGTTATCCATTGCATCTGTTCATCCTGTCATTCACTGCATTGCAACCGTCTACTGTCTTGTGTCCTGCCGATAATAAATCTGTTCAACTCACCCAGTGTTTTGAGTCTTCCGTTATGACAGAAGACCAGACCACTCGGCAGGCTGAGGCGGTAGCGGCCGAGCACCCGTCACCTGGACCCGTCACGATCCCCAACTTAGCCCAAGCACTACACCTAGCACTGCAAATGGGATCCACTTCTTCTTCTGCCTCTGCCAGTCCCATGGCCCGACCAGTGCCCTTTGCTGGCGAGGCGGAGGAATGCAATGGGTTCCTGCTACAGTGTTCCCTGTATTTCGAGCTGCAGGCCCGTCAGTTCGAGTCAGAGCGTGCCAAGATTGCCTTCATGATTTCCCTGCTTACAGGACGAGCCCTCCAATGGGCCCAGGCAATCTGGTCGGCTGACGGGCCTGTCACCCATTCACTCGAAGCCTTCATCAGACACTTCAGAGAAGTCTTCGGCCGGTCTGCGGGGACCATTTCTTCTCAAGATCAATTACTTCGAGTTCAGCAAGGTAACCAGCACATTCACGAGTACACACTGGTACACACGAGTACACACCGTGCTCACCTGGCTATATATGATGACACCATTTCAGCCTGTTCACTCCCCTCTGACCCGTTGCATTCTCTGCCTCCATCATGGGAGCACCGAACTCCAGCACCAGAGCCGATGCAAGTCGATCAGTACCGACTAACACCATCAGAAAGGGAGCGGCGTATGCACCTCTGCTTGTATTGTGGAGGCCACTACCGAAACACCTGCCCGGTCCGACCTCCACGCCCAGCGGTGAGTACCCTACATACGAAGCCCTCTATTTCCACACTGTCTTGCACCGATGTACTGGTAACTTCTAATGTCCACTCTCTTCCAGCAAAAGCCCTGATTGACTCCGGCGCTGCCGGCAACTTCATCTCCTCCTCCTTGCTCCATAAGCTCCAGGCTTCCAAATGTCTACTCAATTCACCCTATTGAGCTCACTCCATCCTGGGAAAACCGCTGGGCCGCGGGTGCATACGCTACGCCTCCACGGAACTCACCCTCAGCATCGGTTGCCTCCATCAAGAGTCCATCGCGCTTCTGGTGCTGGAGGGATCCACGGCCAACATCGTCCTGGGATGCCCGTGGCTAGAGACTCATTCACCGGACATCTGTTGGAGATCGGGGGAGGTATTGAAGTGGAGTACCCATTGTCTTGCTAACTGTCTCTCTCCTGTTCAGAAAGTTCCACCTCAGAAACCTAGACCCAAATCACAGCCGCAGGTCGCTCTCGCGTCTACCTCCATCGAGAGCCCCCTCTCTGAGGTTACCTCCGATCTCCCAGCACAATACCGGGCGTTCCAGGACGTCTTCAGTCCACAACTAGCCACCAAACTACCACTTCATCGGCCATGGGACTGTGCGATTGACCTGCTGCTTGGGACCACCTTTCCCAAAGGACGTATCTACCCCCTGTCCATCCCAGAGCAACATGGAGGAGTACGTTAAGGAGGCACTCAGCCAGAAGTACATTCGACCGTCAACTTCCCCTGCCGCTGCCAGTTTCTTTGTGGCCAAAAAGGACGGAGGCTTGAGGCTCTGCATTGATTATCGCCACCTCAACGCCAACACCATCAAGTTCCGCTACCCACGTCCCCTGGTTCCCGCCGCTCTGGAGCAGCTGCGGGGAGCTCGCATTTTCACAAAGTTGGACCTGCGCAGCGCGTACAATCTCATCTGCATCAGGAAGGGGGACGAGTGGAAAACAGCCTTCTTTACCCCAGCAGGCCATTATGAATACCTAGTGATGCCCTTCGGTCTTTCCAATGCCCCCACTGTGTTCCAGGGCTTTATGAATGAGATACTCAGAGTTCCTGCACCTGTTTGTCATTGTCTACATCAACAACATCCTTTTCTACTCGTCCACCCCTGAGGAACATCCATCCCACGTTGCGCAGGTCCTCCAAAGACTCCGTGAGTACCATCTGTATCTGAAGCTGGAGAAATGCGAGTTCCACCGCAGCCAGACTCAGTTTCTTGGAAACATCATCGACCAGAGCGGCGTCAAGATGGACCAGGGGAAGGTGAAAGCAGTGCAGACCTGGCCCACACCCACTTCCGTAAAAGAACTCCAGAGATTCCTAGGATTTGCAAACTTCTACCGAAGATTCATCCGCAACTTCAGTACCATCGCTGCTCCCCTGTCTGCACTGCTCCGGAAAGGGCCCAAGTCTCTGTCCTGGAACACAGACGCAGCCCACGCTTTCACCAGCCTTAAGAACGTCTTCTGCTCAGCTCCTACCCTGGCACACCCGAATCCCGAACTCCCATTCGTGGTAGAAGTCGACGCCTCTTGCACCGGGGTAGGGGACCACTGACGTAGATTATGTGGGTTACGTAGAGTATGTAAACACAATACGGGAGACTCTTGGGAGATGCGTACGGAAGTCGACTATGGCGAAAAATCCATGCCAAAAAGAAACAAGCACAAAACTGATGTTTGCGCGTAAATTACATCCGGGAGCGAATAACAGATCTACACACGAAAAAACTTGAGCCCGCAAGCTCATTTTAATCCCTCGCAAGTGGCATCTCATCAGCAGCAATACGCACATTCCCCACACGTGCTCGATCTTCTCTCAACTGCTGTTTTTGCACACGCGAACACTTTTATTTTAGTCGACGAACACGTGTAGTGAAGGAGTGAGGTGCTTGAGCTGCTGCGAGTGCTTGAACACTTAGTGTCTGTAAGCTGCTCGTATCTCAAATATTTACTTGTATCTCAAAGCTAAATTTAGCTTGAAGGCTTGCTCATATCTCGGAATACTCAAATCTCAAGGTATTACTATACTTTCCCCCCCATTGTAATACACTGACAGCCTCCAAAAACAGTTGATGAGAAAATGTTATTTCAACGAAAATACATTGAAAGTGAAGTGTCATGCATTGAATTCTGGGGTTATCAATGTCACAATCATTTCTTACAGTGTACAGATACATCAAGTTTGATTCATTAATCATTTTAGCTAAAACAAGCATCACTAATTGACTATGATCTGTTCGATCATACAGTGAACCGGACCGTTTTGACTGCTGCACTGCTGCTGTTTCCTGTTTCCTGTTTGCAGTGGATTGCGTTTGTACTGACATATAAACTTGATTTTTGTTTTAGATCTTAAACTCGACGTTCGTTTGAATTGCTAAATACAATATTAGATTATTTAATATATTGTAATCGTTAGCTTTAATCTAAGTCGCTAAACGCGTTAGCATTGTGCTATCTTACTGTCCGTGCACACAGCGTTTTTCTCGCTCGCGCCTTTTTTCCCGACTTCATCAAACAACTGGTCAACAAGTTGGATCAACACACGCGGTGAGTCATGTCATCTTCTCTCAAAATTGTCACTTGCACTGCCTGCTTCATGCATAGTCTTTCTGTCTCTGTCAGCTGTGAAGGCTTCACATGTCATAAATGTAGGGACATAATTAGGCTGACAGAGAAGGTTTCAGAATTAGAGACACGCATCCAAACTTTAATCGAGGATAGTAAGAATGTAAGGGCTTTAGATACTACTTTGGATGCGACTAGCTTAGCAAACCCTGTACATTGTTCGGTTCCGGCTGTAGAGCCCGTGCAGCAGGGCAACTGGGTGACTGTGAGACGGCATAATCGCGGGTCAAAAAACCACTGTTCCATTCCGATCAGAACATCAAACAGGTTCTCCCCACTCAGTGACGCACCCACTGAGAAACCTGTTGAAAGTGCCCTAGTGATTGGCGATTCTATTACTCGGAATGTGAAAATAGAGACTCCAGCCACCATAGTCACATGTTTGCCGGGAGCCAGAGCGCCTGACGTCAAAGCAAATTTAAAAGTGCTGGCTAAGGCTAATCGTAAATATTCTAAGATTGTTATTCACGTCGGCGCTAATGATGTCCGACTTCGTCAGTCGGAGATCACTAAAAGTAATATTAAAGAGGTGTGTGAACTCGCAAGTACGATGTCAGGCACCGTAATTTGCTCTGGCCCTCTTCCTATGCGCAGGAGTGATGAGATGCTTAGCAGATTATCCTCACTCAATGGCTGGATGTCTAAGTGGTGCCCGCAGAATAACATAGGGTTCATAGACAATTGGAAAAGTTTTTGGGGCAGACCTGACCTGTTGAAAAGAGATGGTATTCATCCCACCTGGGATGGTGCCGCTCTTCTCTCTAATAATTTGGCATATAGTCTTAGAGCTAAACCTTGACTAACTGGGGTCCAGGTCAGGAAGCAGACAAACTGGCTAAACCGACCGTCTGCTAGCTGTCTCACGTCACAGAGGTCAGATAAATTCCAACACATAGAGACTCTTTCACCTAGATATCATCCTATAGAGATTGTGTCTGTTCCCCGAATTAGCAAATACAAAAATCTCTCAAAATCGTTTAAGAGTAAAAATTTAATTGATTTACAAACAGCTAAGAACGGATATAACACAAATGAACAAATGATAAAGCTTGGGTTACTGAATATACGATCCCTTTCCTCAAAAGCACTTATTGTAAATGATATGATTACAGATCATAAACTAGATGTGCTGTGTTTGACAGAAACTTGGCTAAAACCAGACGATTATATTACTTTAAATGAGTCCACCCCTCAAAATTACTGTTATAAACATGAGCCTCGTCTGAAAGGTAAAGGAGGAGGTGTTGCTGTAATTTATAGTAACACGATCAGTACTGCTCAAAGGTCTAATTTGAAATATAATTCTTTTGAAGTGATGGTCCTCAATGTAAAATTATCTAGTGCAAGTAATAATTCCTGTTTAACTTTTGTGCTGGCTATTCTATACAGGCCACCAGGGCACCATACAGACTTTATCAAAGAATTTGCTGATTTTCTCTCAGGATTAGTAATGTCTGCAGATAAAGTCATAATCGTCGGTGATTTTAACATCCATGTAGATAATGAAAAAGACGCATTGGGATTGGCATTTAGAGACATTTTAAACTCTATTGGAGTTACACAACATGTATCAGGACCCACTCATTCTCGTAATCATACTTTAGATCTAATATTGTCATATGGGATCAATGTTGATACTGTTCAAATTCTGCAGCAGAGCGATGACATCTCAGATCATTACTTAGTTGCGTGTAGATTACCTTTAGCCAAAGTCGAAAAACTAACTCCCTGTTATAAATATAGTAGAACTATCACTCCTAACACAAAAGATAGCTTTATAAATAATCTTCCCGATCAGTTTCATCTACTTAACATCCCAGATAGCCTAGAAGAACTTGATGTTGCAACAGAAACTATAAACTCTCTCTTTTCCAGCACTTTAGACACTGTTGCTCCGTTACGCTTAAAGAAGATTAAAGAAAATAGTCCAACACCGTGGTACAACGAGCACACCCGGGCCCTCAAGAGAGCAGCCAGAAAAATGGAGCGGAGCTGGAAAAAAACTAAGCTAGAGGTTTTTCGCCTATCATGGAAAGACAGCTCTATTGCATTCAGAAAGGCCTTGAGATCAGCTAGATCTACTTACTTTTCTACCCTCTTAGAAGAAAACAAATACAACCCTAGGTATTTATTTGATACAGTGACTAAATTAACAAGAAATAAAGCCTCAACCCCAGATGCTTTAAATCAGCACAGCACTAATGACTTCATGGACTTCTTTACTTGCAAAATTAATAATATTAGAGAGAAAATAATAAACATGCAACAATCTACTACAATATTCCAAAATACAGTACATTTTAGTGTCCCTGAAGAAAAATTCCAATCCTTCATTGCTATTGGGGAGGAAGAATTTTCTAAACTCGTTAAATCATCAAAATCAACAACATGTATGCTAGACCCAATACCGACTAAGCTACTGAAAGAGATGCTTCCAGAAATCATAGATCCTATTCTTAATATTATTAATTCTTCTTTGTCATTAGGATACGTACCAAAAACCTTTAAGCTGGCTGTAATTAAACCGCTTATTAAAAAACCACAACTTGATCCTACAGAATTAGTTAATTACAGGCCGATATCAAATCTACCTTTCTTGTCAAAGATTCTAGAAAAGGCAATATCTTTACAACTATGTTCCTTTCTAGAAAGAAACAGCATCTACGAGGATTTCCAGTCAGGATTTAGACCATATCATAGTACTGAGACTGCTCTAATTAGAGTTACAAATGATTTGCTATTATCATCCGATCGTGGTTGTATCTCTCTGTTAGTGTTACTGGACCTTAGTGCTGCATTTGATACTATTGACCACAAAATCCTTCTGAATAGACTTGAAAATTATGTTGGCATTAGTGGAGTTGCATTAGCCTGGTTCAAGTCATACTTATCTGAGCGTTATCAGTTTGTAGCATTAAATGAGGAGATGTCATATCGGTCACGGGTTCAATATGGAGTTCCTCAAGGTTCAGTACTAGGACCATTGCTTTTCACCCTGTACATGCTTCCTTTGGGTGCAGTTATTAGGAAGCATGGCATTAGCTTTCATTGTTACGCTGATGATACTCAGCTCTATATTTCTTCTCATCCTGATGAAACGAACAAATTCTCTGAATTAACAGAATGCATAACCGATATAAAAAATTGGATGACTAATAACTTTCTACTGCTAAATTCTGAAAAAACAGAGATTCTAATTATCAGACCAAAAAGTTCGGCACATAATAATCTAGACTACTGCCTAACACTCGATGGCTGCTCTGTCAAGTCTTCGCCGTCAGTTAGAAACCTGGGTGTGCTCTTTGATACCAATCTTTCATTTGAAAGCCATGTTTCTAGCATCTGTAAAACTGCGTTCTTCCATCTTAAAAATATATCTAAATTGCGACATATGCTATCTAAGACAAATGCGGAAAAGTTAGTTCATGCGTTCATGAGTACAAGGCTAGATTATTGTAATGCTTTACTAGGTGGTTGCTCTGCACGCTTAATAAATAAATTCCAATTGGTCCAAAATGCAGCAGCTTGAGTTCTTACTAGAACCAGGAAGTATGAGCATATTAGCCCAGTTCTGTCAAACCTGCACTGGCTTCCTATTAAACACCGAATACATTTTAAAATCTTGCTAATTACTTACAAAGCATTAAATGGTTTAGCTCCACAGTACTTGAGCGATCTCTTAACACATTATAGTCCTTCACGTCTATTGCGATCCCAAAATACTGACCAGCTTATAATACCTAGAATATCAAAGTCAACTGCTGGCGGGCGATCCTTTTCCTATTTAGCTCCTAAACTCTGGAACAGTCTTCCTATTACAGTTCGGGAAGCAGACACACTCTGTCAGTTTAAATGTAGACTAAAAACACATCTTTTCAACCTGGCATACACATAACACATTATACATACATTTTTAATCCAAATCATGTAAAATGATTGTTAGGCTGCATAATTTAGATAAGCCGGAACCGGGAACATTCCCATAACACCTGATGTACTCGATACATCAGAAGAAGAATGGCATCTACGCTGATATTGGTCTCTGTTTATTCCGAGGTTACCGTGGTCAGCTGGATCCGGGCCGTATCCAGATCAGATGAAGGACCTGGACACGAGCACAGCACTGCCCTGGGGTGTCTGCGGAGACCGTGACTCTACTGGACCCTCCCCTGTGACGATCATGAACCCATCTCTAACCGGACCAAATTGGACTTCATATTGGACTTGAATTGTTGTATAATAATCATGCACGGTTTGGCTGTTGGCCAGAGGAGAACTGGTCCCCCAACTGAGCCTGGTTTCTCCCAAGGTTTTTTCTCCATTCTATTCTTCATTCGTTACGTCACCTGCCGGAGTTTTGGTTCCTTGCCGCTGTCGCCTATGGCTTGCTCAGTTGGGGAAACTTAACACTTAAAATTCATCAATTGTATTGATTCGCCTGCTCTTTTGGGGCTTCTGTTCAGCCAAACAAACTTTGTTTATATTGTTTTTCCTGTAAAGCTGCTTTGAAACAATCTACATTGTAAAAAGCGCTATATAAATAAAGGTGACTTGACTTGACTTGACTAATATTATAGTTTGTTGGTAAAATTTGAACAAACCAATAATCTCAAGAAGAAATCAACACTGACTGTATTAGTTTTTTTATAAACTTTACAATAATGCCCTATCAGTTGCACTGTCAAATATTTCCAATATAATGATTTTGATGAGTTAAAGTAATAGAAAAACATTTGTCGTCGTGACTTATTGATCATGTCTTTTTGGCAGTTTAACTAAAATAAACACATTGATCAATGCATTTGTATTTATTAATCTTTGTTAGCAACAGTTAATAAAAATACAACTGTTTATTGTTTGTTCATGTCAGCTCATTATAATATTATTTTATATATATATATATATATACACACACAGATACATATACACACACTAACTACATATATGCAAGCTTTCACCATTAGCCGTCTGCAATAATGCAGATTTCAGCTTCTCTTCAGATGTCAGCGCACATGTACCGGGATTGCCATGATATACCAAGCTCGTCCAGCTCGATCGTTGAGCAAGCAGTTAGTGAGCCATCAATAAGAATCTGACAGTCCAGGCGCACGCATAAGGGACTAGGGTCGCTGCACTGCATGTGGCTCAATGCCTTCGCTACATTTTGAAGGTTTTCTTGACAAAGCTGCAATCTGATGTGCTGTAAAACGTGCCTGCGATTGTGGGATTGCTAGAGATTAAAGTTAAAACACCGATACATTCAACATTGCCAAAGTGTGTGTGAAACACAAAACCTTGTGATTCTGAAACAGCTTCCCTCCTCCGATGCCCTATTTTCCTCATCTCAACATCAACAACTTCTGCCCCTGACGCTCTCGGCTCTCATCCGCCGCAGGCTGGTGACTCCGTGAGAGCTTTAAAATGACAGACTGGCATGTTTGCCTCGGTTTGAAGTATTCCCATCTTTCCAAGCACTTCAGGTTAGCGAAGAGGGTCGCGTGTAAGTCTCACTCCTTTCTCAGGGAATCCTGTGACAACGTCTGTTTCAAACACATCGGCAGCAAAAAACAAAGAGCAGCGTCTGTGAACAAGATCCTGCAGCTAAACCTGCTTTAAAGAAGTTCACAAGTCTTGGGTTTTAGCCTTTTGTTTACAGCAACTTTGCTTCAGCGTTGTGTTTCTCACTCATATTTCGACAAGCATTATGACCTGAGGAATGTCAGCCTTTACTCAAATGAATAACAATCCATTATTTTAACTTGCACTACTTTTTAATGTTTCTGAAAGAAGTCACTTCTGCTCACCAATGCAGCATTTATTTTATTTTCAAATCTAATTTGTTCATGTGACGGTAAAGCTGAATTTTCATGTGTCAATTTTCATGAGGTCACTCTTCCGCCGGAACTAGACTCACAGATTGCCGTTAACGGAAGCCAGTGACTATAGTTTATAAAATATTTACATTCATGCATTTATTAGACGCTTTTATCCAAAGCAACATGCATTGCATTCAAGAAACGCATTGACCTTCTAATCAGTTCTTGCTTTCCCTGGGAATCAAACCCATGACCTTGGCGTTGTAATCGCTGGTTGAGATGTATGTTATGAATATGGATATTTTTCTTATAAAAAACACATTACTTCAGTTCAGAAGCTCTTTATTTACCCACTGGAGCCGTATGCATTACTTTTATGATGGATGGATGGATGCGTCTTTTTGTGCTTCAAAATCTAAGGTACCATTCACTCCCATCATAAATTGCATATATTTATCCCAAATCTGAACTATACTAATAGGAAATGTGTAAGTTATGAACAATACAGGCTTGGTTGACATTATTTTATGTATATGACAGTACCATGGTGTACCGGACCTTGGAGAATCACATAAATAAATTTGATATTGGTTTAAGTCAAAGCATCATGGTATTGCTATCAAAGTACCAAGGCAATTTTCTATAAGGACATTATTTTCTACTACTTTTACAAATGAGCTAAAAGATTGTGTCAGAATGCCGTTGTGTCAGAATACTTTAGCAACCACATTTTCAACATAAAACGTTAAAATCTGATCATAATGAGCTGAACTGTTAATGCTCTGGCTGTTTGCATTCTTCAGTCTGCAGTGTTTCGTTCTCTATACATGAGGCACAACTTTAGTTTTACCTTTTGAAGCCACAATAACTTCGGCAGCCGTAGGGAGAGTGTGAGCTTATTCAAGGAGTTGAAAGTTGTCCCCATGAAGCATCTCATAAAGACCTGAGCAGAGAGAATCAAACTCTGCCATCGCGTTCCTCCTGGGAAGGTCATAGGCTACTTATGAGTTTGGACATCACTGGGTGATTTCATATTCTTTTTATTTCATATTCCGCTCTTATTTCGTTCACTTCAAAGACAGCCTTTTAGTATTAGCACAACAAAATGTAGAGAAAAGGATGAACATCAGATGGGTCAGAGTAGAGAAGTGAATATTTAAGACTTGGCTCCTTTGAAATATAAGGAGTTGGACAAACCCCCACAGGAAGTTCAACACAACAACAAAAAGAGCAAGAACGGAAATGTCTTTCCAAGCATTCAGGGAAATTAAGTGTTATTCCTCCATAAGCCATAAAATAACAGTTACTAAATCTGTTCACTTTGTAGTGTTAAAATCTGAAATAATATTTTGATTTATGATTATTAATGTGGATTTCAAACAATTGCAGAAAGAGTGTAAATCAGGTGCACAACCAAATAGACAGAAAACCTTTCTGCAAGTATTGAAGTATTTCATTCATTTATTGCCATCACCAGTTAAGTATATACTTCCATTGTAAAGTATAAGTACACTACCATTCAAAGGTTTTATTATAAGTTATTTGTCTCTTCTGCGCACCAAGGCTGCATTTATTTGATTAAAAATATAATAAATTGTAATATTATATCAATGTAAAACAGCTGTTTTCTATGTGAATATAAAGTGTCATTTATTCCTGTGATTAAAGCTGAATTTATTAGATGATAAATACAGTAAAACAGTGTAATATTATATCAGTGTAAAACAGCTGTTTTCTATGTGAATATATAGTAAAGTGTCATTTATTCCTGTGATTAAAGCTGAATTTATTAGATGATAAATACAGTAAAACAGTGTAATATTATATCAGTGTAAAACAGCTGTTTTCTATGTGAATATATAGTGAAGTGTAATTTATTCCTGTGATTAAAGCTTTATTTTCAGCATCATTACTCCAGTCTTCAATATCACATGATCCTTCAAAACATTCAGAAACATTTTCTGATTATTATCAATGTTGAAAACAGTTGTGCTGCTTCATATTTGTGTGTAGATTATTCCCCAGTATTCTTTGGTGAATCGAAAGAACAGCCTTTATTTGAAATAGACATTTTTTATCATTAAAAGTGTCTTTACGGTCACATCTGAATGGTAGTGTGTCTGAATTGGAAGAAAAAAAACAGTGTGTCTTAATTTCAGCAGCAATAAAACCAGCTGCAGCATTTACTGCAAAAAGAAAAAAGCAAAGGAAAGCACAAAAACAAAATAATTAGTAGCTAGGAATTCCAACTTCAGAAAAGGAAAATAAGGGACAATCATGGTTCTTTATAGGAAAACAAGGGACAGAATAAGAGACACTCAAAACATTTGTATTGCATCACAAGTGTATGTATTCAACCTCATCCACTCCTCGGGTCATTTTGACCCAAACATTCATGAATTTTCCATAATTTTCAAGTGTTAGATTTGTCACACTTGAACTTGGAATGTACACAAAACAATTTGACTGGTCTGGATTCAAGAAGTGTATGTGGTTGTTATGAAAAATATTAACCCATTCTTCCCTCTCAGCTCAATTGGACATCTGTATAGGAATGGGAAGTGGGGGAAAGCAATCCAGAACAAGCACACACACAAATGAAGGCATGATGCTATAGAACATCACCAATGCAGAACACACACACACACACACACATTCCCATTAAAATGACATATAAAAATAAAAATAAAAATCAGTCAGTCACAATACAGACAGATATTAAGTGATTAAATCTGAAACAAAATGAAAAACTGGAGAGAATTATACACCAAACAAAATATGTCAGTCAAACTGGATGTAAGTTAGATGCATTGACACACGAGGGAAGTTAAACGCAAACACTGTCAATTCAGTAATTCTGACTGAATAATTTAAGCAGTTTACAGCTTTACTTTCAGCTTTGTTTTCTGTTTTATGTAGATGAATGACCATTTGGAAATAAATCAAAGACCCTTGAAAGGGATAGTTCACACTAACATGAAAATGAAGTCATAAATTACTCACCCTGGTGTTGTTCTAATGCCGTATATCCTTCTTTCTTTTATGGACCACAAAAGGAGAATTTTTTGAAATATGTCCTCTGTTAGGACCCCAAACAATCCCTTTGGCTCAAATGACTTTAATAGATACTCTCTTTAGCGCCTGCTTACAATTCCTAAACAATCATGTTATGATAAATGCTGTTTGAGCAAAATTATAACAACCATTAATTTCTGTTTTAGTTAGATTATGTATTAGTATGGCATGCATATACCCAATAATTTTGATGGCTTAGTTTAAACATGCATTTGCACTTACTCTTTATGTATTCACAATAATATTTAATGTGAGTATGAGTTAAAATAAGTCCAAATATTTTAATTATAAAATGTATGTAATTATGTGCAACTGATCACTTAATAGGCTTGTATTAACTAGCGACTTTATCAAGTGAAATAAATTACATTTATAATTTTAATGACAATTTCTTTCATTATGCACTATTTAGTAAGCTATATATTATTTAAATTCATAATTTAACATCGTTCACATGTACTTAGTATAACCATTAACTGATAGTTGATAGAGACCCAATTTCGAGGGAGGACCCATTTTGTCATGACAATGGCACTGATTGGGTATTATGTGAATAATGTCAGAAAACATAACCACAATTTTCAGAATAATAATCAGAATAAGGAACATGACTTGTAAATGAAACTGAAAGCTAATCGTACTGTGATGAAGTCCTCACTCTGATAATTGATACACATTAAAAAAATACATAATATAACTTTGTCCAATTGTTTTCTCAAAGATAACACATTTGCGCTTAAAGGGACAACTCCAGTCCTGATTTCATGTTGCTGTTTTAAGAACACAGTAGTGAAGTGAAGTGGAGTAATAGCCCTCAAAGGACCCAGACTCTTCAGCAGAACCAAAACTCACCCTGAGGATTTATAAGTGAAAGAGTCGGTCAGAATGGCAGGCTTGAAATCGATGGATCTCAGGGTGTAAAGCTTTAAGGCAGAAGAGCACAGACAGGATTGAATCAGAGCCCGTAGACCTTAAAAGAAAACACATATCTCTTTGGCTTCCAGTATGTGACAATCTTCAAAGTCAGGGATTCAGGGATGAAAAGCTAAGAATTAAATGGAGTACAAACTTAAAATACATTAAGGCTGCACATTTAACCAAAATAAAACTTACAATATAGATCAAGCCAAACTCTGGGATGTTAAATAAGTCTGCATTTACATTACAGGTAAATGATGCTCAATTGAGATTTGTTGACTAGATCCATTTTATGATGGCCAGATAGCATCTTCTTTTAAAAGTGATCCATTTACACAAAACCGTAAAGATGAGAGAAGACAGCTTTTATTCATGCACTGGTGATTCGTTCACGACAGTAACATACAGTGGATTTCCGTTAACCTCCTGATTTTCGGTGATGTTTCAGGAAAGATATGATCAAGGTAGGTCTTTTGGGATGTTGAAAAAGGACAGAAGCTTCATTATAGAAGGGCTAATGGAGGATGAACTCATGGCAGGATTACCCAAGATGCTGAGCTCAACAGAGCCGAAAGAAAGAGATTTACACTGGCTCTTCCTGACAGCTGCTCTTTACTCATTCTACAAACTCTCAATGTAAATTTGCAAGATTTAATTTGATTTAATAAGGACATTAGCAACAGAAAATTAACTTTTTTGAGAGAAGTCATTTAATTTACTTTAAAGCCACACTGTAAAAAGAAAAAAAGAAGAAAAAAATCAACTACATAGACTAGAAGTTCCAGAAACAGGCAACCAATCATCTGGACTAGAATTCCCATAATGAGTTGCAGCATGAATAAATGATCAGGATCATTGTTTAGCAATATTACTGTTGCTGAGTCTGACTTTGTTTTGTCATTACTATTAGTTATTTGTTGTTTTGAGCTCAAATTTCTACATTTGTCACAGTTTTAGAGGTTTGTGTGTCAAGAGTACATGGTGTGTGGTCTTATACAGAGAAATTCTACAAAGTCAGAGGAGAACGACTGGACTCGTTGGAGACGATAGAAAGGCAACAGTGACTCAAATAAGCACTTATGTCAATGGAGATCTTCAGAAGAGCATCTCTGAACGCTCAACATACCCAACAGAAGTAGATGAGCTACAGAAAACACACTGATGACTCTCCTGACAGAGGAGAACAGAAAACTGAGGCTACAGTTCACACGGAATCACAACATTTTGATTTCTGCTGTGACATTCAGATGGGAAGGTCAGAACAAACAGCATGAAAGCATGGAGTATCAGCGGTTCAGGGTACTGATGCTGTAATGGATTATTTTCTTGGAGCACTTTGGGCCTCTTGGTGCCAATTAATTAGCCTAAAAAAATGACTTAGATAAATAGCCAAAAAATAATAATGTGCACTGATGAATCATTCACAATTAGACTAGTAACTTCTTTTAAGAACAGAAATGAGGTCCGTTTTGATTTCATGTTGCATCGTAATAAAATAAATTTACAAAAATTAAAAAAGGCTTGTTGCATTTAGATTTTTAGGTTTTAGTCTTAGAAATTAGAAACTAAAACTACTTTGCTTTGTCAAAAACTAAGGTTACAGCAATAATATCAAACAACGATAGTTTTGATAATGACAAAGTCAAAGTTTGCTTTCCATTTTAACTTACTGCTGTCTAGGCCATCTGTTTTTATAGATCTCATTGGTGACTTTTTTTCCTCTGTTCTCTCGACTGACACACAAACTGCCTCATTTCACATTTCAATGATTTAGTTTGTAAGTTGTGTCACGGGTTACAGAGTCAAAAACATTGATGTCTCCTGTGCTCCTCACTACGCTCGCAGCTAGTGGAGTGTGCGTGTGACATTTGCAGCAGTCACACATGGTTTAAACTCACTTCTGTGCCAGTGGAAAGGTGTAGTGCGTTATTTATTCACACATGGACATAACATAACATAACATACTTGCGCTGTATGTGTTGTATTGTTTTGAATATTTCAGTCCACAGCACTGATACCTTCATTTGCATCACATTTAATGAGTTAATATGGATTACAGCACATATTAAATGTGTCAGTCGTGGTCCTATATTACTGTAGACATGATATATGATTAATGGATGCATGTCAGCATTACATTAATATTCATAGAGGCATGTATAACATGCACTAATGGACTCCATGTCTAGTTATGATAAATAACATGATTGAATTGCTATATGAAGAGGGACTCACATTATGGAGCCGTCACCGTCACAAAGAACATTCAAAGCTGAACGTGAGCTACAATTATCAACGGTTTTGTCATGTTTTACTATAGAAGCTCAGCATGACTTATGGTTTATAGCACATTGCATATATATATATATATATATATATATATATATATTATTTTTTATTAATATGTTTATTCAGTGGTGTGTCATCAATGTGACTTTAAAGACATTTAAAATGACAAAAGATTACTACTGATAAATATTCTATTGATATCAACACCGATACAAATTAATGTGTTCCTTAAGCTGAACATCAGCATATTAGAAAGATTTCAGAAAATTCAGCTTTCAGCTTCAAATAGAAAACAGTTATTTTAAAGTAACTCTCACCCCACCCTCACCCACACACTCAGATTACCATCGACCAATTACTACTAATAATCAGTTACATTTATTTAGCGCTTTTCCAGAGCTCAAACCGCTTGGGGGGGGGGGTCTCCTCAACCCCCAGTGTGCAGCATCCACCTGGATGATGCGACGGCAACCTGTGCCAGAGCACTCACCACACATCAGCTAAGGAGGGGGATTAGGAGGCCGTGATGGACCAAGGCCAAGGGGCAGATTTGGCCAGGAATGCCGGGGTTAAACCCCTACTCTTGCAAAGGACATCCTAGGATTTTTAATGACCACAGAGAGTCAAGACCTCGGTTTAACGTCTCATCCGAAAGACGGTGCTTGTTGCAGTACAGTGTCCCCGTCACTATACTGGGGCATTAGGACCCACACAGACCGTAGGGTGAGCACCCCCTGCTGGCCTCCTAGCACCTCTTCCAGCAGCAACCTAGTTTTTCCCAGGAGGTCTCCCATCCATGTACTAACTAGGCTCAACCCTGCTTCCCTTCAGTGGGCAACCAGTCTTAGGCTACAGGGTGATATGGCTGCTGCCTCTAATGAGCACCAACTGTCACCCATCACATCACCAACCCAGCACCAAGGACTGTCCATGTGCACACACACACACACACACACACACACACACACACACACACACACACACACACACGTCTGGTAATGGCAATAGCAATGCCTGATGCTCCATCTCCTCTCGTCACCAGAAACAGCTATTTCTTCAGAACCAGAGAAAATGCAAGTGGAGACAACCCAATTGTTATTGACTGAACACAGGTGCCAGGCTGACCCAAGGACTGTCTTTACTGTGGTGCTGCGGGACACACTATTCTCGAGTGTTTATTGCTGTTTCTGATGTGTCCCTTCCATCATCACTCTACTTGACTCCGGGGCAGCCGGTAAATTAATCTCAACCGACCTCTGTCAAAAGCTACATCTCCAGAAGATTCCCAACGAGAAGCACTACAAGGCTCAATCCATAACTGAACCGCAGCAACATTAAGTATAAGGTATTCCCCCACTGGTTACGGGTTGGGGGGCTTCACAAAGATGAGATCTACTTCTGGTTATGGAGAATAACACCTCTGGCATCATATTGGGGTGACTGTGGTTCAAGCAGTTACCGTGTGCTCCACCACCATTGAGAGCAGAGCTCCATGCTTATTCCAGAATGTTATGCCCAGTTCTAGGAGGTCTTATGACACCATACCAAATGCCTCAACCTCCATCAAGCACGCTGGGCCCTATTTTTAACTTCAAGATTGCGTAATATACTGGCTCCAAGAATGGCAATGCCGATGCTCTATCCTGCATTCACTCTCTCGACGACCCACCAAAGTAACCAGAGCAGATCCTGGACCAACAGAGGTCCCCAATTCATATCCTTCCCCTGAACCTTCTGCCATAACCACCAGAACTCCTGGAGCCGGCTCCTCGTTTGGGTCGATTATGCACAGAACTCACGACATCAACGAGCTATGGGTCTTACTTCATTCCTGTGCGTACTCGGTTTCCAACCACCCATGTTAACCTGGTCCGGGGAACCTTCCGAGAGAGAGAGGGTCTGGGAGTCAGCCCATCACCACCTCCAGGGGCCCATCCGTAGGCAGAAATAACACACTGACAACTCCACAGCTCCTCCATTCCAGCCAGGGAACAAGGTATGGCTCTCAACCAAAAACATCAGATTGCAGCTTCCCAGCAAGAAGCTGATTATATTGAGTATACAGATATATTGGTCCCTTCAAGATCATCAAGGAGATCAATACTGTTCCTTTCACTTGAAACTCCCCAAACACTATTGCATTCACCCAGTCTTCCACGTGTCACAATTGATATCTTGTCACTCACCTGTTCCTCTTTTTTCCACAGAGCCTGGTGAGAGTGAGCATGGAATCTTACCACAAGTAAAAGGAGATAGAGAGTTTTAAATGATCCAAGAACTCCTGGACTCCCTGTGCCGAGGTGGCAAGCTAGAATACCTGGTGAACTTAGAGGGCTACAGTATAGAAGACTGCACCTGGGTCCCCAGAGAGGACATCCTGGACCCATAACTACTTAAAATAGAAAGAAAAAAAACATCATGGGGAATAATGGAAAATCAATACATCATTTCAATAGAAGTGGAGAGCGAAAATCACTGTCATCTGGTATCGTGTCATCAGTTTGATTTAACGATGGACCAGAAGCGTTAAGAGTATTTACATGTCTTTGCAGTAGAGTTACGAATGCATTTGAGTGCATAATGAATGGTTAGGCTCACCCTAAGAAACCAGCAACCTGTAGCAGAGGTCATCCACCTTGACTTTCGGGTCATTAGCTCTCAGTAGCTGTTCATGGAGAGGGGGATTGTGTCACGGTACCACCAGGCTCCATCCTCACCCAGACACTCAAATCACCATCACCTGAATACTAATGATCCTGAATTGTCACCCATCACCTCACCAACACAGCACTCTTCTTAAGGACTGTCTGCACACACACACATTGGTCTCGTCAACAGCAATGCCTAATTCTTGAACATAATCTCTCCTACCTCGATCCTCCCTATGATCCTTTCATTTTCCGTCGTCTAAGTCTACAACTTCCTCCCTCAGTCCAGTTCTCTGATTGTCTCTTCTGCAACAGATTGGGAAAGTTCTCAGACACATAAAGGTGACTATCTAAGTCTGTGTGAGTGAGTGTGTGTGTGTGTATGTATGACTCACCATTCCCCATTCTCCTTCATCGCAGTGTTGCCGAAGATAATACCAGTGTCTATTCTCTCTGGTTGTGAAATAAACATCTGATTGCTTTCACATACTTACCGGTCTATGTGTTTCCTGACATGTATTGTTTCTATTGTGTTTTTAATCAAAGATGCAGATTGAGTAAGAATAAGAGACTTTTGCACTAATTTAGATTTTCTTTCACAGATGTTTCACTGTCTTTGTTGTTAATGATGACAAACATAATGCACATACAAACCAACACCTGTGCTACTTTTCTAAGAGTATATAGTCAACAATGTAAAATGAGTGTATATTGAATAATATTTATTATTTATTGTGTTAGCAAGAACTGATTAGAATGTCAATATGTACACTGAATACAATGTAAGTTGCTGTGGATAAAATCGTCTGCTAAATGCATATGTGCAAATGCATAATATCTGATTAATATTTTAACATTTTACATTCTGATCATGACAGAAAACTAATAGATTGACAAAGTCAAATAAATCCATATTAATTCAAATTAAAAGTCTTTTTATGGGTGTGATTAAATACTGACCTCTAGAAATGTTTAGCTTTTTTTTTTTTTCAACTTGAGAGACAAGTTCTAAAAAATATTGGTAACCTGAGGAGATTCTGAAGCATTTGGACTTGAAGTGAATATTTTTGTCTACGCACCTACCAATTGTTATGAGACCAGCGAGCATAATTCTCAAGATATCATGTTCTTAACATTGCTTTCCAGGTAAGATTATTTTATTGACCTGGACATATCAGATGGCTGAAGAATATGAGAATGTCAGAAAATGCAAAAAGTATTTTACAGACTTTAGTTTTAGCACGTAACAAACCAATTTTGAATTTTGCGCATAAAAAAAAAATAGACCTAACCTTAGTGAGACAGGAACAGATTTACTACATGGGCAAAATCACAATGAGAGCACATTTTCATAAAAGCACTTACAGCAGTAGAAATTTCTGCACGTGATCTACTCACGACATGCAAATGAAAGAACATAATGACCAACACAATCTATCCAGAGCAGTGCAATTTAGGATCTGGCTTATAACGCATATAACAGTAAATTGGTTTGCGCAAACCATAGTAAATCACCTAGCATGATTCATTTCAAATTCATTTTGTGTTTGAATGTGCATTTTCTACAAATGCATTTACATTAAGGTCAGTCGTAAAAAAATAACAATGTCCAACCGTTTCAGCGCTAATTTTTCCACTGTGTATCTTTTGTAAATCCTGACAATAGTTTTCTAACGCCAAAAGAAGGTTGGCGCTGGCACAAGCTGTTAGTAAATCTGACACATAAAGCTGTAATTTTCGCTGCACCTCCAATCATGTTATCTCACCCAGTAATTAAAGCTCCTATAAGGAGCACAGTGCCATTAGACAGCTATGATAATGGACCATTAGAGAACCAATAAGCCACAGCCTCTCTTCTTCCCTTTCTCCAGATTTACAACTGCTGCACGGGTGTAAAAAAGTGAAAGTTCTCACCTTAAGTGAGTGATGAAATACGACTAATGGAAAGGACATCGTGACAGGAGATTTACTGTTGCTGCGAGCTTCGTTCGGCGGGACGGGTGCGATAATCCTGGTGACATTAACTGTGTCCGGCCTGGCGTTTTAGCTGCCGTTAATCACTGCAAGAAGTCTAGAGCTGTCAGAGTGGATCTGTAGACGAGGCCTATGCAGCGTCAGGCGGTGACCTTCAACATTGTGAGGAAATATCCTTCATTTATCAGAGTTAAGATGCAGTGAGGTCAAAGCAGAAGTCAAAACTCATTGCTTTACGTTTGCAGTTCCTTAATGCAATAGATCTGCATTGTAGGTATTTTATCAAATTTTGAATGTTTTCGATGCAAACTTAACTCCTTATTGCAAATGAGGCTTATTAGAGCATGCAATTAATTAACAAAAGTGATTTGCCTGGTGCATTTAAGTTACAATCATTGTGCTGTGCAAATTGCATTCTGCCTTAATTGTTAGGGACCAAGAATTGAAGGAGCGTAGGCACCTATTGTATCTGTTAACATTCTTCTTATTCTTATTCTTCCGCACTAGTAGTCTTTGATAGCCCATAGAAAAGCTAACAGGAAAGATGTGGAATTTGGCACACAGATAGAGGACAGCCTGAACTGTCACCATAGCAAATTTTAGTCTCTATTTTACAACCTTTAGCTCCTCCAACAGTCCAAATCTCCACAACGCTTTAGCGTTTTCTAACCACACCTTGTTTGTATTATGACAACCGTAGCCTCAGGTCATGGTTGTCATAATACAAACTGCAGAGTTTGTATTATGAAACTGCAGTGCCACCCATTGGTCAAAAGTGATTATTGGTCAACTATTAAATCGTATGACTTGTATTTATCACTAGTATTTCTATTCCCTTTCAAGCAAACTTGCGCTATGTCGAAGACACGTTTGAAATCCAACCAATGGCGTGAATGCACATCAGAAAAGGGTGATGTCGTGAACCAGGAAACTATAAAAGCATGCCAAATACCGGAAGCGGCAGATTATAAGTAAGTGCTTCAGTAAGTGCTCTCTGTGAAACTTTTATCTGGTGTGTTGGTTTTTTGAAGCATCCTTAATAAGTTTGTAAAGAACATGGAATCCCAAAAATAATGGTTGTTACTATAACCTTGGTTCCCTGAAGAGGGAATGAGATGCTGCGTTACCTTGCCACACCTCCTTACGTGGTTTCTAACGTGCATTCACACCATTAGATTTCACACATGCTTCACGACGTAGCTTCACGAAGCATTCCCATGGCATCTTCAACGCAGCGTCTTCTTTCCCTCTTCAGGGAACCAAGGTTACAGTCGTAACCAAGACACTTTTCAGCTATTTTAGTTGATCTGTTCATTGTTGCAGTTAATCTGATGCTCCCAGCCATACTGGCATGACTTATCGAGGCTTCTTTGTGCTTGGCCCCTCATTTGTTGCTTGCGGCTATATTTATGATGCTTTGTGACATGGACTGTTATCCTTCTGGAAGTAGCCATCAAAAACAAAAACATCAAGAAGCAAACCAGAACTCAAATGTTATAGCGAACAAACCTCCTAAAATACAAGGATATTATATCAGAACTCACAGCAGACACTGACATTATACAGCTCAACTCATCTTATGGTAAGTTGCTGCTGCTTTGTGGAAAGAGGGCACAGCTGTATCTCTCCTCTCATCCGCCCACCCGCTGATACTTTTTGAGCTGTTTTGTTTTCAGGATCTTTTTTCCTCTCTGCTTCGCAGGATGAATGAATGCACCTGTTAAAAACACATTTCTCACCCCCTGATGAGATTCTGTCACTCAACATTGAGACTGGCAGGTAGGGAGCAGTATTGTGAAGTGCATGCTGGGAAGTGTCCCCCCGCTGCTGTCCTGACAGTGGACCTCAGGGATTTCTACTCTTTAAATGGTACCTTGATATGAGGAGGAATTCTGCTGTAGATGGAAACATGTTTTAACTAAACCCACCGGTTCTCCAAGACCTGTCATCTAAAGATTGGAGAAAGAAAAAGGTTCTGGGTATAAGAATGGAATATGTTGGCTTGGACTCTTTTCTTGCACTTACACAAAGGAAAGAAGCAGTTATTTTCCTGTATTTAGTCATGAAGTTCATTGAGGACACTTCACAAACTTTTCTTGCTTTTTTTTACTTTCTTTAAAAGAAGATCTGAAACAATGTCCCAAGAGAAACCTGTACTCACAGAGAAACGTGCAAAATTTCTCACTTAAGTGAGATGCCTTGGTTTAAATTGTTTAAAAGAAAATACTTTAAATTCACAGAGCACATGCCCTTCTCTAATGTCAACATCCAAATAACAGTCACTCTCACATTATTAAATAAAATAGAGACCCCATCCTGTTAAAAACAGTCTATATTTTACTATTCCTTTTGGCAATACTAGTGGCACAAACATGACAGGCTTCACCTTCAATATTTTATTATTTCTCATTAGATATGTGGGCACTTGTTGACAGAAAAATCTCTAACAGCCAGTATGAGAGAAAGGAAGTGCTCAAAAATAATGTATGTGGCTTTCATAGGTGATATGAGAAGAGTAACATAGCAGATTGGTGCCGTTAAAGTCTCCTACTGTACATCACCTTGATAGTAAAGCCTTTGGGTGATTCGTAATTCTCTCAAATGGAGGCAGTATTTATCACAGTACTGTTCCACCTGAATCATTTCTTACCTGAGTCTGTTTGCAATGGGAAAGAGAAACGTGTTTGTTTCCTGTGCTGGCAATCAGCAGCCATCACTCTGTCAATTTATAAATGAGTCACTGAGACCATTTCAGCAGCTCTCATCCTGGATATAAATTACTGTGCATCAACATTGTCCTCTATGTGTGTGTGTGGACAAAATGTCCCCACAAGAATTGCAATATCCAACATTTTTTGGTCCCCATGAGAAAAACAGCTTACAAATCATACAAAATATTTTTGGACAATGTAATTATGCTGACAGTATTCTGTGGACAGTATTTAGTGGTCATTTTAGTGTGAGGTGAGAGAATATACAGTGTGTACAATATGAAATCATTATGCCTATGGAATGTCCCCATAAAGCATGGAAAACATAGTTGCGTTCCATTCAACCGTAAGTGGACAGGGAAGTAGACTTCATAGACTTCTGCCATCTTAAGTGATATTCCAATCTTAAGGAAGCAAACATGTTCAGTCTGAAGGGTAGTGTGAATGGCATGAGGAATAATGGAATATCGTGACTATCATTTCACAGGAAGTGGAGATCTGTCACGAGATCTGTGACCCGGAAGTGAAACAACACCTGACACGACACACAGGAAGTGACAATAGACCTCACCAACAGAAAGTGTAACGTTGACCTCACAGGAAGTGCACAGACATGACAAACAAGACTAAGGGTAACAAGAGCAAAAATCACTGTCAATGGGTATCGCGTCACCAGTCTGATTTAATGATCAGTGCCCACTGGCACTTCTCTCTCTCATATGGCCTCTCTCACTTACCTCTCGACATCCCAAAAGGATCTCCCTGGGGACCATGGTATCGACAAGCATCCCCCCCCCCCAGGAATCCAAAAAAGATGAGAGAGGACATCAGGCTTAGAGCCTGGGCAATATGAGAGAGTGAAGTTCAAAAGGCCAAAGAAGAGTGCCTATCGGTCCTGGCAAGAGCTCAACCTCTTGGCCGAATGGATGTACTCCAAGTTCTTAAGGATATATTCTCTGGACTCTGAGAATATTTGAGGACTCTGCTGAGGACTGTCACGATTATGTTAGTTTTCACCTTATTCTGGACTCTTAGTTTACGTTGTCTGTGTCACATGTTCCCCGTTCCTGATCTCACCTCACTCAGATCCCATCATCACTCATTAGTCACAGGTGTTTTGTGTTCCAGTTGTAATCACTGTCAGTATTTAAGTTCTCCGTGTGCACTCCCATGTTGTCAGTTGTTAAAGTTATCATTTATGTTGTTGCTCTATGTGTGGATGCCTCCCTTGTTTGCACTCCCATGTGCTGTTTTGTTTTCTGTTTTATATTAAAGTATTTCTGTTTTTGGACTCCGTGCCTCTGCAGTTGTCTCCGCATCGCACGCCAGCGCTACACATACTACTAGTATAACAAGGACTCTGCTGAGCCTTCTAGCCAGTAACCCCACTCACCCAGAGCCAGCCTGATATCCAACAGCTCCTGATTCCCTATGCCATGATTCTTCTGGGCTCAGGTGGTGAGAGAAGTAGGCACAGGTGTGTACCTTCCCATCTCTGGAGGAACACTGGGAAAAGACTACGACTACTTCAACCTCAGAGGTATCCACCTCTACAATAAACTGTCATTCAGTGTGTCATTCAGTGCAAAGAAAGAACAGGAGCTGAGATTAACTGGGACTTGAGAAAATCAAAGGCCCTCTGGCTTTTCAAATTCCATCTAATCAGCACTTGAGATGTACTTCAGTTGAGGTGAGAGCTGTCAAGGGTCCAGTTACCTGAGTAAAGTTCTGGATGAAACGGGATAGAAGTTGGCGAATCTCAGAAACTGCTTGAGAACCTTGCGTGAGTCTGGTGTTAGCCACTCGGCCCTTACCATAGCAGGATCTGCTTTTGTGCCATCCACCAAAATAATTTAGCCCAGGAACGAAACTGACTTTGCATGGAAGAAACTGCTGCTGTAGCACCTAATGAACATGCTGAACTGAAGGGGAGAAAATTTGAATGTCGTCAAGGTACACAAAGACAAACTTATTGATCATGTCCCTCAGCACGTCATTGACCAGTGCCTGGAAGACAGCTGGCGGATTGGTCAGAAAAAAGGAAAGGATCCGGTACTCAAAGTGTCCAGAGGGGGTGATTAATGCTGTCTTCCATTCATCCCCCTCTCATGTTTGGACCAGATGATAAGCATTGAGGAGGTCAAGCATACCGAAGTCCTTGGCTCCCTGCAAAAGTTCAAAGGCAGATGACGTTAAGGTTAGGGGATACCTATTCTTTAAAGTAATGTCATTCAGACCTGTACAATCAATTCAAGGATGCAAGGAGACTCAGGCTGCAGGCACTCAAAAAAAAGTTGAGATAACTTAGCAAGAGTAAAACTCAGGAGGCAGTCAGTAAACTAGATGAGAGCAGTTTCAGCAAATCCTCCAGGATGGTGTTCTCCAAAGAATCGTATCAACTGACAGAACAGAACAAGATAGGTAGACAGGTAGGGGTGCTGTTGAGGTAGGGAAACGGTTGCACTTAGACGGCACGTGAAGCAAGGCGATCTGTGAAAGGTGATCAAGCAGTGGAGAATCGCCTGGGGCAGGGGTGGGCAAACTATTTGTCTTGCGGGCCACATTGTTTTTTAAAAATTGACAGAGGGGCTGGGGTGAGCGCGGTTCGCGATTGTTGACGGGGTGCGGGGGGTGTGGTGAGCGCAGTTCGCGATTGTTGACTGGTGGGGGAGGGGTGGTGAGCGCAGTTCGCCGTTGTTGACGGAGAAGGGGGTGTAGGGTGCCAAAGCTTCAGTGCCACTGCCGCTTGCAGCCGCGACAGAGTGACATTACTGGGAAATGTAAAATGAAGGAGGTTTAATAAAAGTTCAGCGGGCCGGATTAAAAAGCCCAACGGGCCATAGTTTGCCCACCCCTGGCCTGGGGAGAGCAAGATGCCAGAGACAAGAAAACTAAAAAAGGAAAACAAAACTGGCAAAGTCCAAGACGACACGACACAGCTTAACACAAAAGAGACTGGAGCTATCATTTGCACGGAGCACAAACAACGATGTGGCACAAGACAGCACATGAGAGAGGACTAAGTACAAGACCAAATTATGTAGTTGACAAAGAACAGGTAATGAATGGGATAACAAGAGGGAGGGAAAAGATGCCACAATGACAGTGGAGCACATGGTGACCTGTCAATTCAATCCAAGTGCTCCAACAAAGTGCTCAAGCAGGGAGACAGGGAAGGAGAACGACCCAGCGACACGACATGTTTTAATTATATTTATTAGAATTCCTAATGTTTGTTTTGTATATGATTTTGATATGATACATTTTTAAATAAAGTAAATGACATGAGTAAATTTGTGTCATATCTTAATCTGCACTACCTGTCATATCTTAAACCTGTCATTGCTCTTCTTTAATGAAAGTGTGAGTACTAAAGTAACAACTATAGTCAGCAAAGTCAACTTTAACACTGTCAATCGGAACGCACCTCAGGTGTGTGTGTGTCTCACATCCAGCTCACTTCACCTCAGAATCAAGCCAATGAAAAAAAAAACATGCTATTTTAATCTTTACTTATTTACTATTATTTTCCACAATAAAAAGGTACATTTCTTATTATTCTCTTTCTCATTGGTGATTTTCATTAGACCTTCATTAGTCCCTGAATAAGGTATAAAACAGAATATATATATATATATTATGTCATGAAAATAATGTCTCTCTCTCTCTCTATATATATATATATATATATATATATATATATATATATATATATATATATATATATATATATATATATATATGATGCTCCTAGGCTCTGTTTTCTTTAGGAAAACTCTTTTTCGTTATTTTGTGGGTGAAATACGGTCTTCACATGTTTTTGACAGGTTTCATGAGATTCATCATTATATATGACTGATTATCAATAAAAGATGGTTAATCAATCACACACTGCTCATCTGATGAAAGCTCACTGGTGTATGTTATATCTGGGCTCCATACAGCGGGATTCATCCTACGGGAGAATGATGAGCTTACCCTGATTTTAGAATTTTATCCTTCTGTCACCTGTCTAGCACTTCTGCCTTCGAGAGATTGATAGAGATAGAGAGAGAGAGAGAGAGAGAGACAAAGATGAGAGTCAAATTATTGAGGATACTTGAACGGACCCTTGCACTGATTTTCAAAGCAGCCCCTCTGATGAGATCAATAAGTGTTTGTCTCCCTCTCTCTCTCTCTCTCTCTCTAAAACAAACAAACACAGAGAAACACATCAAAAGACTCAGAAAGCATTAAAAGACAGTTCATTGAAAAATTTAACTTCTGTCATCGTTCATTTGCCTTCATGTTGCTCTAAACCAGACATCTAGATTAACAGAGGGCTTTCAGAGCAATGAACCCTTTTATCACAAAAGATCAATGAAAGCTTGATTTATGTGACCTCTGGTAATAATTTCAAAAGATTTGACAAAGCCACATGAACATTTTCATCTGCTTTCGGGAAACATTCTCAACACTCCCAGCTCTCACTGTTAACTAGTTGCTTATTATAATGCATACTGTCTGTTTATTAGTTCTTTTAAAGCACATACCACTGCCTTATTCTGCAGTTAGTCGTTTGTCACACTGAATGTCTTGCATAATGCTTAAACAATTAATGGGTTATTTAAGTTTTGTAGTGATAAAGTATGTTTACAAGCTGTTTAGTTCATACAGTTGTATTTAAATGGGTCAAAATTAAAGCTAAATCCACTAAATTTGATGGGAATCACCAAAAGGTTGTACATATGTAGCAGTGGACAGAACCCTTCAAGGTTCAAAAATAACTTTTTCGTCAGAGAGTGTACAGGGTTGGGGAGTAAATATTCATTTTAAAACAATAATAAGACAACTAATAACTAAAAAAAAAACAATTCATAAAATAAGTATAAAAAAAAATCAATATCTAATAACTTTCAAAATTCTTGCTTGAATGTATTTCCATAATTTGTACATGTACATTAAGAGTCTTCCTGGTGTTCGGCTCAAGGAACAATGACAGTTATAGCTGAAACCCACAATCTTCTGCTCCATGAGCTGCTGCTTTATTTGTTAGGCCTCTAGAAGCACAATGACAATATCACAGGAGTCGTCTTCATGCATTCATCATTTCTGTCTGTGACTAGAGGTTATTAAAAACAGGGTCTTATTCAGTCTGGATTTCCTGAGGTTACATGTGGAATCAGGAGTCATTGCTAATGCCTTGTATTTCTCATATGTAATTGGTCAAACTTGTTGAATCTGAGAACATCAACAACATTCTGCACATCCATATTTACATTAGATGGTTTCTTGTTGACCAAGTGTTTCGAGCTAAAACATTTAGAATTTCTGAAAGTATTAAATTATAGAGCTCTCATTATGGATCTGAGAACCATTTTAGTGTCCCACTTCACAACAAACAAGGAACAAAATAGAGCTTTAAACCGTTTCAGAAATTTGAGTTGAAAAGAGCTGGATTTCCCTCGTCAGGGATCATGGACTCAGAAAAGATGAAGAGACTAGTTTGTTGGCAGCAATAAGAAGACAGGAGGATTCAGTTCAATATTTCAGGTCAAATTCAGCAGAGCAATACCAATGATAATGAACTTTCCTTTTGCTGGAGCAAGACAAACTTGAGAGCACGCGAAGAAAGGAGGGCATGCTGGAGATAAATGCTGAAGACAAATATTAGGGTTAGATATGAAACAAACAAAACAAATATGAAACAAACAAAACAAATGGACCTGGGAGACCTGGGAGACCTGGGAGACCTGGGAGACCTGGGAGACCTGGGAGACCTGGGAGACCTGGGAGACCTGGGAGACCTGGGAGACCTGGGAGACCTGGGAGACCTGGGAGACCTGGGAGACCTGGGAGACCTGGGAGACCTGGGAGACCTGGGAGACCTGGGAGACCTGGGAGACCTGGGAGACCTGGGAGACCTGGGAGACCTGGGAGACCTGGGAGACCTGGGAGACCTGGGAGACCTGGGAGACCTGGGAGACCTGGGAGACCTGGGAGACCTGGGAGACCTGGGAGACCTGGGAGACCTGGGAACATATAGAAAGACAACAACGCGACGGCGGACAGAAAACACACAGGGATTAAATAGGGAACACATGAGGAAGGTAACGAGCAGAAACAGCTGGGAACCATTAAGGGAACAAGATGGGCGGGGTTACACAATAACAAGACACCCTGACAGGAGGATCATGGGAAATGTAGTGCAGGAGAAACAGGTGAGATTGTTAAATCCCTAAATTTTATCAATTAACAGTGAAAAAGGGGTTATGTAACATAAAATGTTAATAAATGTTTTAGAAGTATTGTTCATTGTTAACTAATGTAATCTAACGAAACCGAAAGTGTTTAAAAGAATCTCAGAATCAATGCCTTGACCTTAGCATTATTTCCTTTCATAAAAATACAACTCAAAAAAAGGAATTAGAGTCCAATTATGCCATAATTTGCATCAACATGTAAAATCAGATTAATATGGATTTGGATTGATCTGAGCAAAGCTGCATTAGTTTCTGTCTGGTTTTAAACTCCATTAATATTTTACAAGCAATATATTTATGCTGGAGTTCTTTTGCAAATGGAGCTGGCAAAATTTTTGCTTGATTTTGAAAAATTGCTACATTTAAGCATTTTGCTGGTTTCAACATATTTTTCAGAAGGTTGAGTCTTGTGCGAGAAAGGCAAAAGTGACTTCTCAACATCCTCCCGTGTGTCTGTTATGTTACCCTCCTTTTCCTTCTATCTTTTCATCCATTGAGAACGGCACAATGACTTCTGGTGCTTTGTTGAGGAATGTCTCCAAAAGCAAAACAGAGTTGTGTCAGGAAAAATCCTGCTCGGTGTGAGAGAATGCCAAGTCTCGAAGGTAACAGCCGTGTGCTTTTGCTTTCAGCACAAGCTCAGGCCCAGATGTCTCACCCGAGGTGTTTTTGAGCTCTCACGTATATGAGCATGTGCTTTATTGCTTTGTCATTTCCATCCGGGACTGGAAATCTGCATTGGAATCCAGTAAAGTTGAATATTTTTAGTGCAGTCATAAAAAACAAGCTCATTTTGATTCACTAATGCATAATGAATTCATAATGTGAGAAATGCGTGTAAGATGCTTTCTAGGGTATTATCGTTTTTTTTTTTTTTTCACCTGTTTTATGCTGAATTTTAATTCTTGGTGATGCAGGTTCAATTGGGAACACTTTACGTTTAGATCACGGTAACTAACAAATAATGCACACCCTAGATGCTAACGTGGTCATGACGGGAAGCAGAGAAAATGTTTGTTGTTTTATCCTATTGTTCACTATATTTATTTGCCTGATCAGTGTCGTCGTGGGTTTTGGTTCTTTTGCTGTTTTCGGCTGTATGGACTTCGACACCTGAAATAATTTGGCGAGGTGATATAAAGCTGTAATGCGGTCAAAACCTGCTTGAACTACTTTTACAGAGTGTTTCCCTGAAAAGAACCGCACACCTTAGAAAGTTCAACAACCAATCAGATTCAAGCATTCGACCGTTCATTAGAATAACTAATGCCCTAAAAGATGTCAGGGTTCTGCCACATTCGGTCTAGTAATTTTTTGCTGTGGCAGAGCTCTGAAACTACCATAATGTCTCGAGTTTTGTGTGTGCTCTTGCGGCTTTCGGTGTTCGAGTCGCATGCACTTGTCTGTGTAACGTCTTGTGTGTGGGTTATAGTGTCCGATCCCCAGACGGTCTTGTTCGATCTTGGTGTCGGGGTTCGGTATTCATAACTCGTGTGTTCGTCCTTGTCGTGAGCGAGGTGGTTGCTTGTTCTCACGCGCTCTACGTTATGTGAGTGTGCGCAGTTTCAAGCTCTGCTTGTACCGCGTGCTCTCGTGTCTGTGTGCAGTGTTGGAAGCATGCGGTTCGTGTTTACTTTGGCCACGTGCTTTCATGTTGTGTTTTGGTGTTGCGCGCACAGTTTGGTTGTCACCAGCTGCGCATCATCTTTGTCTAATGTGGACATGTGGCGATGCACGTTCGCATTGGCTGCGTGTTCATGTCTAGTCTTAGTGTTCTCCTCCCTCCTTGTTTCTTTGTCATTTCTTTGATTTGTCCCAGCTGTTTCCCAATCAGTTACCCTTCCTCCTGTGTGTACTTAATGTGTTTGCTGTCTTGTGCTGTTTCGTCGTTGTTTATGGATTTTTTTGCTCCTTGTCTCCTGTTTCCTGTCTACAGTTGAGTGTCTAGTCGAGTCCTGTTTTTCTAGTCTTGTTTTTCCGCCTCTGGGTTGTTTTTGTTGAGTTTTTGCTTTCTGTTACAATAAAATCCCCATCATCTCGCACTATTGAGTCCTCACGTCATCCCCTTCCACACATCCTGACAAAAAGTATGCATTGTTTTTTTGAAGAAAAAGTCCATACTTTTGAGTGTGTAGCAGAATAGTCGGCAAGCTTTTGGACATCCAATACGACTTCATCATAATTGCATACCTGTCACACTGACTCGGAAGGAACTGACGAAAGCAGACGATGAACAGAAAATACCTTTAATGGCAGAACTCAGGAGCTTGTAACACCAAACAATAACCGACAAAGGAATGAACTAAACAGGCAGACTATATACACACAGGGAATGAGGGAGCTAAACATGAACACCTGAACACAATCAAACCAATTAGATACCATGACAACAAATTACTTCAAACTCAGACAAGACAAGCTAACAAAACATGAAATAAGTGTAACATTACACCCCCCCTCAGCAAGGTGCGTCCTCGCACCGATTAAATGTCCAACTGAAGAGGGAGGAGGCGTCGGAGGTGGCCGTAGCACTGGAAGTTTATAAGGACAATCAGGAGTCACTGAAAAACCCCATGATGGTGCCGCCGGTGGGAGGAGCCAGGGTGGAGCTTTGGGCAGAACACGGGAGCCGATCGACGGGGGTGGAACCAAGCTGTTTTGATGGACCGGCGAAGCAGAGAGGCCGATAGACCAGGGTACCTTCGACGGCCTTGAAGCCCGAGGCAGAGCTGCTGGGTCGCGGGGCTGAGATGATGACGGGGATTCGGATGACCTGGACGACGCTGTGGTGAGTGAGGATGACAGGGAGGTCGGAGAAAGGGAGGAGCCCGATGACGCCGTAGGGGTGGAGGGTTTCGGCATCGCCGAAATCCCGGAAGTCCGTGGCGGAGGCTGAGTGACGATCGTCGGAGGCCGACTTGGAGAGACGAGCGAATCCAGCGGAGACACAGGGCAGATGGTCCACGGAGGCGACGAGGACATGCAGAGCCGAAGCGAGGTCGATGGGCTGATGGGTCGAGATGGGGACCTGGGACTGGAGGTCTTATGTGCAGCCGGGGACTCGGTCTCACGCTGAGCTGGTGGAATTGAAGCCTGAGGCGGAGCTGACGAAATGCATAGAGTCGGCGGTGAGGGCAGAGCTGAGGGTTTCAATGACACCATTGGAGTCGACGGATCCAGGGGGCTGGCCATGACCAGCGGGGAAGACGGGACCAGGGAGTCAGACAGGACCATAGACTGAAGATTTCCGGACGGAACCGGAATATCCATTTTCCCGGACGGAACCGGCGAGGAGAACGAAGAGATGGGGGTGGGGATATGGGTGGGAGTCGAATCCGTTGGCCATTGATTCAGGTTAGTTTCACTTTCAGACTCTGGGGTGGACTCATCAGCAGACTTCCGCTGTCTGGATCGGGGCGATGGCGTGGCCGCGGTGCTCGGGATCCATGGCGTGGACGCGGCGCTCGGGATCCATTGCGTGGACGCGGCGCTCGGGATCCATGGCGTGGACGCGGCGCCCGGGATCCATGGCTTGGACGCGCCGCTCGGGAGCCAAGACGTGGCGGCCGGCTTCTGCTGTCCGGACCGGGGATAAAGTTGATCCATGAGAAAAAGAAAAAAAAAAGTCTTTGTAGGCGACTTAGCCTTGGTCGGTTATTCTGTCACACTGACTCGGAAGGAACTGACGAAAGCAGACGATGAACAGAAAATACCTTTAATGGCAGAACTCAGGAGCTTGTAACACCAAACAATAACCGACAAAGGAATGAACTAAACAGGCAGACTATATACACACAGGGAATGAGGGAGCTAAACATGAACACCTGAACACAATCAAACCAATTAGATACCATGACAACAAATTACTTCAAACTCAGACAAGACAAGCTAACAAAACATGAAATAAGTGTAACAATACCCTGTCAATCATCATTTCACAGTTAAATTCTTCCACATTCAGTTTCATTTAATTTCCAAACATATCCAGTCAAGAAATGTAGAAGCACATTGATCTGCCAGGTATGGGTCTTTCATGCAGAGACTCTCCTCATGTGATGCATTAAGAAGTTAATGACCGAACGTGTATTTATAAACTGCAATATTTGTTATACAATCTGGATAACATTAAACAAAAACCCATCTCTACTTAGCTTTCGGTTTCGCACGTCCGCCATGTTTGTAGTTTCTAACACTTTTTATTCATATTTGTAGTTCTGTTCGAATAATTGTTGCTATGGGTTCTGGTCAATATTATTCGATATTATTCGAATAGTCGAAATAGTTTACAATCCAGGGATCTTTGGAAAAACTAATGTGGTCTAGTTAAGTTACGTTTACAAAGGAACCTTATTGTAAAGTGTAACATTTGGGTAATAGATGCTTGACTCGGCGTAACACCACTAATTAATTACATTACAAGCAATTGCTGTAAATGTGAAATAAGCTCATGCATATGAACGTGAGCTTGTGCAAGTGTGTTTCTAGTAAGACATTTAAAGGCTTTGTTTGTTTCATTGATTTCTGCTCTAATTCTCCCTGCGGCTGCAGGAATGAGCTGAACTCAACAGGAGGAGAACAAACTCTGATGATAGATTTACACCACCTCCAAACGCTGACCTTTTAATCTCACTGTTGTTCTGTTGCCAAGGCGACGTGCCTGCGACCCTCGCTGGTCCGAACGGGTCCCAGAGCATCCCGCCCACCCTTTAGCCGCCTTTGTGATGATTATGTGGCCGTTTGATTGTTCTTACCTGAGAGACCTCCCTGGAGGAGGAACACAGAAGCCTGAAATGGATTTCATAGTTTTGGCATGAAGCCGCAGGCATTGATTGACAGCTACTTTCTGAGAATAAAGGTCCCTTAGTGGTTCCATGAAGAACCTCCAACATCCATGGAAACTTTCCATTCCTCAAAGGTTCTTTAAATTATTAAAAATGCTCTTCACACCTAGAAACATGAAAGATTCTTTGAGGAGCCAAAAATGGTTCTTTTGTTGCGAAAACCCCCCTTTGAAAGCTTGTCAGAGTGTATATAGTGTAGGGTCAGAACTACCTGGAGTAGAGATTAATGGCTTTTCTGCCATTTTCGCTGGGATGAATAGAGCGTAACTGTGGCGTAAACAGCTTTCAGTAGCATATACATTTTTTATTCTTTCTCCGCCAATTAATGGACTATTCTGTCAATTATGACACAAATTATGGAAATTTCCATCGAACCATGTTTTCACCGAAAGCGTACAGAAAGAGTCTTCTGAAAGAGTACGGAACCTCAGGATCAAAACACAGGGGACAGAAGCCCCCCAGAAAAAGCAGCAGAACAAAATGTATCTTTGCTTCCCTAAAGAACCTTTTCAATAGTGTACAACATTAAAAATAAAGAATTTTGTTGTTGTTATTTTAAGAAAATACCTTTATTTTTAAGAGTGAGTATACATATATATATATATATATATATATATATATATATATATATATATATATATATATATATATATATATATATATATATATGTATATATATAAAATTCCTTTTGGAGCTGTAGTGTAAATGAATACATATGCAATTGTTTCTGGTTTTATGTTTAAATTCTGGACTCAGGCTTACAATATTTCCTCAGATGAACCATATAATTCTGGAGGTGTGTATTTTTGTTGACGTTGGTGTTTTCCAGAGCGTCGTCACTCTTGTACGTCTGCTATTTTTGTCTCTGCATTTTATTTCTGTGCTGTTGTGCATGTGAAGTTGAGAAAGCCCAGCGCAGACACCGACAGTGACCCAATTACCCTGAATTGTTCAACCTCGCTGAAGGCCTTATTACTACACTCTGAGACTAAACCTCTCAAGGAAACACATTCATCATGACTGGCACTCTGTTAATGTGATGCACGATTTAGCCCACAGTGAAACACACAAGCTCTGATCCAAACCCTAGTGAGATGACTACCTAGTCTAGACCGCCTTGCAAGGTATCATAAGTGTGTTTCTAATGTGAGGGTGAGACCAGAACAACATCTTTGTTTATTCCGTTTATTCAGCTTTAGACACATTATTTCACTGATGCATGTTGATGTCTCATTTAGTTGCATTACATTTGATTTGCATTATATATTTCAGAAATCTGCTCACCTTCAAATCACGTATTTCTATGTGTGCATCAAGGCAGCTCAGTTGAGTTAGAAAGGTTTTACTAAAATAAACATTTGTATGGTAGTTTTCTGAGGAGGTGTTTTACCTGAGTCTTGACATGCAGAGTAAACAATAGAGAGGAGGAAGAGGAGGAAAATAAAAGTGGGTGATGTTGCCCTGAGCGCAGTGAATACAAGTTTGTTGTTTGTGTGTGTGAGAGTGTGAATAAGCGCACGCGCTGCGTGTGTGTGTGTCTTGTTTGTGTGTTTGTGAGAGTGTCAGTAAGTGCGCGTGTGTGTGTGTGTATGTGTACTGTGCGTGTGGAGCTGTGTGCAGTCTTCCACCTGTGAACCCACAATCATACTCCATCGGATCAGCCTGAGGGACTGAGAAGAGAAGGAAGAGTATGAAGAGAAGCAGGAGGAGAGATACAGCTACTATCTGTATGTGTGTGTGCGTGTGTGTGTTTCTGTAGACTATCATACTTTTCCCTATTATTTACACTACTGTTCAAAAGTTTTCGATCGGTAAGATGTTTTTGAAAGAAGTCTCTTCTGCACACCAAGGCTGCAATAACTGTTTTCTATGTGAATTTATTGTGAAATGTAATTTATACCTGCAATCAAAGTTGTATTTTCAGCATCATTACTCCAGTCTTCAGTGTCACATGATCCTTCACAAATCATTCTAATATGAGGATTTGATGCTCAAGAAACATCTATGATTATTATCAAGGCTGAAAACAGTTGTGCAGAAAAAAAAGATTTTTTTGATAAATAGAAAGTTCAAAAGAATAGCATTTATTTTAAATTCAAAGCTTTTGTAACATTATACACTACCAATAAAAATGTTGGGGTCAGTACTTAATACAGAAATAAATTAAATAAGTAAAGTACAGTGGTACCTCGAGATACGAAATTAATCCGTTCTTAGGCGGCCTTTCTTATAAATGTGTAATAAATGTGTATTTTGGAACACATTTTACATGTAAAATGGCTAATCTGTTCCAAGTCCTCCAAAAACACCCCATTACATTTCATAATAAAGCTAAATTTACCTATAAACAATGAAATAACATAAAATGTTGAAGCTTACCTTTCGAGTGAGGCTATCTCCGAAAGTGGCGGCAGAGGAGGTGGAGGACAAACGGCAGATAACGTACGTACGTACGTACACTTAACTTTACGAAAACACATAAAAAATGTAAAGTTTCGGGTGCGGAGTGGCTGAGCTAAAGCACGCAGCACGTACGTATAGAAGATGCATGATGGGAGGGATGCTGTCCAATTAGAGAGAAGGATTTCATGGTTTGGCTAGCATCAGGAACCAATGGGAGAGCAGGAGGATGGTGGTGAGTCTACTATAACTAAGATGGCAGCGTGTGGCGCGAGTTTCAAAATTGTTATGGGGCGAATCTCGGACTTTCAGAAACCTTTCGTATCTTGAAAACTTTTCGTATGTAGAGCAGTAAAATTTTTTGTCTTTGCTTTCGTAACTTGGATTTTTCGTAAGTTGAGCCTTTCGTATCTTGAGGTACTACTGTACTTTTATTCCGAAAGGAACAAAATTGACAATAAAGACATGTATAATGTTACAGAAGCTTTCTATTTCGGATTAATACTGTTTGTGTGAATGTTCTATTCGTCCTTGAATCCTGAAGAAAAATTTACACAACTACTTCCATCATTAACAATAATCAGAAATGTTTTTTGAGCAACAAATCGTATTAGAATGATTTCTGCAAGAGCATTTGACATTGAAGACTGGTTGCTTTTTCTTTTGTCTTGAACCAGAATTGTAAATAATGTCACATAATGTCGCAATTACCTCGGGAAAGTCATTCGATGTCCATAGATTGGATTATGATTATGATAAGTAAATTCACTATTATGCATATTCACTATATGTGTTACGATGACGAGCTCCACGCTGCCCCCTCTGGCTCACACTTATACTGACACACACACACTACATTTCCCACAAGTCCGTACATTGGACTGATTATCGCACCATCTGCGAACCATCACCTGGACTATAAAAGACTCACACACACATTCTCACTGCAAAGTCTTGTTTTGCTGCTGTGAACATTTCTGAGCATTATACCTGTGTCTGATCTCGTCTGTTACTGATCCTGTTGTTTCCCGTTTCTGATCCTGTCTGCTTGCCCTGATCTCTGCCTGGTATTTCGCTTGTGATTGTTCTCTACTTGCCCTGACTTCCCCGTCTGTACGACTATTCTGATCCTGTCTGCCTGCCCCGACCTCTGCCTGGTATTTTGCTTGTGTGTGTTCTCTGCCTGTCCTGACTTATCCGCCTGTACGACTATTCTTATTAAAAGACGCACATTTGAATCCCTGCCTGAGAGTCCCCTCCGTTACAATGTTTAACCAGTTGTTTATTATTTAACAGATCAGTAAGAGATTTCTGAGTCTTACTGTTAATCTTTGAAATGGACACCCAAACAAACACACCCATCCCTTCACTGTTCCACCCCCACAATAACGAACACGCAATGTAACATGCCACAAATTATGGATGAAACAGCAGCTCACAACACCATGTCTTGGTTGTATAAAACCGCAAAAACTCTGGATTTGGTGTTTCGGTGAAAAATAGATTTCAGTGCATTTCCACTTCATACTGTTGGAAACACATGGTGGAGAAGATAAGTTAGTGGGGATGTTTAGCTATGTAACACTTGCAAACAAGCTCTGTTCTGCTCAGTATTTGTTCTTGGGCAGCTATACAGTCAGTTACATCACTGTCAGTGGAGATCTAAACTTTAATTCAGTGTGTGCAACAAGAACGTCTGTCAGAACACATGAATCCTTCTGTGTCAAACTGCTGTTTCTGATCAGTTGCATCATGAATCTGAAGAAGCCAACTGAACAGATAATAAAGCTGCTGTCCGTCTCTTGTTGTTCTCCAGACTGCTGCATCATCACACACACTGCCGTTCGCTGTGACTGTCGACAGTCATTCATCATGGCGACGCTTCAGCTACTCTCGCCATCTTTGAAATCACTTCCACTTTCTTGGAATCACAGTGATGAGGGTTTAAGTGTCAGGTGACAAACGAGATGTGATTTTAACACCATTTCCCTCTTTAAGGAAATGCAAAAACTTTTACGGAGTGTTACATCAGTACCCTAAACAGTTTCACATAATGCACCTTGGCAACTGCATCCTAGAAGCAAGCAGTAATTCCCTAGACAGCGAGTGTGTGGAATGTCCGTCATTCACAAAGTTGTTTGTTTATTAAATATTTCGGCTTGTAAGACTGGAAAACTGGAAGATGCCAAGGCACCGAGCTTAGAGAAGGTCTACTCTTGAGAAATAAACATTTGAACTCTCTATTGCAAACATCCTCATCCAATTGATTATGAATTGGCATAATACATTTACCTGACTAATAATAAATTGTTGCGTTTGATTTTATTCTGACTTACTGTGAAATGATTAACTCTAACTGATTAGAATGTCAATGTGTTTCTTGAATGCAATGCAAGTTGCTTTGGATAAAAGCATCTGATAAATGCATGAATATAAATAAAAACCAATTTTTTTCTTTCAGTCAATCAATGGCATTTGTCTCCACAACTAGCTTTGTAATTTGAGGTATCGTTCATGTTATATCACAAACAGTATGACAACACTGAAGATTCTTCTGAAGACTGTATGAACACCCAAAGCTTTGGGTTAAGAGGTTGGTCATGCAAGCAATGCTGCCTTAACAAACACGCTAATTGAATTTGTTTGCAGGCGTTTTCATCATTCTGAGAAGGATGAAATCATGCCATCTGATATCTGACTGATTTCAGAGATGAATCATATTAGAGCTCGTCTATGACTGATTGAATATGTGAGACAGGAGCTGCTGTAATGCTAATTTACTTTAGATTGAAGATGAATGGTGTCGTCAGGCAGATCTTCCTCCTCTGCATCTCTAATGTTCCTCTTATCAATCTCTCTGCATCTCATTCCTTCTGTTATATCTGTAGAGCGGGTGTGATGCGGAGACCAACGAGAGAACGCGGAGCTTACAACCAAAAACACTTTATTCAATAAACTGAAAACAAAAGGCACACGATGGTGCAAAAACTCGGAAGGGGAACAAAGGGATACATCCACACACTTGCACTTCCAGGTAAAACACTACAATCACCGACGAAGACCAGGGGTAACATGAGGGTTTAAGTACACAAGGAAATGGGTCACAGCTGTCATGATTAACAGGGTAATCACTAACAAGACAGGAGGGGGAAGGATCTGGGAGACACAGAGGAACCCGGATGTGACAGACACGACGCGACTGTGACAGAACACCCCCTCCAACAAGGCGTGACCTCACGCCGTATGACACACCTTGGGGAGGGAAGGGAGGGGGACCCGGAGGAGGGCAAAACAAAAAAGACAATAAAACATCCTAAATGGGTGGGAGGGTGGGCACCCTGGAGACCGGGTTAAACACAGTCCAGGAGGGGTCTCCAGGGTGGTGCAGGTGGGACCAGGGGCCAGGTACAGGGCAGTGTCCAAGGAGGTGCAGGGGGAACCAGGGGCCAGGTGCGGGGCAGTGTCCAAGGAGGTGCTGGGGGAACCAGGGGCCAGGTGCGGGGCGGTGTCCAGGGAGGTACCGGGGAACTGATCTTCCCAGGAGGCTCCGCCTCCTTTTCCCCACCCACCCTCAGAGTCACACTAGTGCCCCCCCCCCCAAAAAAATTATTGAGGGGCCTCCCCGGTGGACCATCGGGAGGCCCAGGTGGTCCTAGGGTGAGGTGCACCAGAGGTGCCGGCAGGGAGCACAGTTCAAGGGCGGCCGCGGGCTGGGGACACAGTTCAAGGGCGGCCGCGGGCTGGGGACACAGTTCAAGGGCGGCCGCGGGCTGGGGACACAGTTCAAGGGCGGCCGCGGGCTGGGGACACAGTTCAAGGGCGGCCGCGGAGCACAGTTCATTGGGCTCGGCCGCTCGGGGATAACACAGTTCATTGGCCGCGGCCGCTCGGGGATAACACAGTTCATTGGCCGCGGCCGCTCGGGGATAACACAGTTCATTGGCCGCGGCCGCTCGGGGATAACACAGTTCATTGGCCGCGGCCGCTCGGGGATAACACAGTTCATTGGCCGCGGCCGCTCGTGGATAACACAGTTCATTGGCCGCGGCCGCTCGGGGATAACACAGTTCATTGGCCGCGGCCGCTCGGGGATAACACAGTTCATTGGCCGCGGCCGCTCGGGGATAACACAGTTCATTGGCCGCGGCCGCTCGGGAATCAGAACAGTAACGGCCGCGGGATTCGATTCTCTGGCCGCGGCCTCGGCGTTCGGGAGGCATGATGTTTGCGCCGCGCTCGGGAGCCAGGATGTCTTCGGCGCGGCGGCGCTCGGGAGCCAGGATGTCGTCGGCGCGGCGGCGCTCGGGAGCCAGGATGTCGTCGGCGCGGCGGCGCTCGGGAGCCAGGATGTCGTCGGCGCGGCGGCGCTCGGGAGCCAGGATGTCGTCGGCGCGGCGGCGCTCGGGAGCCAGGATGTCGTCGGCGCGGCGCTCGTCATATTGCCTTGTAGGTGGCAAAACCCTGGTCGGTGATTCTGTTATATCTGTAGAGCTGGTGTGATGCGGAGACCAACGAGAGAACGCGGAGCTTACAACCAAAAACACTTTATTCAATAAACTGAAAACAAAAGGCACACGATGGTGCAAAAACTCGGAAGGGAAACAAAGGGATACATCCACACACTTGCACTTCCAGGTAAAACACTACAATCACCGACGAATACCAGGGGTAACATGAGGGTTTAAGTACACAAGGAAATGGGTCACAGCTGTCATGATTAACAGGGTAATCACTAACAAGACAGGAGGGGGAAGGATCTGGGAGACACAGAGGAACCCGGATGTGACAGACACGACGCGACTGTGACACCTTCGTTCTGTCTTTCATTCTATCACACACACACACACACACACACACACATTCTATCACACACACCAAACTGATGATATATATAGATTACCATTCAAGGTTTGGGGTCAAAGCATTTTTCAAAGAAACTAAGAGTTTTTTATTCAGCAAAAAGGCATAAAAAAAAAACAAAAGTAAAAGTTAAGACATTCATTTTGTCAAAAGATTTATATTTCAAATAAAAGCTGTTCTTTTGAACTTTTTATTCATCAAGGAATCCTGAAAAGAAAGATCTTGGTTTTAATTCACAGAGATAATTAGCTTTTTTATTTTAATTATCTTTATACTCTAAGTGTCCAGTGATTAACAACCATTAACAACCATAAAATTTGAAATTTGAAAACTAAAACTTTTGTTTTTAATCATTTTATTATAAAGAAAGCATCCAAATGACCAGATTTGTTCAAACCAATGTATCTCACAGCAGTGCTGGTGTTTGTTTGAATAATATTCTGAGCAGGTAGCGGCTGATTTTACACGAGTTGATTCCTGATTCCTGAAGTGTGTCTCCAGATTTCCTGCTTGAGTCGCTGCGCTCTGTCTCCGGGGATTAAATGCAAAAACTGATTATGAATCAGCACCTCTCATCTGAAGAACATCATGAAAACATTCTAGTCATATTGATTTAAGCTTCAGCATCTCCAGACTTCACCTTGAAACAGGTGTCTTGCATCCGACAAAAATGCATCAATAAATTCCCTGATGCAACCTGTTTCTCATGTTGTTTACTAAGGAAAGCATCACTGTTACTACTCGAGAGTTAGTGATTGGAATAAACCCATAACCTTTTGAATGATTCCTCATATCATGAGGCTTGTTAAAGAGAGAGGTCTGCTATCACTTTTATAAGCATACTCTAACCATTTTCACATGCTGGATCTCCTTTACTTTGGTAACCACCTAGTAACCACCCACCACATAGCAACATGCAAAAAACAACTTTGTATCTTTTTAAGGCAAGACACGAAAGGCAAAAACAATGTTTTTTCATGCACTGATACATTTTGAGATTTTGGGCTATTTTGCTTCCAGAACATTCCTTTTAGACTAGTGGAAATAAACACCTAAAATACACATTCAAGTGTTTATTTTATTGCACCTTATCTATTTGCAACTGTAGATTTTAAAGTGTCGATATTATGTTTTTTCGAATATTCATAAAGTGTGTAATACAGCTGTCTATGAATGTAAACAGTGAAGTAAAGTGAAATGTGAACCACGTAAACCTGAACCATGTAAACAAGTCGCCAGGAACTTGAATTGTACTCTATTGCGGTGCTGTGACACTAGAAAATAAATTTGCATAATGCCCAGCTATGTTGTACGCTGTCCGCCTGAAAACAGCTTGACAACTCCTTCTCAAATCTTGGAGCAGGATTTGTAAAAAACATGTTCTTGTACAATGGGACAGTTGCCAATATTTGTGGACCCACTTGCTGAACCTGGAAGTTTGAATAATTAGTGATGCATACATTTTCTAGTGGGTGTACAAAATGTGTAGTCTTGTGTTTTATATTGTGTATGACTCTGGCTAACTGGCTAACTCACATTATTAATGTCTGACTGAAACAGTTCTGCTAATCAACTGTTGGCCACTATGACCTAAAACGCTGAAAATCTATGCAGATTGTCTGTTGTTCTTACTACTTTGAGTAAAGATAAACGATGAAGCTAGATTTGTTTTACAAATCATTCACTTTAGTGCTTGGTTCACATATGTGCTGTTATTGATACATTTTATGATATAGTTCCCATATGTTCACTGCAATAAATGGCAGAAGGAAATCAAGCCAACTCCTAAGCCAGATAAGCCTCAGCTATCTATCTGCTCAAAATAGTTTAGATGCCGGGGCCCACTCGAGGGTCCCGGTAGAAGAACAGCTGGTCGGTCCTCCGCCACAAGGAGACCTAGTGGACATAAGGGTCCAGTGCTCACACTGGAATTACCTTGTCCTTGAATCCTGGCCATGATCATCAAGGGGAGAGAGGACAGAAGGCTCAAGCCACAAAGGAAACAAGTACCAAGAACGAGTCACCCGATGGTACGTGGTAAGCAAGGCAGCCACGTAAACTTCTTGAGTGGGAGGAGAGAACCCTGTAGTGAAGCCTTCCCGGAGGAAACAGCACAACTTAGTGGTGTACAGTTTCCTCGTGGTGGGGGCTCTAGAGAGGAGAGTGGTCTCAGCAACCTCGGTTGAAAGACTGTAAACTATGTGCTAGGCCCCCCTTGGAGACCTAGCACAGAGATACACACTCTCTCTAGAACTCCCGGGATTAGGGCGATCTGGGAAAGGAACGGACATAGCCTTAGCCACCTCCGAAACCTAGTATCCGGTCCAAAAGAGGGTCTGGAAGAAGATTTTTCACAAGAGTTACACAATTTTTCCAGGGCCTCGGCAGGGCACCTACTCCCATATGATAGGTGACCACCGCTGTGTTGCCGGATTATGGACAACAAGTTGATGGCCGCTGGGTCTGCCTTGCGAGACCTCTGGTAGGCTTATATACGCGATAAGAGACTCTCCAAAGGGAAACAGCCTTGTTCCATGACCAGAGCCTGCTGGGGGCGTATCACTGTGGGTAGAACCCCTGATAAACGGGGTGGAGGAGCCACAAATTTAATGGCTTATCCGATACTGTACACAGGACCCAATGAGAGATTTATCCCAGCTGTTTCTGCTCGTTACCTTTCCTCATGTGCTCCCTATTTAATCCTGGTGTGTTTGCTGTCCTGTGTCGCGTTGTTGTCTCTCCATGTTCCGAGCTTGTTTTGTTCCTGGTTCCATGTTCCCCTTAAATCCGTTTCATCTGGTTGATTGGTTTGTGTTTTTTCTTACAGTGTCCAGTTATTGTGTTAAGTTATGTTTTCCCCCTCGTGGGTTTTCTTTTGTGTGTTTGTTTATTTGTTAATAAACTCTCTTACCCTGCTCTTGAGTCCTCCCTTGTACGATCCGTGACAGACGCAGCGTACAGCCAGTTCCCTCAAGCGCTGACCATATGCGCTTTGCTCCAAACAAGTCTTAACAGAAGAGATGTGTAGCCCAACCAGCTCTAGTGAGGGCAGGAGAAGTACACACTCTAAAAATTGCTGGTTCACTATTAATATAAAAGTGTGCAAGTCCATTGTCTTTTTAAACTAGTTAGGGAAAGATATACTTGTTTCATACACACGGATCAACCAGCTTCCCACAAATACAACCGACACAGAGCTTTGCTGAAGACACTCAAAGCTGCCGCTTCCGGTTTACAGCGCCCTTTTATGATCCTGGATCATGAAGTCACCGACCCGCAACGATCATCCCACAATGAATTTCACTGTGCATCACTGGACTACATATCAAGGCATTCCCCTTGTGTTTTTGACACACCTCAAGTTCCCAATGAAAGAAACTAAATTAAGAAACTTTGAAATAGTATAAAAGTGCTTTAAAATATAATATAAATCTTTAATGAGTTTGAGGACAAAATTTCCACTTCATAATTTACAGCTGTATTAATATGTAATACAACTTTATGTCATGTTATGTTGATGCCTTTCTGTCTAACCATGGTTTTTGATTACATCATCCTATTAAAATTCACTGGGTCCAGACGGCTGTATATCAAACCTCAGACATCTGTCAGTCAATCAGGTTTTCTCTTGCTGCGTTCAGAGGTGAGATGCTTGTGTGTTCGTGTCTCTTGGTAGCATGTTGTGTGTGATATTAAAGTGACGCTGAACCACAGTAATGAAAGCCAGATCCTCTGTATTTTTCAAGCGCATCGGCATACAGGCGTATTTGGAGTAAACGGCATAATTGTGGTCTTTGCCAACGGGCATGTAAACAACAAAACAACATTTGCTCTCTCTCTCTCTCTCTCTCTCTCTCTCTCTCTCTCTCTCTCTCATCAGTGCCAGCAATTTTACAACAAATGCCACCTCGTTGATATTTCTTTAGTATTACCATCAGAGCATCTCAGTTGAAAGCTGGTGAATCCATTCATTGTCCTATTTTCCAACTGTAGCCACAACCTCAACCACATTTATTTTCAAGCTAATTATTTCACAAAAATATTCCATTTGAATCAATGCTAAATCAATAGATCTAGTGTTGCATATAAAGCGACTTGATGAATGAAGAAGTGATGCTAGCAAAAAGAAAAGATCCAGCAACATTTTCAGCCACGGAATAAAACATAAAAAAAAATTATTGTGATTTTTTCCCTGAATTGCAATTGCAAGAAATAAAGTCAGTGTTTTTCCCCTTTACAACCCACAATTGGAACTTTATATCATGCAATTCTGACTTCTTTTCTCAGAATTGTGATATATCTCTTTTGCTCAAGTATGCATGAATAAGATTCACACTAGTCCTCCTCTGTGTCACACTGAGAACTGCTTTTAAAATATGGATTAGGAGGAATATGTCAGTATCAGTCGGAACATTGGGTTAAGAGAGGTGGTGATTTAGTTTTATTTTGTTATAGTTTTTGGTAGAAAGGCTGTTTAGTTTTGCTGCTATAAAAATGTAGCAGTACGGATACTTCTAGTTGGTTGCTACATTATCAGGGGCAGAACTCGTGATTTGGGGGCCCTAACCAGTTCCAGTTACTGGGTCATCTATGCTCCCTTTTACTCCTGTAGTCCTTATTTTTCTCTCTCTCTCTTTCATTTTCTCCCAAAGCACTGAACTCAAGACAACATAAGTCAAGTCAAGTCGAGTCACCTTTATTTATATAGCGCTTTTTACAATGTAGATTGTTTCAAAGCAGCTTTACAGGAAAAACAATATAAACAAAGTTTGTTTGGCTGAACAGAAGCCCCAAAAGAGCAGGCGAATCAATACAATTGATGCATTTTAAGTGTTAAGTTTCCCCAACTGAGCAAGCCATAGGCGACAGAGGCAAGGAACCAAAACTCCGGCAGGTGACGTAACGAATGAAGAATAGAATGGAGAAAAAACCTTGGGAGAAACCAGGCTCAGTTGGGGGACCAGTTCTCCTCTGGCCAAAAAGCCAAACCGTGCATGATTATTATACAACAATTCAAGTCCAATATGAAGTCCAATTTGGTCCGGTTAGAGATGGGTTCATGATCGTCACAGGGGAGGGTCCAGTAGAGTCACGGTCTCCGCAGACACTTCAGCGCAGTGCTGTGCTCGTGTCCAGGTCCTTCATCTGATCTGGATACGGCCCGGATCCAGCTGCCCACGGTAACCTCGGAATAAACAGAGACCAATATCAGCGTAGATGCCATTCTTCTTCTGATGTATCGAGTACATCAGGTGTTATGGGAATGTTCCCGGTTCCAGCTTATCTAAATTATGCAGCCTAACAATCATTTTACATGATTTGGATTAAAAATGTATGTATAATGTGTTATGTGTATGCCAGGTTGAAAAGATGTGTTTTTAGTCTACATTTAAACTGACAGAGTGTGTCTGCTTCCCGAACTGTAATAGGAAGACTGTTCCAGAGTTTAGGAGCTAAATAGGAAAAGGATCGCCCGCCAGCAGTTGACTTTGATATTCTAGGTATTATAAGCTGGTCAGTATTTTGGGATCGCAATAGACGTGAAGGACTATAATGTGTTAAGAGATCGCTCAAGTACTGTGGAGCTAAACCATTTAATGCTTTGTAAGTAATTAGCAAGATTTTAAAATGTATTCGGTGTTTAATAGGAAGCCAGTGCAGGTTTGACAGAACTGGGCTAATATGCTCATACTTCCTGGTTCTAGTAAGAACTCGAGCTGCTGCATTTTGGACCAGCTGGAATTTGTTTATTAAGCATGCAGCGAAACCACCTTGTAAAGCATTACAATAATCTAGCCTTGAACTCATGAACGCATGAACTAACTTTTCTGCATTTGTCTTAGATAGCATATGTCGCAATTTAGATATATTTTTAAGATGGAAGAACGCCGTTTTACAGATGCTAGAAACATGGCTTTCAAATGAAAGATTGGTATCAAAGAGCACACCCAGGTTTCTAACTGATGACGAAGACTTGACAGAGCAGCCATCGAGTGTTAGGCAGTAGTCTAGATTATTATGTGCTGAACTTTTTGGTCTAATAATTAGAATCTCTGTTTTTTCAGAATTTAGCAGTAGAAAGTTATTAGTCATCCAATTTTTTGCATTCTGTTAATTTAGTGAATTTGTTCGTTTCATCAGGATGAGAAGAAATATAGAGCTGAGTATCATCAGCGTAACAATGAAAGCTAATGCCATGCTTCCTAATAACTGCACCCAAAGGAAGCATGTACAGGGTGAAAATCAATGGTCCTAGTACTGAACCTTGAGGAACTCCATACTGAACCCGTGACCGATATGACATCTCCTCATTTACTGCTACAAACTGATAACGCTCAGATAAGTATGACTTGAACCAGGCTAATGCAACTCCACTAATGCCAACATAATTTTCAAGTCTATTCAGAAGGATTTTGTGGTCAATTGTATCAAATGCAGCACTAAGGTCCAGTAACACTAACAGAGAGATACAACCACGATCGGATGATAAGAGCAAATCATTTGTAACTCTAATGAGAGCAGTCTCAGTACTATGATATGGTCTAAATCCTGACTGGAAATCCTCATAGATGCTGTTTCTTTCTAGAAAGGAACATAGTTGAAAAGATATTGCCTTTTCTAGAATCTTTGACAAGAAAGGTAGATTCGATATCGGCCTGTAATTAACTAATTCTGTAGGATCAAGTCGTGGTTTTTTAATAAGCGGTTTAATTACAGCCAGCTTAAAGGTTTTTGGTACGTATCCTAATGACAAAGAAGAATTAATTATATTAAGAATAGGATCTATGATTTCTGGAAGCATCTCTTTCAGTAGCTTAGTCGGTATTGGGTCTAGCATACATGTTGTTGATTTTGATGATTTAACGAGTTTAGACAATTCTTCCTCCCCAATAGCAATGAAGGATTGGAATTTTTCTTCAGGGACACTAAAATGTACTGTATTTTGGAATATTGTAGTAGACGGTTGCATGTTTATTATTTTCTCTCTATTATTATTAATCTTGCAAGTAAAGAAGTCCATGAAGTCATTAGTGCTGTGCTGATTTAAAGCATCTGGGGTTGAGGCTTTATTTCTTGTTAATTTAGTCACTGTATCAAATAAATACCTAGGGTTGTATTTGTTTTCTTCTAAGAGGGTAGAAAAGTAAGTAGATCTAGCTGATCTTAAGGCCTTTCTGAATGCAATAGAGCTGTCTTTCCATGAAATGCGAAAAACCTCTAGCTTAGTTTTTTTCCAGCTCCGCTCCATTTTTCTGGCTGCTCTCTTGAGGGCCCGGGTGTGCTCGTTGTACCACGGTGTTGGACTATTTTCTTTAATCTTCTTTAAGCGTAACGGAGCAACAGTGTCTAAAGTGCTGGAAAAGAGAGAGTTTATAGTTTCTGTTGCAACATCAAGTTCTTCTAGGCTATCTAGGATGTTAAGTAGATGAAACTGATCGGGAAGATTATTTATAAAGCTATCTTTTGTGTTAGGAGTGATAGTTCTACTATATTTATAACAGGGAGTTAGTTTTTCGACTTTGGCTAAAGGTAATCTACACGCAACTAAGTAATGATCTGAGATGTCATCGCTCTGCTGCAGAATTTGAACAGTATCAACATTGATCCCATGCAACAATATTAGATCTAAAGTATGATTACGAGAATGAGTGGGTCCTGATACATGTTGTGTAACTCCAATAGAGTTTAAAATGTCTCTAAATGCCACTCCCAATGCGTCTTTTTCATTATCTACATGGATGTTAAAATCACCGACGATTATGACTTTATCTGCAGACATTACTAATCCTGAGAGAAAATCAGCAAATTCTTTGATAAAGTCTGTATGGTGCCCTGGTGGCCTGTATAGAATAGCCATCACAAAAGTTAAACAGGAATTATTACTTGCACTAGATAATTTTACATTGAGGACCATCACTTCAAAAGAGTTATATTTCAAATTAGACCTTTGAGCAGTACTGATCGTGTTACTATAAATTACAGCAACACCTCCTCCTTTACCTTTCAGACGAGGCTCATGTTTATAACAGTAATCTTGAGGGGTGGACTCATTTAAAGTAATATAATCGTCTGGTTTTAGCCAAGTTTCTGTCAAACACAGCACATCTAGTTTATGATCTGTAATCATATCATTTACAATAAGTGCTTTTGAGGAAAGGGATCGTATATTCAGTAACCCAAGCTTTATCATTTGTTCATTTGTGTTATATCCGTTCTTAGCTGTTTGTAAATCAATTAAATTTTTACTCTTAAACGATTTTGAGAGATTTTTGTATTTGCTAATTCGGGGAACAGACACAATCTCTATAGGATGATATCTAGGTGAAAGAGTCTCTATGTGTTGGAATTTATCTGACCTCTGTGACGTGAGACAGCTAGCAGACGGTCGGTTTAGCCAGTTTGTCTGCTTCCTGACCTGGACCCCAGTTAGTCAAGGTTTAGCTCTAAGACTATATGCCAAATTATTAGAGAGAAGAGCGGCACCATCCCAGGTGGGATGAATACCATCTCTTTTCAACCATTCAGGTCTGCCCCAAAAACTTTTCAATTGTCTATAAACCCTATGTTATTCTGCGGGCACCACTTAGACATCCAGCCATTGAGTGAGGATAATCTGCTAAGCATCTCATCACTCCTGCACATAGGAAGAGGGCCAGAGCAAATTACGGTGCCTGACATCGTACTTGCGAGTTCACACACCTCTTTAATATTACTTTTAGTGATCTCCGACTGACGAAGTCGGATATCATTAGCGCCGACGTGAATAACAATCTTAGAATATTTACGATTAGCCTTAGCCAGCACTTTTAAATTTGCTTTGATGTCAGGCGCTCTGGCTCCCGGCAAACATGTGACTATGGTGGCTGGAGTCTCTATTTTCACATTCCGAGTAATAGAATCACCAATCACTAGGGCACTTTCAACAGGTTTCTCAGTGGGTGCGTCACTGAGTGGGGAGAACCTGTTTGATGTTCTGATCGGAATGGAACAGTGTTTTTTTGACCCGCGATTATGCCGTCTCACTGTCACCCAGTTGCCCTGCTGCACGGGCTCTACAGCCGGAACCGAACAATGTACAGGGTTTGCTAAGCTAGTCGCATCCAAAGTAGTATCTAAAGCCCTTGCATTCTTACTATCCTCGATTAAAGTTTGGATGACATGACTCACCGCGTGTGTTGATCCAACTTGTTGACCAGTTGTTTGATGAAGTCGGGAAAAAAGGCGCGAGCGAGAAAAACGCTGTATGCACGGACAGTAAGATAGCACAATGCTAACGCGTTTAGTTTAGATTAAAGCTAACGATTACAATATATTAAATAATCTAATATTGTATTTAGCAATACAAACGAACGTCGAGTTTAAGATCTAAAACAAAAATCAAGTTTATATGAAAGTACAAACGCAAACGCAATCCACTCGAGCAGACAGGAAACAGCAGTGCAGCAGTCAAAAATGTTATGTTGAAACACAAAATCAACATAACATTTTTGTAGAGAGCCTGTATAATTCACCATTTAACAGAAAAATAATTGCAAAAAGTGCAGTGCTACTTGTCACAGAACTGTCATGTCGCTTCTCCACTTCCTGTTACCTCCCATGTGCTTCCTGTGTCTTCTCTTTCACCTGTTGTGCCAATCACTTCCTTGTTAGTCTCGTCACCTGTTCCCTATCTCCTCTTGTATATAAACCCTTATGTTTTCCCTAGTCTTTGTTGATCGTTACCTATGTTTCGTTAAGTGAGGATGATCCCCTGGTTCTCCATGCTCTCCAGTTTTTGCACAAGTGTGCTCTTTTGTTTTATATTTAAAGTTCAGGATGCCGGGGTTAAGCCCCTACTCTTGCAAAGGACATCCTGGGATTTTTAATGACCACAGAGAGTCAGGACCTCGCTTTAACGTCTCATCCAAAAGACGGCTGTAAGCGCAATAAGCCTCAATAAAACAACACACATGCTGACTGAAACACACCCTTTTTGCATTTTGTCCTGTCATGGACAGCCAGTGTCATACATATTATGGCAAACACGGTATCCTAATAAAATAATAATAAATTATAGAAATGACCTCCACAAAATCATTCACAAATGTCTTAAAAATTGTTTTGAATTCTGGTGGGACTTGTACAGTGGGTCAGAGCAGGCATAATTTAGTCTGCCGTTTATGCAGCATTATGTCTTTACACTGAATATTGCACAGAGCAGCCTTAAATCAGCTGTGTAAAGACATTTAGAGTGTATCAAACTCTGATAGAGGTTGTAAAGAAAATAATATCAGGCTATAACTGGGAAATTCTATTTAAAAAAGCCTGTTAGATTGTTAGGAGCTCATCTTTATTAATATTCAGCGGGAGACAAAGATCAGGATAGTCTCAAGGCTTGTGTGAATTGGACAGAGAGGGAGCATGAACGAGAGAGAGCAAGTGTACGTTTGTGGTGCGACACAGAGAGTGAATTCATCCATTCAGACTTTCAAGTGTGTGACTCATCCAGTATATCCAATACTGTGTTTCAAAACCTAGTGAGCTGCCTGTCTAGACAGCCTTGTAAGGCATCAGAGACTTCCAGTACGAAGACTTAATGTTTCAAAATGTACAAACGCAACACTGAACAGTGAAGCAATCCCAGAATGCACTCAGCATTGTAAACACCAGAGACACAGATGCATTTTATACCATGTCTGTGTGAATCAGACTTTTTATGCTGTTTATAGTTTCACACAGTTATCTCGTTTCCCTTTTTCAAACGATTGTATGTAGAGTCTTCCAGATCGGTCTCTTGTGAGGTTTCATATCAGTTACAGAGACAAGAAAATGACATGGTGATTGTAAATAAATTATATGTTTGCTTGTAAAAGAATTGTATTTCACGAGAAAATGTGCATTCGCTCACAAAACTGTTGTGAGGAAAATAAATTGCGGTGGGAAGAAAACCTTGCTAATAAAGAGCAAACTCTAAAGTTCTTGCAGGAGCACAAATGTTTTGCATTGCATTGTGATTTTTTTTTCTGGAGCAAGCAATATTTTTGTGAGGTTTCCTCCCATCTCGTATTTTCCATCACCATGTTCCCTAGGCGCTCCATACTATGTAGACAGCGAGGCAGCAAACTATGTTTGGGAACAGGCCACTGTGCCGTGGTGAATTATTGAAATGTACTAGACGAATCTGAGGAACCACATCCACAAGCATTATTTAAAGAGTTCATATCATAGGAGAACTCTAATTCACATTATATGACTGATGTCAGAGATCATTTGCACACAGTACAGAGGTCTTAAAATATAGCCTGCTTAAAGGGTTATTTCACCCGAAAAGGTGAACTAACATCCATTTACTCACTTTCAAGCCATTCTAGGTGTATATGACTTTCTTTTTTCAGCCAAACACAATCGGAGTTCAATTAAAGAATATCCTGGCTCTTCCAAGCTTTATATTTGGAATGAATGGTACCTTAGATTTTGAAGCTCTGAAAAGTGCATCCATCCATAATAAAAGTAATCCATACGGATCAGGTGAGTTAACAAAAACTTCCTGAAGAGAAGCCATGGTTATTTGTAAGAAATTGTGTGAAGCAGCACAACTGTTTTCAACATTAATAATAATCAGAAATATTTGTTGAGCATCAAATCCTCATATGATAATGCTTTGTGAAGGATCATGTGACACTGAAGACTGGAGTAATGATACTGAAAATACAGCTTTGATCACAGAAATAAATTACATTTTAAAATATATTCAAACAATAAACATTCATTTTAAATTGTAATAATATTTAATTATTTAAAAAAAACACGTTTGCTACTGAAATAAAACAAAATTAACTGAAAAATTTGCATTTATTGTATTCTCTTTTTCACTATAAATTATAAGAAAGCAGAAAATATGAAAATGTAAAGAATTTTAAAATATGAATACAAACCACAAAAGCATAAAAGCAATACTAAAGAAACATTGGGAGGAGTATTTTTGTGTGTTGAATAACATGCACAATGATGTATGTAGGGTTTACATACTGCTTTTTTCCTCTATAGTATGTCTGAATAAGTTGGGAATGAAAGCAGAAGTTGAGATGTCAGCGTGATTCAGAGATGCCGTGATTCCCCTGCGGTGTCTGACGTCTGTCTGATCAATGATCTACAGATGACGCTGCACTGACTCTAATCAGTCTTCTCTTGTGACACTAACGGGTTTAATTTTGACATATTCATAATGAGCACAATTCATCAGGATATGTATTCATGACAAATGCAGCATGGCAACCATAGGTTTAGCCAAATTAACTTTTGCGCATGCTAACACCAAAAATTTCTATGTTGTTAATATTTACAATGGATATGTAACATATGAATATGTTTATAAATGTGTATAATTTTATTTTAAAAATATAAATAAAAAGAAAAGAAATAAATATGAAACAATAATATCGCTATTCTCTGCAAAGCTGCATTTAAATGTGTGGAATGTGTGCCACGTATATATATATATATACACTAACAACTAACTACTAATATTATATATATATATATATATATATATATATATATATATATATATATATAATAACTGATTGATATTATTTATGATTTTACAGTAGTAAAAATATCTGCAGCATCTGTGGCATTTTGTCCAGAGCTGTAGTTACCATACTAAATTGTTGTAAGTGTTTTAGCTGCAGAATATCTGGCTTTATTAAATTAATTTTTTTCCAATCTTTTCACTGGATCTGGTGGAATCTGGTGAAAAATGTTCACACCACAAGCAGACAGACACAGGGCAGGAACATGGCTGAAAACAAATGAACGGCTGTTGCCATAGTAACAAGGGTTGACGGGTAGCTGCCAACAAGTGTACCTGCTGCCAAATGGGGAATGTTCTGTGGGTTTGAGGTTGATAAGCTCTTAATTAATTAGCATAAGTTTACAAAGGGGCAATATTTCTAAATCTGGACATGTTTCACAATTTGCAAAAGGTCATTAGCACATTACATCTCAAACATCAGTTACAGTCAGGTTATGATTAATTACTTAATACCTAACTAAATAAAGAGGGTCCATTAGCACATAAATATCGATTTATGAAAATGTATACAAATATATTTTGGCAACCATTTAAAATAAGGTCTCATTTGTTAATGCTAGTTAATGCATTCATTATGTATATGACAAAGTTCATATATTTGGTCTTGGCGGAATAGCTCTGGTACTTCTGTTATTGCTGTTGCTATTGCTGCCACTGCTGTTATCGCTGTTATTGCTGCTATTACGCTATTGCTGCTGCTATTACTGCTGCTGCTATCCCTGCTGCTGTGGGTATTGCAGAGCACTTTCGGGAATTGCTACTGCCAAATCAAGTCAAGTCACCATCATTTATATAAAGCGTTTTACAATACACATTTTTTGAAAGCAGCTTTACAGTGATAATAGGAAATTAATGCAACAAAGATTGTTTGGGTTGTACAGGAGATCTATAAGAAAGTCATTATCCAGCTTATTTATATCCAAGCATGATTTGTGATTCGACTATTATTCAGGCACATCTGTCTCCTGTAGTGAAGGACGTAAAGCTAGGTCAGTCACTCACTATCAAGCGGTTTCAAAGCCTGTTGGGTCTCATTACTCCTGCGTCTAATGTGATAACTTTCGGCCTGTTGTACAAGAGGCCCCTGCAGTGGTGGCTGAAAACCAAGGGGATTCTCCCCGAGGGGAAACCCGCTCAGCACAATCAAGGTCATGCTTACGTGCCTTGGCTATGCAAAAAACAAACTCGGTTTCTTTTCCAAAGCCCTGTACTGGGGGCACCTTGTTGACACTTAATGCTAATGACGGATGCATCCCACTCATGGCTGTTGGGCAACCATGAGTGGTCGCTCGGCTCACCTGGAGTTTGTGCACACAAACACTTCCTCCAAGACCTGTGGGGAAATCTTGCACTTGTTTGTACTACACCACATCGGTGGTCTCTTATCTAAACCGTCAGGGGGTCTGTATTCTCATCCATTATGCAAACTGGCTCCTGTGGGCCCAAGGGAAACTGTATGCACTGAAGTGGGGAGACTGGAGTTCCTTCAGGAGTTTTTTCTTGGGAGGTTTATCCCCCTCTGCCTTAAAGGTGTTTATTGTGGCCATAGTTGCTTACCACAGTCTTTTTTTTGGTTGGGCGTCCTTAGGGAGAAACTCAAGCATTGCTAACTTCCTTCGTGGCACCTTGAGGCTGAGGCCTACACCAAGCAGAAGAGCACCGGCTTGGGATTTGGCCATTGTCCTGGGAGGCCTTACTCTGGCCTCCTTCAAGTCCACTGAAGAGGTTCTTCACTCTTAAGACAGGGTTTCTCCTTGCTATTTATTCCCTTGAAAGAATATGAGATTTGCTTGCTCTGTCGGTAGCTCCTTTTTGCTTGGAGCTTGCACCTGGTATGGTGAAGGCCTTCCCTCACCCTAAACTGGGCTATGTTCCCGAGGTCCCCACCAAGATCAGGTAAAACTTAATCTTCTGTGCCCAGTAATAGTTGGTCCATGGAGCTGCCCTGTGGTGCAAACTGACCAGTATTTTGTTTGCTGTGGGTCACCTAGAAAAGGGCATTTAGCATCTAAGCAGGAGGCAAGCAAGTGGGCAGCTGAGGTTATCTTACTTGCATACACGCTGTAACAATAGGTGACTCACAGGCAAGGATCCAATCGCTTGTCTTTTATTAAGAATGGTCGTACAGGCAGAAGGTCATGGCAAACAGAGAGCAATTGTGATCGGTAATCCAGGCAAGAGTCCAAAAGGCAGACAGAAAGAATCAGGTACGTTTATCCAGGCCGGTGGTCAAGACAGGCAGATATCAATCACAAGCGTAAATCCTGGCACAGGTCGGGGCAGGCAGAAACAGTAACAGGCAAACAGACTGATAACCTCAGAATGATAACCGGGGCTAATCAAGACTTCAAATCAAGACTTGTGTCAAGCTGGTGTGAAAATCAGTCATGACGGTGTCCAGCTGGTGTGACAATCAGTCCAATGTACTGCATGATGGGAAATGTAGTGTGTAGTATAGTGTCAGTATATATGTGAGCTCCCTCTGGTGGCCAGAGAGGGGAGCGCGGAGCTCATATTCATAACACACGCAAAGGCATTTCCCACAGCATCTCAATGCAGCATCTCATTCCCTCTTCAGGGAACCAGAGTTACATACCTAACCCGAGAACTAATCTGTTCACAAATATTATTGTAAAGTGTTGTATTATCAGAGAATGCACATGCTTTTAGGTGCAAAGCTTCATTAAACATGAACAAAATAATTCAAATTCATTATGATGTTTTACAGCACAATTGGAATTGGTCTCATATTTGATGAAATTTGCATCATTGATTCTTTTAACAATCTGTATTGTGTAAAGAGCTTTATATATAAAGGTGACTTGGCTTGATTTTTCAAGTCACTATGGTTTCTGCCAAAATAACACAGGAGATGAGCAGGATTTCCTCAAGTTCTCACCTCATGGCTGGCTCAGTTGAAGCAGGAACGGAAGAAATAAATAAATCACTGTGACGTGTCTCATCCCATGCCTCTATATCTAGACAGAGATGTAGTTTGCTTCAATCTGAAGGAAAGAGAACGACTTTCATCTTTCCTTAGCACTCGTTAATATATAAAAGCAAAGTTGTTTGTTTGTCTTTCCTTCCACAGATTTGATCAAAAGTCTCATTCCAGAGCAACTGAACTGTCTCTTGTGAAGTGCAACCATAGGTGTCTCTTTCTGTTTGGATAGTAATGTAGATTGCAGTACAAACTTGAGGCAACATATAATTTTTGTTTGACACATATTGTAGTGCATGAAAATGCAGTTGCATAGCTAGAGGTTTGCCTCACATTCGCTGCGTTGCATATTGTGTGGAACATGTTTGGGGCCTTATACTGTCATGCTCAAAAGTTTACCTTACAGAATCTGCTAAAACTTTTCCGCCATTTAGAAATTTACGAAAAACCTAATTTTTCGAACTCCTGTGGTCGTGTGGAACGAATCAAGTGATTTTTAGTGCATTCTTATGGGGAAAATTGTTTTGGTGTATGAGAATTTTGGGTTACGAGCTCGCTCTTGGAATGAATTGAGGTATTACTATACTTTGATTTTCATGAAAATTGAATCACATAATCTCCATACCACGCTGACCAAAAGTTATTAAAATCAAATTGATTTGTCAACCCATTTTCGATAACCTTGCGAATGAACTCGACAAAATGGCTGCCTAACTGAAAGCGCAGCTGTAGCTCCACAACGCATTAGTGTATTCTCATCAAACTTGGTGCGTGTCATGTCAATCATGATCTGAGACAACCTGCAGAATTTTAGTGCTGTGCCCCCTTTACTTTGCCCTGTCTCTACAGAAAACGTTTTGGGGCAGCGCCAAATTGTGGTCAAAAGATAAAATCTAATTTATAAATATAATAATAACGTTTGATTACATTAACCTATTATAAAGCAAATTGTCTTAATATGTTTCTTGGGTCAAGCCGAGAACACAGATACCAAATTTGTCATAGTTGGCCAAACTTCCTGTCCACCATGTTGTTTTCTTTAAAAACCTACTTTTTCTAACTCTTTTCAAACCGTTTGTACGATTTTCACCAAAAACGAATCATGTCATCTTTAGACCATGGTGACAAAAAGTTATTAAAATCAAGTTGATTTGTCAAATCGTTTCGACAAAATGATCGCCAAATAAAAGCAAGGCTGTATCTCTGCAACGTCTTAGCTTATTCTGACCAAACTTGCTGTGTCTCATGTCAATCATGACCTGAGGAAACCTTCAGAGGGTTGGTGCAATGCCCCCTAATGGTCAGGAGATATAAAAAAAGTGATGCTTTTGCTTAGAACTTCCAAAAATCATGAAACTGGTCTCTTTAGATTTAGTGCATCATGCGAGTCCTGCAATGCCAAATTTGTCATAGTCGGCCAAAGTTCGTCATTTTGTGCGTTAAAACGTAATTTTTAAGTTTTCTTTCAAAAACTATTTTTTCAATCTGCTCCTAGAGACTGTTTGTCCAATTTTCAGCAAAATCGAATCACATCATCTTCAAACTGTCAACAAATAGTTATGGATTTTGTGTTGATAACCGAAATCGTTTTTGTATACCGCAGCAACAAAATTGAGGTAAAGATGCCAAAATGACTCATGCTGTATTTCAACAATACTTTGCTCAGCTGAAACCAAACGCATGTCATTGTTACCTCACTCTGAACACACCACATCAATTTGGTTAAAGTGCCACCTATTGGTCGTAAACAGTTAAATCGAATTACCAGTGACTGTATTTATGATTTTTTTTTAATATTTAGACTAGTTTTATTAAAATGTCTTTAGTTGTTTACTGTTGGTCTGATGCTGCCAGGCATGTTGGCATGACTTCCTTCTGCTTGCCCCCTTCATGGCTGCTTGCAGCTATATTTTATTTAGTACTGTCCTGAATTTACTTACAAAATGCTTACATATAGTCCACAAGATGAAAAAATAGTTCAAAATAGTTACCCTGTTCAAAGGTTTACATACCCTTAATACTATGTGTGCCGTTACCTGGATGACCCTAGACACACAAATTCCCAATTTGTGATGGGAGTCCCATTTTTGTCCTGATATTTGAACCCTTTCCAGCAGTGACTGTGTGATTTTGAGATCCATCTCTTCACACTGAAACCAATTGAGGCACTCAAACACAACAAAAAAGTTAAAACATTCACTGATTCTCCAGAAGGAAATCGAAAGAGCCAGGGGGAAAACCTTTGAAAAAGGTGGTTTTCAAATATTTCTTATTTTTTATTTTTTTCATATAATACTGCCCTTGAGTAATACTTAAATTTTGCATATACTTACAAGAAACATGCTTACTTGAAGACAAATTAAATTCAATTTACCTTGAAGATACCTTGAAGTACAATTCACCCCCCGCCCCAATATACACGCACACACGCACACACACACAAAAAACAGTTGTGGATCATCCAGATAACGGCACACAGTATTAAGAATCAAGGGTATGTGAACTATTGAATGGGACATTTTCTGTATAATCTTTTTATTTAAAATATATTATTCAATACTGTACTAAATAAAAAATAACATGCATTTGAAATGATCCCTTTTTCTTTCTTTTTCAAAATAATTAACAATTTGCATATTCTTTTGAAAAGATTTAACAGAAACAAAAGCAATTCTCAGAACTGAGGGGCCCAAAGTGCAACAAATCTTACCAACCCCAAATCAAATAGTTCACTGCAGGTGATGTGTGCAGTAGGTGAACTAGATTTTCAAATGGATGGGTAATGTCAATAGACAATTAGGAGTTCACTGGCTCTCCTCACCGAAAGCTCATCAGAGAGATGGTAATTAGAACAAACTGAGCTTAAGTGCTCACAAATGAAATAGCCGATTGCTGCAAACGTCAGGTCAAGTGCTTTAGTCAGCGACACGCAGCCCAAATGAAGCTTCACGCTCCGAGAGACTCAGCAGAGAGAATAAGAGATCTAGTGAGGACACGTCTGGAGCTGACAGACATCTTGTGTGTGTTTAGACACCTTTGAATTGACCTGTGAATTTATGACATCGCATTTTTTTCATTTTGATAACATTGTTTTTTATTTGATTGCTATGAGTTATGATATTTCTAAATAATCTCTGGCCTTTGAGCTATCCTTGAGATTTCTGAATTTTTTGCATTTAACCATATTCATAGGCTGTTGAAAGATATAAATATATACAATTGTTTCCATTTTGCTGTTACTGAAGTCTTGTCTTGAGAAACTTTGAGCTAGCATGCAGCTTTGCCAAGTTATAGAAGTTGAATGGGAATTTGAATATCTGTTGATACTACAGAAAGTGGAATTTAAAAACTCAATGAAATTCAAACTGAACATCAAAACACATTTTACAGAAAAACAAAACATTTAAGATATATCTATTTCTTTGAATGTTAATTAATTTTTACTCTACTTATTTAAGTTTGAATTCCAATTCTGTATTCTGTTTGCAGAATCGTTCCTCCTGTTTTCAATTCAACAGCCTTTGATTATGTTGCATGATTTGCATCCCTGCTAAATAACATTTTTAAACTTTTGAAGGGTTGTGTATAAACAATTAATCATACATTCACTATTGTAATATATGTACCCTCATTATATATACACATAGTAAGATATTGCAGTAAGTCAGAAGTTCAATTGAAATAAAGTCTTTTTGAATTACAACTTCAACACAGCTGGATAATCAGCTTTCTTGAATCGTAATTCATTTGCATTCTACTTTCTTACGTTTAATTTGTAGTGCAGTTCTGCATCCTGTTTGCTACCTAACATCCCTTGATGTTAAATGTGTGGCATGAGTGTGTTTAAGTGTGTTTGTGTGTTTGGCATTGCAACTTGCTTTTGCAGTAGAGGGTCTGTCAGATTGACGCTCATTGAGACAGGCAGAAATAGAGGGATAGAAAAACACAGGAACAAGAAGAATTGAGCTGTCAGTGTCATTTAGAGACCTGTTCTGTGTATGTGTGTGTGTACAAATGTCAGCAGAAATCTCATGTGTGTTTGTGCATATGCGAATATCAGCCGGTCTCTTTCTCTGACACAGACAGATGATAGTGGAGACCCGCTGTGAAGGTTATTTGTCCTTTAGGACACCGACACCGTCTATCTATCCAGAAACTCCATTCTCACATTCAGCTCTCAAAACCAAGTCATACACATACAATCAGATTAATAGAAGTTGACATGCAGAACTGACTGAAACATTGTTCAAAAGAGTTCCAAGACTTATCCACAAATAAATAATCAGTAAAATAAAGCTATGGTAATTGTGGTGAGTTGAACCTTTTTAAGGGTTTCATTATTGACATTTGATTCATTATATATTTTATGTAACATATTATTTTAATTAATTATAATGTAAAATTATGCAAGTTTGAGCTTTTTTAACTGAAAGGAGCTGATATATCTTAAAGTGCCATCGTTTTGTCTTAAGATGCACACAAGTAATGTTTTTTAATTAATACATTAGTAATACAGCAAAATAAATTGTATATAAAGAATATATTTTATTTAGTTCATATGTAATTAAAGCTGAATTTGTAAGGACTGTCAGAAAAAACATGAAAAACATCACACAGTGCATGATTTTAAAGAATGTTATGGTGATACACAAATTTTGTGATGATGTTGTGTTCATGCTGTAATATTTCAGTTGTGTTCACATATATGAATTGTGTTCAGATGTAGGTTAATGCATCATTTATTCTGTAGACTGAAGCAGAGAGCTGAGGCGCCCATGTCCATCTCTACCTCATCAGTAATAAATGATGGACAGCTGCACCCATCTGTTCACCTCATCAATGTTTTCTTCGCAAATCAATGCCAACTAACAAACTAACAATACTAGAGGAGAAGATGTACTGAAGTTGACTGACGAATTTGGTCAAGTGATTTCATCATAGTTGTATTCAGACAGCAGAAAACAACAACTGCGTTGCTTACTTCACGATCTGTGAGGAGACTGTAATGTCGGGACAGAAGAAGACAGATTTTCCAAAAGAAAAACTACTCTATGTCCAGTCAAGTCACTTTCATTTATATGGGGCAGTCATGACCTAATGGTTAGAGTCCAACTGGTAAACCAAAGGTCCCTGGTTTGATTGTCAGTATTATCAGAAAAGCACCTATTGGCTGCCTGGTGCTCTGGGTGTGTGTCACAGTTCGCAGTGTGTGTGTTCACAACCCCTAATGTGTGTGCATTAACTTGGATGAGTTAAATGCAGAGGAACAATTCCTTCACTGCTCAATTCCTTCTCAAATCCTTCACGTCTCTTAATATAGATTTACAATACAGATTGTTTCAAAGCATATTTACAGTGATAACAGAAAATTAATGCATTATTTGAAAATTAATGAATGTTTTCCTATGAAAGCAAACCTCAGAATAGATTTCAAAGTGCAAGCTGTTGAAAATGATACCGCTACCAACCCTGTGCAAGCCCTAAAAACGTGAATCTGTGAAAACAGTGACGGCATGCATATGTAAATCACGTCTAGTCTATAGGCATGCCCATTTGAATGCGAATGTGCACAGGCCGGTAGTCTTTCTTTTAAAAATGTGTTCTTTTCCACAGATCCTCGTGACGGGAATCACTTTGATAATATCCTCATCTTCCAAAGAATGAATACTTTTGTTGTGTTGATGAGGCCATGACTGCACCATTTTAATGAAGGTGACTCAAATTGACTTGACACATTTTTCTTTTGGTAAATCTGTCTTCTTCTGTCCTGACATTACAAACTGGATCTGTGAAAGAGAAAACATTCTTCTAACAGACCTCTACAGTTATTGTTTTCTGCAGTCTGAATAAAACATCTGAATAGGGAACGAGACGTTGTTGCAAAGCGTTGTGGGAACGCCTGTGCGTGACTATGTTGTGAAGCTCATATGAAATCAGTCCACTAGCATGACAAAATATCATAGATGGATCACATCATTGACCAGGAAATTATAAACCACATCTGAAAACAGCACACTAGCTTCTGATAGGCTGAGTATGGCATGGGGACACAGCGTCTTGTTCCCTATTCAGGGAACTAAGGTTAAATACGTAACTGAGACAGCTGAGAGTCCTTCTTAAGAGCCACAAAATACACAAACAGCTTTTCAGATATTTTCCATATGGCAGCTCTGTGCACATAGGCTCATGGTCGAATGCTCTAACTGGGCCTTCCTGGATTACAATAGGTTTTACAGTGCTAGTAGGGATGTTAGAAACATAACACAGAAGAAAAGCCTTTACCATGCCAGGAGAAAATTCTTGACACGAGGCTGAAACAGAAAGGGCTTGTAAATCTCAAATTCTCTTGAGAGATGTGTTACGACCCCGCTCTAGGGGTAACGGGGTGGAACATAAATTAACCTGTCGGTGCACCAAACCACAGTTCATTTTGCGCCAATAGCTTTCTCTGTGCCTTCCACCACTTCCACCATCTTCCTCTGTGCAGACTCCAGCTTTAAAGGGCGGGCCTTTGGCGGCGAACCAATCCGAGGCCGTTGCCAATAATCACCAGCACCTGGTACTAGAGAGAGATAGCGGGAGAGAGAGAGAGAAACACAGGAACTCCTGGCCACAATGACAGTGTCTCTAAACACAACGTCTGAGGACGTAACACCCCCACCATTAAAAGACAACCCAAGGTTGTTACTATAAAAGAAACAAGAAAACATCAACAATTACATACCAACAATAATATTCTTAGAGCTTCAATACATTTTTTTTTACATTTTTCAGACTGGGTTTGTCCACGGTGTTCAGAACCATTTTCAGCAACACTGCTGAGGCCGTTACGGTTGTCACTGGGAGTTGAGGTGAAAGGGTAAACGCGGTTAAATCAAACTCCTTGTCTACCTTGGAATTCTCCCCAACTTAAATTGAAGCAGTCGACAATAAGGAAGTTGACTTACCCAAACCAAACGGTCGGATGAATCTCCACTTTATAACTTCCGAACAATTTTTCAATCCGGATTTTGAATTTTTCGATCCTATTCTGCCGAATTAAATCGATCCCGGACAAGCCCCCAATTATGTTACGACCCCGCTCTAGGGGTAACGGGGTGGAACATAAATTAACGAAAAAAAACCGAAAGGTATAACTTAAATTCGTTTATTCGGGAACAGCCTCCGATTAATAATATAAATGTGCCAAAATAATAAACAAAACAGACTAGCTGAGTTTTTAAATCTACATGTCCTAACGAAAAATAAATAAAAAGAAAATACACAAAACTTCCCTTACTTCCTCTCTAACCAAAAACAGGAGAAAACTTCTATAAACAAAAATAGGCACAATCCAAAACGGAGAAGTGAAAACAAACAAAAGTATTTACAAAACAAACAACGGAATATTTACAAAATGCACAACAGCACAAACAAAAGTATTTACAAAGGCGCACAACAACGCATATTTACAAGGGCGCACAACAGCGCATATTTACAAATGCTCAACAGCGTTGGGCGGAAGCGTGGTGTTAGCTTACAGGATACCATTTAGTTACCTTGACAGTCACCAAGAGAACAGGCACACAGACAACAACCTGCTCTTTGTTCAAAGTAAATAAAATGCAGACAACAACACATCCTGTCGGTGCACCAAACCACAGTTCATTTTGCGCCAATAGCTTTCTCTGTGCCTTCCACCACTTCCGCCATCTTCCTCTGTGCAGACTCCAGCTTTAAAGGGCGGGCCTTTGGCGGCGAACCAATCCGAGGCCGTTGCCAATAATCACCAGCACCTGGTACTAGAGAGAGATAGCGGGAGAGAGAGAGAGAGAGAGAGAGAAACACAGGAACTCCTGGCCACAATGACAGTGTCTCTAAACACAACGTCTGAGGACGTAACAGATGAAATAGCCAAAAGAAAGATCGTTTTAAAAGTGAGAAATTTCTCAGGGACCTCCTCAGTGGGCTCTAAGGGAGCCAAGGAAAGGCCTGGTTCTATGAGTAAGTCCCAGGCCAAAGTGCTATGAAGGAAAAAAAAAATAGCTCTGCCGAGAAACGTTCTTGCAGGAACTTCAGCACTACACCCACTGGACAGTTAACTGGGTCCAGCTGACGATTTTGACACCAGGAAGTTCAAATATATAATTTAATAAAGTTTCCTCGTGGAGGGAAAGGTCTCAGCAACGTCAGCTGAGAGACCCAAACTCATGAGCTGGGCCCCCTCAGAGGCCAAGCCCACAGTTTCCATAGATCTGTATGGGGGTGGAGTATCAACCCCTTCAACTGAGACAGAAGGTCCCTCCTGGGCTGAATCTCCATAGGAGAGCCATCGAGGAGAGATATAAGGTCCACAAACCATATTTGAGATGACCAAGTTGCAGGGCTACTAACAAGAGACTAACCCCATCTTGGCAAACTCTCTCAGAACTCTTGGGAGCAGAGTGGTCGGGGGACAAGCATACAAGCTTAAATTGTTCTTTGATCACATGAATTAATTACATTTTACAATATATTTAAATAGAAAACAGTTATTTTAAAATGAAATAGTATTTCACAATACAGTAATACCTTGAGATACGAGGATAACCCGTTCCAGGACTGAGCTCGTTCCCCTCTTCAGGGAACTATGGTTACATACGTAACCTGAGACGTTTTTAATGGCTATAGAGACATGCACAAAAACATTATAGTTGTCACGTTTATGTCACAGTATTCAGGACTCTTAGTTTGCCTTTTCCTCGTCACATGTTCCCTGTTCCTTTTCTCACTCATCAGTTCCCATCATCACAGATTATTCACAGGTGTTTTGTGTTTCAGTTAATCTTAGTCAGTATTTAAGTTCTCCTTGTGCACTCCCCTGTTGTCGGTTATAGGATGTCTATGTTGGAATTTTCGTGTGTGTGGATGCTTTCTGAGTTTGCACCATCGCGTGCCATTTATGTTGAGTATCCTAAGTGTTTTGGTTTTGAGTTAGGAATAAAGTGTTTGTGCTGCACTCCTGGCTCTCCTTCCGTGTCTCCGCATCACACCGCAGCAACATTGGTAACAGAATAACCGACCTGGCTCGTCACCAAAAACGACGGAGTATCTTCATGGATCCAACCAGTCAAGCCGAGTGTGTATTGCGCACGCTCCGACAAAATGGTCGATCGCTGGTGGAATACATCTCAGACTTTATCGATCATTCTCATCTGGTACGTTGGGACGACGATACTCTAACCTTTTTCTTCGAGTGGGGCTTGGATACAACGGTTCTCCGGTCTCAACGGTGCCAGGGGGAACCCCTTATGGATTACATCAACCTCGTGATGTGGCTGAACGGGGTAGACTACGAGGTGGAGGAAGCGCTCCCGAGGTCCGCGTCCGATCCAGCGCTCCCGATCGCCGCGACGGATTCAGCGTTCCAGAGCTCCTCTACCAAGTCACCGCACCGCCGACGCCGTAAACGGGGTAAGCAGAGAGGTTCCAAGGCCACCAATGAGCAGAGTCCCGCGGCCGTTATTGAACAGTTTCCCCGAGCGGCCGAGTCTATTGAACAGTTTCCCCGAGCGGCCGAGTCTATTGAACAGTTTCCCCCAGCGGCCGAGCCTATTGAACAGTTTCCCCGAGCGGCCGAGCCTATTGAACAGTTTCTCCGAGCGGCCAAGCCTTTTGAGCAGTTTCCCCGAGCGGCCGAGCCTTTTGAACAGTTTCCCCGAGCGGCCGAGCCTATTGAACAGTTTCCCCGAGCGGCCGAGCCTATTGAACAGTTTCCCCGAGCGGCCGAGCCTATTGAACAGTTTCCCCCAGCAGCCGAGCCTATTGAACAGTTTCCCCGAGCGGCCGAGCCTATTGAACAGTTTCCCCGAGCAGCCGAGCCTATTGAACAGTTTCTCCGAGCGGCCAAGCCTTTTGAGCAGTTTCCCCGAGCGGCCAAGCCTTTTGAACAGTTTCCCCGAGCGGCCGAGCCTATTGAACAGTTTCCCCGAGCGGCCGAGCCTTTTGAACAGTTTCCCCGAGCGGCCGAGCCTATTGAACAGTTTCCCCGAGCGGCCGAGCCTATTGAACAGTTTCCCCGAGCGGCCGAGCCTATTGAACAGTTTCCCCGAGCGGCCGAGCCTTTTGAACAGTTTCCCCGAGCGGCCGAGCCTTTTGAACAGTTTCCCCGAGCGGCCGAGCCTATTGAACAGTTTCCCCGAGTGGCCGCCACAGACCCGCCGGAGCTGCCGTGGCCCGAGCAGCCGCCGCCGCCGGCCTTCAGTGACCTCCCGGAGCCGTCGTCGGCCTTCAGTGACCTCCCGGAGCCGCCGCCGGCCTTCAGTGACCTCCCGGAGCCGCCGCCGGCCTTCAGTGACCTCCCGGAGCCGCCGCCGGCCTTCAGTGACCTCCCGGAGCCGCCGCCGGCCTTCAGTGACCTCCCGGAGCCGCCGCCGGCCTTCAGTGACCTCCCGGAGCCGCCGCCGGCCTTCCGTGACCTTCCGGAGCCGCCGCCGCCGGCCTTCAGTGACCTCCCGGAGCCGCCGCCGGCCTTCAGTGACCTCCCGGAGCCGCCGCCGGCCTTCCGTGACCTCCCGGAGCCGCCGCCGCCGGCCTTCAGTGACCTCCCGGAGCCGCCGGCGCCCCAGCCTGAACCACCGCCGGCGTCCCAGCCTGAACCACCGCCGGCGCCCCAGCCTGAACCACCGCCGGCCGTCCGGCCGTCACCCCAGCCGGCCCCGCCGGAGCCTCCGCCGGAATGCCGGGACCCGACCGAGCCTCCGCAGCCGGCATCGCCTGAACCACCGTCGGCACCCCAGCCGGTCCAGTCGGCACCACCAGCCCCGCCAGCACCGCCGCCGGCACCCCAGCCGGTACTGCCGAATCCGCCGGCACCGCCTGCACCCCAGCCGGCCCCGCCTGAGCCACCGCCGGCACCCCAGCCGGTACTGCCGGTCCCGCCAGAGCCACCGCCAGCGCCCCAGCTGGCCCCGTCTGAGCCACCGCCGGCACCCCAGCCGGTACTGCCGGTCCCGCCAGAGTCACCGCCGGCGCCCCAGCTGGCCCCGTCTGAGCCACCGCCGGCACCCCAGCCGGTACTGCCGGTCCCGCCAGAGCCACCGCCGGCGCCTCAGCTGGCCCAGTCTGAGCCACCGCCGGCACCCCAGCCGGTACTGCCGGTCCCGCCAGAGCCACCGCCGGCGCCCCAGCCGGCCCCGTCTGAGCCACCGCCGGCGCCCCAGCCGGTACTGCCGGTCCCGCCCCCCTCACCCAGTGTCGTACTTTCTCCGGCGCGAGGTCGCGCCTGCCGGGAGGGGGGTGTAATGTCACGTTTATGTCACAGTATTCAGGACTCTTAGTTTGCCTTTTCCTCGTCACATGTTCCCTGTTCCTTTTCTCACTCATCAGTTCCCATCATCACAGATTATTCACAGGTGTTTTGTGTTTCAGTTAATCTTAGTCAGTATTTAAGTTCTCCTTGTGCACTCCCCTGTTGTCGGTTATAGGATGTCTATGTTGGAATTTTCGTGTGTGTGGATGCTTTCTGAGTTTGCACCATCGCGTGCCATTTATGTTGAGTATCCTAAGTGTTTTGGTTTTGAGTTAGGAATAAAGTGTTTGTGCTGCACTCCTGGCTCTCCTTCCGTGTCTCCGCATCACACCGCAGCAACATTGGTAACAATAGTATTTAAGGATTCCTGTGAAATAAAATAAAATGTGGTTCTTAACATTGAAACAGACAATACAGTAGCGGCATGTGGGGAGGAGGAGGAGGGAGGGATTATGTAAATAATTACGTAGATAATGCATACACATATGGAAGTGTAGTGTTTCTTCCCGTGTTGTGTATTGGATTGCCTCAGAACCTCACATTTATTATTATTAAACACACATAACTCGTGCTGCTTCTAGCTTAATACTCGTGAATCACTCGTCGCTCACGGTAATCCCTGCTGTAAAACCAAGGTGGCCCTCTAGTGGAGATCATATGCAATTACCCTATAAATCTATATAACACACACCACAGGAAGACTCGAGGGAGATGCATATCGAAGTCAACAAACATGTGAAGTGAACGAGTGAGGCGGCGTGGGCTCTGAGTGCTCCGAGTGCTCGATCTCCTAGCATCTGTGTCTCTAAGCATGCTGGTATCTCAAATCTTTACTTGTATTTCAAAGCAAAAATTTGCTCGAAGGCTTGCTCGTATCTCAGAATACTTGGGATGCTCCTATCTTAGGGTATTAATGTATTACTAGCTTTACTGTATTTTTTTATTTAAAAAGTTCCATCTCACTGAGCAAAAAAAAAAGACTTTTTTACAGCCACCAAATTTGCATGTGTTTTTTCTTTCAACCCTGTGAATATAAAGTACAGATTTATAGGTTCTACAAGCAAAAACAACAGTAACCAGGTTTTGTACTTTCAAGGCTGCATGCTCCAGTCAAGCAACTGCTCCAAGATGAATGGGAATGCAAACGGACAGCTCTCTCCAGGTATAATGGTGCCCTCTCAGCTCTAAAGCAGCCTAACATCTGATCTCGGGCCTGCTTTTCCATTCCTCACTGAATTCTGCCAAGCAAACAAAACTGATCCGAGCGCTCAGTCATTCTTCAGACCGCGGCCACTAAATCACTCCGACTGATCCTGAGTCAGCGCTTGGGAGGATATGGAAACAAACAGCTGATCTCGGACCACCGTGAACAGAACAAATGGAAGCCATCCTTTAATTTTCCTCGAGCCAATAGATTCACCCCTCCCGTTCCTGGCTGTTATTTATCCCCTAAAATTGGCGGAGCATAGAGTCGTCTATCTTGCCAGCACATGTACATAACAAATAAATGTATCCCGTAAAGCGCATACACTAGATATGAAGAAGGCAAGCCGTTGAATTAGTGTACAAAACTAAAGAGCCGCAAAGAGGGGAAGCAGGTCAACTAAATGAGGTGAAAGTAAATGGATTTTACACCACCAAATCAGGGCTTCATCTGGAAATAGGTCAGTGGGAATAGTTCACCCCAAAAAGAAGACTCTGTCTTTAATTTCTCATTAGACAAAATATGGGTTTGGATTGACTGAATTTAGTTTGTGGATGAGCCATTTGTTTAATCACCAGGATACTTTAATTTACAAGTGCCATTTAAAATCTTTGAAGTGCCAGTATGTTCTATTTATTTATTTTATTGCAGCAAAATGTCTGCCAAAATATGGCGGCTTTGCTGATTCAAGGCGAAAGTCAAGGCTGGAACGATCTACGCACCTGAGTGTGCCAGAGATGCTTTTAACACACTGTGACAAACACATTAACACACACACATACACACACTCACACATGCACACACACACACACACACACACACACACACACACACACACACACACACACACACACACACACACACACACACACACACACACACACACACACACACACACACACACACACACACACACACACACACACACACACACACACACACACACACACACACACACACACACACACACACACACACACACACACACACACACACACACAGGGACACCAGAGCAGATCACCATCACTCATGATCTTGCTTGTTCCATCCGTTTCTCCATTAACGCTGAGAGGGGGAAAGATTGTGATGGAGGAAAGGGAAAAAAGAAAGACAGGTGAAAGATAGACCCACAAACACCTATCTGTCCACATACACACACACACGTGGCCCTTTGGATTATGTGTGTGGAGTGGGCGTGGAATCTTATAATTTTGCCAAGAGAGGCTAGTTAGAGCCTCTGTATGTTTTTTCTTGTTCTGGCTTGCACCAATACAAGACTAAAGCTTAGTGTTGTAATCAAAACCACCTTTTGTGTTCAGAAGAAGAAAGAAATACATACAGGTTTGCAACAAAGAGAGAAAAAAGTGCAACAAACTTGAAAAAAGAGAGTCAGAATCTCATAATTAAGGCAATTCCTACATGGTGGGAACACAGCGCCATAAAACAATTCTTCTAATTACATGCAGGATTATTATAATTCAGTAAAAGCATACAAAATTAAATGGACTAAAAGAAAAAAAGTATTGACCCAATTTTAGAGTTAATAAATCATTAGAAATTAACTCTAAAATTGGGTCAATAATTCCTTTCAGATGCATTTCAGTGTAAACAATCAAATCACGTTACTAATGCATTACCTGACATGTTCGGAAAAGTTTCTCTTCATGTTTAATTTGTCCACATGTTTATAATCAATCAATCAATCAATCAATTAATCAATCAAGTAAAAACAATTAAATAAAAAAAAGGAATAATATAAATACAATGAAAATGCATTTAATGAACAATCCAACTGTTATGATTTCGAGCTCCACGTTTCCCCCCTCTGGCCACCAGAGGGAGCTCTCACATATATACTGACACACACACACTATATTTCCCATAATGCCGTTCAGTGGACTGATTACTGCATCAGCTGGACACCATTATATGAACTATAAAAGACTCACATGCATGCACACACATTGCAAAGTCTTGATTCGCTACTCTGATCATTCTAAGCAGTTTTTCCTGTCCTGTTTGCCTGTTATCGTGTCTGCCTGTTTTCCCGTTATTGATTCTGATCTGCCTGCCCTGACCTGTGCCTGGATTATCGATCGTGTATGTTATCTGCCTATCTTGACTTCCCTGGCTGGATTATCGTTTTTGTATGCTTTCTGCCTGTCCTGACCATCTGCCTGTACGACCATTCTTAATAAAGACACATTTGGATCTCTGCTTGTGAGTCCCATCCGTTACACCAACAAACAAGCAAACAAATGAATGAACGAACGAAAGAACGAACAAACAAATGAGTGGTTGTGGTACAACATGGTTGTGGTATAAATGACATTAAATATATTATACGTCATTTGTCATCTCTCTCTCTCTCTCTCTCTCTCTCTCTATATATATATATATATAAATGACATTAAATATATTATACGTCATTTGTAGATGACTGTGAATAAGCTTAAATGAAATGGACCAATAAGAAAGAAGTCACTAAGAAATCCAAAAAAGAAAAGCATAGAAACACACACGATAATTTGCTAAGAAAAAGAACAATAGAAACAATATATCAACACTCTGGAAAGCATTCGTAACACCCTTGAATTTACACTGGTAAATACTCACATTTCATTTGCTGCATATCTGCAATTCAGTGTGCTGTCATTAGTGGCACAGAAATTACATACTTCACTAGACCTTCAGGTTTTGCTACTGAATAGCTAACATAGCTATACACAATTATGTACAAGTGAAACCAGCAATAACCTGTATAAACCAGCTCATCCTGTCACCAGAATTAACACCTTTCAGCAGGGTGACATATGGAAAAGGTTTAGGGCTTTGGGCGACATTCATCTGATCCAAATATTCAGGTGCATCTTTGAAATGGTAAAGAGGCTGTTTATAGATCAACATGTCTGAAAGATTCTGGCAAGAGAAAAGGGGGAAAGTGCAAGAGCAGAGTGGAGAGAGAAAGAGAGAAAATGAACACGGATAAGGGAAGATGCACAAATTATATTTTTTTAATGTCTTTCTCCTAGAAAGCAATGAGAAGTTTGGCTGAATTCTACAGCTTCTCAGATGTTTCTCCTTTTCAGGTGAAAACGACCCCAGTAATCTCTCACAGTCAGAAATTTCAGAAGAGGTCTCGATAAGGTCTGATTTGCATAAAACCATGCTCCGATTTGCCAAGATAGTCTCTCATTTCCATATGAACTCATTTCTCACCAAATTCTCCTAAGATTTGAGCTTTTATTTAAGTTTATTTCATAATAGTAAGCTCTTTCTATTTTGTAGTGTTACGGATCAGAGCATGTGTGATGCGGAGAGTGACAAAGAGAGCAGGTCTCCAACTAAAAGAAACACTTTGATAAAAAAAACAACAATAAAAAAACACTTTAAATAACAAAACAAATAAGCACACTTGTGCATAAACTGAACTTAAACAAAACACTGGAAACTTAGCAGACCGGGACCACAGAGACAAGACAACATCCACACATGACAACATTACTTCAGCAACCAACAAACACAAAAGAAAATGCAAGAGTTTTATACATGAGGGAATGACAAACACCTGGGTAGACCCAAGTGATTACATGACAGGTGCAGGGAGTGAAACAATGACCTTACAGACAGGAAGTGCACAGATGACACGACTGACAGGAAGTTTTCCCAAGACCTCACCAACAGGAAGTGACAAAGAAGACCCAACAGACAGGAATAAGTGTTACATGTAGGATGTTGACATTAATTGCTCATTAATTTGTGTTTTTATTGGAGTTGGAAACAGCGAACCGGTTCTTATTAACCGGTTCCAGACCCCAAAACCATCGAAGATAACCACATGTTTCTGTTGCAATGTTTTTGCGGGTAATGACCAACATCAAACATTCAGCACAATTAAATAAATCTTTAAAAAAAAAATATTGAAACTGGTTTTAAAAACAAAAGCAAATAAAAGCAATAGAAAAAACATTTCCTTAATGTTAAACTAAAATGAAAATGAATACTAAAAATCGAAAAAAAAAAAATTAATTCAACTGATATAAATAATTAATTAATTCAAAATATAATAATATATAAATTATGCTAAAATAACAATGCTAAGAACAAGATTTTTTTTTTAAATGTTGCAAAAAAGAATTATCTTCCTATTGCATCCTTTGCTGGGATGTTGAGAGGTGAAAAGGCTGGTCGAGGGTTGGAAGTGCTAGAAGCACTGGAGATGTTAAAAGAAATAGGGTTAGGGTTGTGGTTATGGTTAACCCTGTCTGCCCAAATCAAACTGTGGAAGTAGGAAGCAGGTCCTTCCTCAGAAGAATGCACCAGGGAGATGCTGTAGCAAGGAGCATGAGTTCTGAGAACCAGCAGGGCTCAACTAACAAGACCTGCTCCTAGTCCTCCCTAGTCCTCCCCAAGATTGGCCGTAACCCACTACTTTTCTTGAGTAAAATGAAGTCATGACATACAATCACCTGTAGGGACTGGCTATATCACATATTTTTCCAGTAGGACTGACAAAATATGCCATTTCCTCCCGTACAATAGGAGCATCCTTCTCCAGTAAAGAGGTGAACTGAATGCCCCTGAAGTTTTTTGGTGTCCATAGGCAAAATTAATTACATAGCTGATAAAAAGTAAAAACCCTCTCCACGATTGGGTAGAGGGTGCTTGAGAAGATATGGCATTTTTGAACCGGATCCTATTGTCCACCGGCCATTGGAACCCAGATATAGAAGAAACTGGTCTTTCATTGAGAATTTTGGTTACTGCAGACTGTAGGGTTCAATAGAGTGCTGTAGGGCCAGTGGCGGAACAGAAAGAAAACTGAATGAAAGATTCTCCACCTGGCCCTCATCTAGGGAAGGAAGTGGTGCTGCAACCGTCTTCTGAAAATCTGTTCCCTCCATCTCTGAGTTGACTGTCTCACTTGGCCTGATATTTGGCAGGCTGAGCAAGGGTTGGGACGGGCTTTGCCTGCGGCCAGCTCCATCCTATAGCCTAGGTAGAGCCTGCTGCTGACGCTGGGGGCGCCCTCGGCGATGGGCAAGTGAAGGTGCTGCTGCCAGTGGCGGGGTGGAGGCAGTAGTGGTCCACTGGGTCAGGATGTGCTTGATACCCACCATCTGTTTATTTGCAGCCAAGAACTCCTTGACAAAGTTTTCATCCTCGTTGCTGAAGAGGCCGACCTGAGATATAGGATTATATTTGAAATATAATGATATTTGTCTGTCGTCCAAATATAAGCCATGTTCAGTCAGATATTGTGATTCTGGACCACCAGAGTAAACATCGTCTGACCCAGGGAGCACATAGTGACTTTTGTCGCTGGCATGGCGAGGTCCGTTGCTACATCCATTTCCTGCATTAAAGAACTATCCTTGTCCAGCTCTTTGAGGGTCTTATCCTTATAGACTTTCAGGAGAGCCATGGCATGCAGGGCAGAAGCACCCTGTCCAGTGTCTTTGTAATCTTGGTCATAAGCACGGATGAGAACTTACAGGCCCTGGATGAAAGACACGGATTACCCCACCAGACAACAGCGCTTTGTGGACACAACTGCACCACTATTGCACACTCCACCGGGAGGATCTCCACAAACTCATTGGCCACCCCACCATAGGGGAGGAGTCACCAGCTTGGCAGAAAAAGGTGCTTTCCAAGAACTGATAAACTGCTCATGCACCACAGGAAAGAAAGGCACTGGGGCAGGACACTGAGAACCACCCTGAGATACCAATCATCCAACCTCAAGTGTTCAAGACACGGTGGAGGTCACCACTCGACTCTGACCCTCTCAGTGGCCAGGGAAAGCATGAGACATGGATACTGTCCCTGAAGGGTGCAACACAGCTGGGTCTTCATGCCTTGAGGACTCTAGCCCACCCGCCGATGTAGTGATCGACATCTGATCCTCCACTGGAGCTCTGAATGAGACACTAAGACTCTCATGAGAGGGACTAGCAATGTCATTCGAAAACTCCTCTGCTTGCAGTGTGCATGAGGAATGAGGGGCCCCAGAGACTGGCTCTGCAGGTTTTCCCCCACTGTGATCCTCAGGTCATCCTGCCTATTCACCGAAGTAGCCCTCTGTTGGCCAGGAGAGGGACAAGACTGGGCCATACGAGAGGGAACTCCACCTCTCTGAAGGTACTGGAGTCTCGACTGCCACACTGAGGTAGTCATCTTCCCGTAGTGGGTGCATGACTCATCCACTAACACCACCATCAGTGTGCTTTGAGACCAGTCATAGGCAGTGATCATGACTGTCAGATGGGGCCAGGTTATGGCAGCATCCTGAAACACACAAGTTGGAAAGATGTCTTTAAAAAGACAGAGCATTATGCCCGTGTTTGCCCTTTTGGGCAAATGCTATCTTTTAAGTGCTGAAGTGCACAGGGGTTGCAGCACAGCTCCACAGGACTGAACCTGCAGCTGTGTATGACAGGAAAATAACGTTCTCCTGCAGGAAGCAGTAACCACCGCTGAAGAGCTGTCACTCGCAACACCCTTAGGAGCATTCACCCTATCTTCCCCATGATCGTTTTATAATTTCAAGCAGTCGGAAGCCAAACCCCTCCGCTTCGAAGTGAAATGCAGAATGTGCAATCCAATGCACTCATCCTTATGTACCCGGACGGGACGGAGATGATGCAACTCTCAGACGCATTGACTCAGTTAGTTACGCTTGAAGATGATTGGTCTCTAGGGTGAGATCCAAGTTCATCAGTACAGTTCTGATGTAACGTTGAATGTGACTGACTGATAGGTAACTAATGTCAACAAGTGAAACATTGTATAGTGTTACAAATTAATTTAATTAAATCCACTGAAGACAGTAGACTTCATATTGGTAATTCTAAAATTATAAGTTCTTATAAATATCATATAATGGTATAAAAAAAATTCTCATAAATATTGATGAAAAATATAAACACACACACATTTATGCTTTTGGCAAACTGCATAAATGTTATTTAGGGTTAAGAACCACAGTTATTTAGTGGAAACTAAATTCCTCTCATTTTAATTCTCCTTAGACACATTGAATTGGAAACCTCAGTAAAAAGCACCTTTAAATCTCCTGAGTCACAAAAGAGCAATATCTGAGCAAGAGGAACAAATGACAAGAAAAAATAGGAATGAGTTTAGACAGAGAAAGAGAAGACAGATGGGGATGTAAGACACAGAAAAGATGGATGAAGAAATACACAAATAACACCACAAACTGTCTGTCTTTGCATAGATCATGGCAATGTCTCTCTGACCAGAAGAGAAAAGAGAATGTGAGTGCTGAGAACACTCTTCAGACTGCACATTTGTCTTGCTGTCATAAAACTAAACTACAAATAAGTTGTTAAAACATTTGCAGTGCCACCCTTTCTGATAGTTTCATTCTAATCTTTTCTTCATTCAGGATCTTTTGGATCATCCTGAAACTGAAGACACACGAAGAACAGCAGCACAGCATGAACTCACGCCACATCAGCAAACTACTGTATCTCATGCAGTGCGCTTTGGCTGTAAGCAGTACATTCTGGAACATGCACTAGATCATCTACTTCATGCATACAGAAAAAATGTGTGTGCTATGCACTGTATAGTTATTTATTGCACAAAAAGTAAGAGAATACGATTGTCACAGTTGCAGGGGCTGAGGAGAATAGGAGGCAAAAGGAGATTCTTAGAAATATCTTTACTAAATCAAACAATTTAAATATTCAAAACAAAATGACATTTGGTGAGCAAAATGAAGATCATAAACACTTGACAAAACTATAAAAAAATGGCACCAAATGTGTGGAAACTAAGCATGGAGACAAGGACACATAAGACACTAGCTTTATGCAACAACACACCATAAAGACTGATGGCAAACACAAGGTATATATACAAAAGGAGGTAATGAGGGGATTAGACAAAGGTGACAAGACAAATTAGGTGACTGATGACGCAACAGGTGAATGGAAATAAATAGGGAAACATGGAAGGAAACAGGAAGTGCACGAAAGACACGAATGACAGTTATTTTTAAGAAATCAGAGACTAAACGATGCATATGAACATGAACATAAGTAAGTTAGGAAACTACTGCAGCCAATACCTCAGTATAAACTATAACCCAGAAAGAAAAAGAAAAATGGCTTTGTTTGTCTAAATAGCACTCCTGGAGAGACCAACTAAATATATGCATGAAGTCAATATCAGCGCTGGTTTGGCTGTTTTGCTTTCCTCTAAATATTTCATGTTCATAACTAGCTCAATCTCCCCTATCTGAACCTACTGAACTTTTTTTTTTCTGTGCATTTGCTATTCAAATCAGTTACAGACGACAGGAGAAATGCTCTTCTTTCATCAGTAGTATCAACATGTATTTTTTTTTATAATTTTCTCTTAATATAATATAATATAATATAATACATCAATTGTCAATTCCCCTTTGTCACAGCACCACCAGGACTCTTATTTTGTCATTTTTGAAGTCACATGTTCCCTTTGTTCTGGATCGTTCCGTCACTCATCAGTTGCCATGAACACTAATCTTCACAGCTGTTTATCATTGGTTTCTTATCACTTGTTGTTTATGTTAATCACATGTTGAGTTTGCACTGCTGTTACAATCTCCTTGCCATCATTAAACGTTCCGTTGGATCACTCATTTTTGTCTTCGTCCTTGCCTTCGTGTAAAAGAACAACCGACCAGGTTAGCCTAAGAAAGACTTTTTTGAAATTAAAAGAAAAAAATGGAGCCTGTCACCCCAGCCATGGCCAAGGTGGATCTATTTTATGCTGTGGTTGCTGTGTGAGCCTGGAGAAAGCACAGGGCTGCTGACCCAGTTGGGGCCATGGAGGCCGATCCTGAGCCAAGCCAGCCCGGAGACTATTCCTGTGCGCCCAGAGACACCCAAAGAGGCTACAGCACCCCCAGTAAGCAATGGCCAAGAAGGCTGTATATGTTTTTTTTGGCAGCCCTGTATGCCTGGAGGAACCACAGGGCCACCGCCCCAGAGTCTGCGACGACCCGTCAGTCAGCGCCTGAGGTACTGCTTCCCTACCCCACCCTCGATCATCAATCTCTCCTTTTTCATCTTCAACTGTTGATCTCCCTGAAACCATACAAAAAATTGTAAGAAGCTGTAGTACCGTCACTGACCTCATCCTCCGCGCCATCATCCCCGTGTTCTGCCAGTCCTCCAGCAGTGCTTCCGCTGGATGCCTGCAGTCCTGCGCCTCCTCCAGTAAAACTCTACCTTCACGGCTCCTCCTTGTTCATTCATCACTCCACCTTCACAATGGACTTGCGGGATGTCCGCTATGCTCTGTCCCTCCACCCCTTCAGCTGCAGCAGGCTCCTCCTTCCCTGCGTCATCGCCCTCACACCTGCTCCGCACCAGTCCTCGGGAGCACTGGCTCCACCTCGGATGATCGTCCCCACGCCTGCGCCTCCTAAGCTAGATGGATCGCTCGGGCCCATCTGCTCTTCAGCTGCATCCTGGGACTCTTCAGCTCTGTTTCCGTTGGTCGTCACCAGGACTTCGTCAGTCATCTTAACACCCTGGCTCCTCCCTCCATCAACTCTACCTTGGGCTGTCAGCACGCTCTGGGTCTGTCACCTCAACCATCCTCCTCCTTGGCCATCGGTCTTCTCACCGTCATTTCCTCCTGGTCTTCGTCCTCCTCCGGAGCCTCCTCCTGCAACAGTCTGGGCTATTTTTCTCATCACCTTATCATCACGGTACCGCCTTTCCGGGAGGTGGGCGTATTGTCACAGCACCACGTAACCAGGACTCTTATTTTGTCTTTTTTGAAGTCACATGTTCCATGTGGTCACTTATAAGTTGCCATGAACACTAATTTTCACAGCTTTTTATCATTGGTTCGTTATCACTCATGTATTTAGTTCTATGTGTTCACTCCTTAGTTGGCGGTTGTTATTTGTGTTGATCACATGTTGTTTGTACTGCTGTTACAATCTCCTTGTCATCATTAAAAGTTCCGTTGGAACACTCATCTTTGTCCTTGCCTTCACGTAAAAATGTTTCAATATATTTTGTTAATATATTTAATTATATTAACAAGCTCTATAAAATATTTCATATTTCATTTCAATTTGCAAATATAAAGGTTCTGTTTTCATAATTGGCAATAAAACAGAGTGAGAGAGAGAGCGTGTGAGAGATTTGGGGAATAAACTGTGTGCATGTACGCAAGTGACTGTGTGTGTGTGTGTGTGTGTGTGTGAAAGAGAGAGAAATGAGAGAGTGGGAGAGAGAAAGAGAGAGAGAGAGAGAGAGAGAGTGCAAGCATTCGGGATGAGGTGAATTGCATCGTGATTTCATCCGAGCACAGCTGTGAGACACGCTGAAGACAGGCTTTTTCTATTTGCAAACGTTTGTTTCTGAGGCTTCTCCTCTCAAAATCATCCTCAGGCAATGCTTCAGTGTTTTGTGTCTCATTACATGAGTTGGATTTTAATACTGTGAAGCCTCATGGAATCAGATGCCGGACGGGTTTGGTCTCCTGCTGGATTAAAAGCGTCATTCAGTCAGTTCAGCACCACGGACAGCGACTGAGCTCTGAGGTGAGATGACCAATGACAGCACTCATCTGTGTCCACAACCTCTCAACCTCCATCAAATCATTTCAGTTTTAACTAGTACAGTAATACTACTGTTGGCATATCACTGAACTAACTAAAAGTAAGAGACTAGTGGCTCTCAACTGGTTTTGTTTCAGGATTCAGATTTTACACTGCACATCAGATGATGACCAAAAGTGTTTTGCTACATCATACTGAAAAAATGCCTTAAACATTAAATACACAATGAGCCAAATGATTTTGCACAAAAATATCATACACTGTAAAACATGCTGGGTTGTTTAAACCAATGTTTGAGTCAAATTGGTTAACATTTTCAAGCCCAACATTTAGGTTTGTCCATATTTGACCCAAACATGAGTTGAAACAATGAGTGTAGAATTCAATTCAAGAAATGCATTTATCTCCTTTCAACTGTGCACAACTGATTATACGGTCACCTGCATTTTATTATTCACACTTACAACCTTTTTTCCCTGCTGTCTGTGACCCATCAGAACAGACCTCAGACCAGTTGAGGTTCGCTGATGTTATTCGTGTTTTGTGGTATGTGGTCATTTCTGTCTGTAGACGCTGCAGTGGTTTGTTTGCTGCCGGCTTCTTAAGTTTATTACACACACACACACACATATGCAGCAGCCCTGGAAGGCTCTCTGTGTACTTTATGATATTACGCAGCTCAGTGTTTGATTTATGAATCCTCAGTGTTGTGGAAACCACTGAGAGAGTGGTTCTCTTGGGAATGACCCTGTTCCCCAACCCACCTTGTAAGTGGTTCAAAGTTGCCTTTGAAAACAATCTTGTTCCTCCCAAGAAGTATGAGAAACAGAGCTCTTCAATGGTTTATTTCAGCAGACATTCATAATCAGCAGGTTGACTGGAGAAGTGTCTCATCTACAGTGTGTGGACTCCCATCTTTAACTAATGGGTTTGGCTATTTTAGTAATTCCAGTGAAATCAAATCTTCATGCTAGACAATACTTCACTTCCAATAGTTTTGGGGGGATTCTTTGCTATTTGGTTTTCTGACTCTGGAGGAATTTCAATGGCCTGCATCAACCCGGACCTGAAGACACATTGAACCCCTTCAGGATGATCCAGACCCTATAACATGCTCTTGTGTCTTGGTGAACATTTACTTTCATTCATTCTCCTCACTGCTTAAACTCTTCTGGGTTTTCCACTAGACATTTAGACAGAGGAGCATCAATAGCTGGCTTTTAATGCATAAAAAAGCATGTGTTTTAGTTTATGCACATCTTAGTGAATGAAAGTTAGTGAGTTTTAAGAGTTAAGAGTTTTAAGTTGAATAAATCTAAGATGTTAAGTGTAAACTTAATTATTCATATGCGCAAGAAGTTAATAATGACATTATTATAATAACCCAAGATTAATGGCTGTTTTGTTTTCCTCTAAATATTTAATGTTCATAAACTAAAGTACGTTTTTTATATTGACTAAAAGAGCCACAATGACTCCCCCGGAGGATACAGCTTTCATTTTCATTTTCTCAAAGTGAGGATTTTGCTCTCTCAAACACATGGTAATGGAAATGCTGCTCTATTCGAAAATATTTTCCGTGATATTTAGATGGCTCCAATTCATCCCAAAGGTGTTCTTTGGCACCACAGTCGGTAAATCATTTTCATGTAGACCTCTCTTTTTGGGTCACTGGCATGCAAAAACAGAAAAAAAAAAAAAAAAAGTTGCCACAAAGTTGAAAGCATACGATTCTCCAGCATGTCATTATATGGTGTCGCATTAAGATTTATCCTGATTTATACTAGAATAATCAAACTTATTATTTAGAAGGGGGCTTCCACATATTTTGGGATGTGGTTCTCCATCACACAGGTCCTGTTAGAACCACTGAAGTAAAATAAAATAAGTACATAAATCAAATGGAAGTGGATCATTGCTTTGTTTTGGAAATATTAAAATCATCATTTTATATTTATCTGAGAAAGTGTAATAACGAGATGACTTTTGCACATAAAAACAAAAGCCTTTTTTCCTCCCCGAGGACGAATTGTGCCTTTTCCGACTTCCCCAAATTGAAAGGAAATAAACTGAACAAATTGCCACATGAATGAACTGGTTCCAAGCCAGATGATTTTCGGCTGCTTCCTCTGTTTATGTAGTCTGATGCTTGTGACAGATACATTCTGAATCTCTTTTATCTACATTATTGACATTGGCAAGTCCCACCGGTGGTTTATCTAGAGACCAATAATTGAATCGCTCTATTATGTGTTTGTTTATAAGCCACTCGCTGAGGAAAAGGCTTTTGTATGTTCAGCTATGACACCCTGTGATAATGAATTCATCTCTAATATAAAAGGCTAAAGAATAAAAAATGACTGATGTTGCACAATGATTCGAAAGACATAGGTTGTGACCGCAACTACTGAGAAAATCCTCAAAGCGCAAACACACACAGCCCAGTTGGAAACTACACTGCAACATTTGTGCTGCTAATGCATCTAGCGCAAACATTTTTTCTAGTTGAGCAAAAGCCAAAAGATACATGGAGCCACAGAAAAATTCATTTTATCTTATGGTACCAGACAGAAATGATCCCTAGTGCTGTTCTACAGCAGTGGGCCAAAAATGGGTCACATATACCAGTCGCAGGAGGGTTGTGACCCATTTCACTGGTGGACAGCAGGGGGAAAAACAGAAGTAAATGAATACAGAACCATAGATAGAATATTAAAATACATATACAGTGATCACTCGTTTATCATGGTTAATTTATACTTTAAATATATTTTGATTAAATCTATTTATTTATAAAACCTTAATATTATACATTTACTCTCTCTCTCTCATACGATACGTATTATGGTGCTCTACACTCATCAATGACAGTAGTATCTTGAGACTCCAGTAATGATGACGATGATAGACCTGTGCGGTTCGATGAATGTGAGGATGATGATGATGGTGTTACTGCACTGGTATAATGATCTTTAAATCAGTTCAGGAAGCACCTCATCGTCAGATCGTCAACATTTGCTTCTGAGAGAGGAGAACAGGCTCCCACTGCACTCGTGCTCTCATTGGTGGATCTCGCACCGGGAACCAATCACGTGTCTTGTCTGAGTGCCGTGGGTGTGTACAATGCCTCTGAGAGAGTTTCTCTCTGGCATCCTGGGAAACCGTTTCTCTCGCGCATCATGATGAAGCAATGCTGCTTGCCGCAATACGGCTGCCAATATGGCGATATTTTTGAAATGTTATTTTCCGATTCATATTTTTGAAAAATCTGCGATGCACTGAGGCCACGAAACTTGAACCGTGAAGTGATGAGGGATTACTGTATAATCTTATCAACTTTTAAAAGGAAGAAACACAAGGTACATACAGGTTTAAAGCACCCCATTGTGCTTTTATCAGATGCATGCCTTTCAAAAGAACGAGGACTCTGAAGAATAGTAATGGGCGCTTCGCTTCTGATACACTTTGTAAGTGTAACCAATAACAACAGACTGGGCCGTCTGACCAATCAGAGCAGAGTCGGCTTGTGTGACTGAATCTTTGAACAGACCTTTTTCAGACTCCTTGGGAAACAAGGCGATGTGCAATATTTATTATGAGAAAATGTGAGTTTTTTTTACCTTGAATGCATATAAACCTATTGTAGGAGACCTCTCAAATTAAATTAAGATAACCAGAAACTGAATCTACTTTAACTCGACCACAGTTTGTTTTGTGCTGTGAATTATTAACAGCACAGAAGTACATAGACTTTGAGAAAAGAAAGAAAACAAAGGAAAACAACAGGATCCACACACATGTAGCACACCAAATCCACACACCAAATCAGCAGATAAAGAAATTAAGCAAATGCAAATACATGTTTAACAAATAATTTAAATCAATACATTTAAAAATAAACTTTGAAATGCCATTGTTCATGCATTTACAAAATTGTCAGTCTCTCCATGCAATCTACATCATCTTAATAATATTGAATATTGTGTAATATTAATGAATTTTGTATGCTCGATTATTTGAAAGTTTTATTTTGTTGTTTCATTTTTATTCACTTTAAAGGTGATTTGTTCCAGAAACATTTTTTATGCTGGTTGAAAAAGGCTCTTCACATCCTGATATCAATCACTAAGTTAAGTGTCTAAATGAAAATGAATACATATTCTGTGGAAGGCATAGGACCATGAAATGTCGATGTCGGTCTTGCCTGTCAGTGTATGAATGTATTTCCAAACCTCTGTGCACCTGTTCACACAGAGGTAGTTTAACGCAGTCTCTCGTGTTCATGTGTTTTGATAGAAGTGTGGCTTTGTAAACGCTCTGAAGGGAGGGTGGGATCTCACGCTTTCAAAGCTATCTTGCAATTGTAATGCTCTCTCGAAAATTGCCTAGCCTACCTTTAAATGATTCTAGTACTCTGCTGAGCTCCCACTTTGCATGCAATGTAAAATTTGAGTCCTGAAGCAAAACCAGTGACTTACAGTGGCTGCGGTAGCATCAGCTGCTGGCTAATGTGAAAACGTGCAGAACGGTTCATAATGGAATCCAATCTGGCAACATCCTCTTGCTCGTCACTGCCTGGGGTGAGTCCAGCGTGAGGCCGCTAATGGAACAGGCTCTTTTGATTAGCCTGCTCAAACAAGCTGGAAATGCTCTTCCCATACACCATCAATGTGGAAACTAGGCTGACCATGAGTCTGTATTGATAGAACGGATCCATACAGCACAGTGATTCCTCAGAGAGTCGTGCATTTGCTTTCTGAAATAATGCAGCAGTGATTGTTCAATCAGTGGCCGTCCTAAAACATGTAGCGCAGCATCAAGCTACACCAAAATGCATTTGAAATTTAAACTTTGACCCCATTTCATGATTTTTACAAGCATTGTCAATGACGGATATGATAAAAACAAGAAGTCAATTTGTATGCCATAACATAGAAGGCATATCATGAAATTCAGAGGATAAGCATCCAAATATATGAACGCTACACTGAAAAATACTGCACGTTAATCTGACAAATCAAGCCATGAGATACATTACGTTCTTATACACAATGCAACAGCAGTATGATAAATGATTGCAGTGCTTAATAAATTTAAATGATTTATGATCCCAATAAACTCATCTTCTGCCAAGTAATATAGTTCATTAGTTTTACTGTATCTGTTTATGGGTGACACGCAAAGCAGAAAATTAATGTGTGGTCATAATTAATATATTTCAAAATATGAATTTAGAGTCAAAGTAAACCACATTAAAGCAGAATAAGAAAAGGGAGAGTTGGAGCCATAATACAAAGCGAATGTACCACTTATCTACTAAAATTAATATATTTTTATTCTATTATGTGAGAAGAAAGAGAGAGTGGAGTAATGTAATGAACTGTAGGCAGGGCTGGGTGATATTTATCAGGAAAAATTTTAATTATCAATACTAACTATAATAACAGATATTGGGGTGGTTTTGAAAAATGATTTCATGTGGGCTTAATCTAATGTTTACATTCATTCTCAAGACCTAACAAGCATGTAGAAATGAAATTAATTTTGTGATAAATAATATGTGGATATATGACAAATAAGCCCAAACACAATGCGACTGCTAAATGAAACTAAGCAATGAATATACAATGAACATTAACATCAATGTTTTCTGTGAAGCAGCAGTCTTATTAAAAGTGCAATATAAAAACATTTGACTTGACCAATCAGAATCAGGTATTCCCATCAAGAAAAATAGAGTCTTCGACTCTCTGTCAAGGTAAAGCAGCAAGATGCTCTTATTCAGGTGAGAATAGAGTTAGTAGAGCGTGCAGATCAGCATGTCATCACATCTGATCCGGAGCGTAGCAGGACGTCCTCCAGGCCTGGTGGCTTTTCTGCAGGCACAAATAGACGAAAACAGATACCGCAGAACCCCACAGAGATGATGGCCCCTGCTATCAGGGGGTTCCAGTTTGTGAGAAGGTTCCACAGCGACACAAATCTGCTTACGTGCACTCAAAGATTAGAAGCAGCCCTGCTGGCAGAGCATGATGACTGCTGGTCGCTGCATCCGTCACGGCTTCTGCCAATCCCACACCTGCACTAAACCCGGTTCCCCAGTTGCATGTGCAAGGCTTTTCCAGGTCAAGAAATCTGGAATACATTACGACTGCATGAGCTGCTAAATTAGTTTCATCTTCTTCCTCTTAATAAACTAGTAAAGTGTAACCATCCATAACATCCTGACATCCATCTATGCCACAACACTCTAAAAACCTCACACCACCGTAATAGCATCAACGCACACCACAATACCCAAACCACACACAACACTCCAACAATCACCCACAACACCTTAACATCCACACAAAACACTCCAACAATCACCCACAACACCTTAACATCCACACAAAACACTCCAACAATCACCCAAAACACCCTAACATCCACACACAACGCTCCAACAATCACCCAAAACACTCTAACATCCACACAAAACGCTCCAACAACCACACACAACACCCTAACATCCACACACAACGCTCCAACAATCACCCAAAACACCCTAACATCTACACACAACGCTCCAACAACCACCCACAACACCCTAACATTCACACACAACGCTCCAACAATCACCAACAACACCCTAACATTCACACACAACGCTCCAACAATCACCCACAACACCCTAACATCCACACACAACACTCCAACAACCACCCTCAACACCCTAACATCCACACACAACACTCCAACAATCACCCACAACACCCTAACATCCACACAAAACACTCCAACAATCACCCAAAACACCCTAACATCCACACACAACACTCCAGCAACCACCCACAACACCCTAACATCCACACACAACGCTACAACAATCACCCAAAACACCCTAACATCCACACACAACGCTCCAACAACCACCCTCAACACCCTAACATCCACACACAACACTCCAGCAACCACCCACAACACCCTAACATCCACACACAACACTCCAGCAATCACACACAACGCTCCAACAATCACCCAAAACACCCTAACATTCACACACAACGCTCCAACAATCACCCAAAACACCCTAACATCCACACAAAACACTCCAACAACCACCCTCAACACCCTAACATACACACACAACACTCCAACAATCACCCACAACACCCTAACATCCACACAAAACACTCCAACAATCACCCAAAACACCCTAACATCCACACACAACGCTCCAACAATCACCCAAAACACCCTAACATCCATACACAACGCTCCAACAACCACCCTCAACACCCTAACATCCACACACAACACTCCAGCAACCACCCACAACACCCTAACATCCACACACAATACTCCAGCAATCACACACAATGCTCCAACAATCACCCAAAACACCCTAACATTCACACACAACGCTCCAACAATCACCCAAAACACCCTAACATCCACACAAAACGCTCCAACAACCACACACAACACCCTAACATCCACACACAACGCTCCAATAATCACCCAAAACACCCTAACATCTACACACAACACTCCAACAACCACCCACAACACCCTAACATTCACACACAACGCTCCAACAATCACCCACAACACCCTAACATCCACACACAACACTCCAACAACCACCCTCAACACCCTAACATCCACACACAACACTCCAACAATCACCCACAACACCCTAACATCCACACACAACACTCCAACAACCACCCTCAACACCCTAACATCCACACACAACACTCCAACAATCACCCACAACACCCTAACATCCACACAAAACGCTCCAACAATCACCCAAAACACCCTAACATCCATACACAACTTTCCAACAACCACCCTCAACACCCTAACATCCACACACAGCACTCCAACAATCACCCACAACACCCTAACATCCACACAAAACACTCCAACAATCACCCACAACACCCTAACATCCACACACAACGCTCCAACAATCACCCAAAACACCCTAACATCCACACACAACGCTCCAACAATCACCCACAACACCTTAACATCCACACAAAACACTCCAACAATCACCCAAAACACCCTAACATCCACACAAACCACTCCAACAATCACCCACAACACCTTAACATCCACACAAAACACTCCAACAATCACCCAAAACACCCTAACATCCACACACAACGCTCCAACAATCACCCACAACACCCTAACATCCACACACAACGCTCCAACAACCACCCTCAACACCCTAACATCCACACACAACACTCCAACAATCACCCACAACACCCTAACATCCACACAAAACACTCCAATAATCACCCAAAACACCCTAACATCCACACACAACGCTCCAACAATCACCCAAAACACCCTGACATCCATACACAACGCTCCAACAACCACCCTCAACACCCTAACATCCACACACAACGCTCCAACAATCACCCACAACACAATAACATCCACACACAACGCTCTAACATCCATCCACAACACCCTAACATCCACACACAACACTCCAGCAATGACCCACAACACCCTAACATCCACACAAAACACTCCAACAACCACCCACAACACCCTAACATCCACACACAACACTCCAGCAACCACCCACAACACCCTAACATCCACACACAACACTCCTGCAATCACACACAACGCTCCAACAATCACCCAAAACACCCTAACATTCACACACAACGCTCCAACAATCACCCACAACACCCTAACATCCACACACAACACTCCAGCAACCACCCACACCACGCTAACATCCACACACAACGCTCCAACAATCACCAGCAACACATTAACATCCACACACAATGCTCCAACAATCACCCAAAACACCCTAACATCCACAAACAACGCACCAACAATCACCCAAAACACCCTAACATCCACACAAACCACTCCAACAACCACCCACAACACCCTAACATTCACACACAACGCTCCAGCAACCACCCACATCACCCTAACATCCACACACAACACTCCAACAACCACCCACAACACCCTAATATCCACACATAACGCTCTAACAACCACCCTCAACACCCTAACATCCACACACAACGCTCCAACAACCACCCACAACATCCTAACATCCACACACAACACTCTAACATCCATCCACAACACCCTAACATCCATCCATCCACCCCACAACACCCTAACATCCATTAACGCCACAACACTAACAACCATCTTTAACAACCCAACAACCACCCACAACAGCCTAACATCCATCCACCCACAACACCCTACATTCATCCATGCCACCACACAAACAACCACATTCAACACTGCAACAACCACCCACACGCACAACACCCAAACATCCATCCACAACACCCTAACATCCATCCACTCACAACACTAACATCCACCTTTAACAACCCAACAACCACCCACAATAGCCTAACATCGACCTATAACACTGGCCACGCCAAAACACCCTAACAACCACCCACAACTTCCTAGAATCATAGCAGCAAGTTCTGCACAGCCAAACACTACTCACACTTTAAAAAAGGTAAAAATATGGTTGTATACAGAATAATTAGTATTTTAATTTGAGAACACTTGCAAAGAACCTCAATAATCAGTCAGGAAACTACAAGACAGAAAACAAGAATAAGTAAACAGGTCACATTAATTCAAGAAGCTAAAGTGGAGGAAGATAATAGTGCAGAATGAAATGGCATCAGTCCTGCTGCTGGCACTGAGATAATGCTGCTCATTGGCAGCGGTCAGATGCTGCTTTATAAGACAGACCGGCTACAGAGCATCAGACTCTCCCCCACTGTATTGACCCGGCATGAAGAGAAGAGCGATCAGGGAGATGGATGCTCAGGTCCAGCAGGGAAAATATCCCACACCAATGAGGCTGTTTTTTCTTTCTATGTGTGCGTGTTGTATAACGATTGTGCTTAATTACTCTGTGTGTGTGTGTTTGTGTGTGTGTGTTTGTGTGCTCTGAATTTCACCTGACACGCTGTGGCCTGGAACGGCTATGTGAAGGTTGGTTTATGCTCTACCTTTTCTCTTTAAATACATTTATTCTTCATCACAAACGCTTGGATCTGGTTTTCCATATTTATAGCTTATAAAAAGATGAAATTATTTTGATGAGGAAAAAGTATTGTAAAAACATGTTGCCAGGACTTATTGATCATATAATTTTTTATTCATTGTAGTTGTATTTATATACTAGTGTTTTATATTATATTAATAAATACTATTAATTTAAGTCAATCATCACTACTACTACTGCCATATTTAGGGTTAATGATTTGAACAAACCACTAACATGAAGCATTAAGATCGACGATCAATAAGTCATAGCAACATGTTTCTACAATACTTTTCCTCATCAAAACAATTTCAAATTTTACAATAATAGCAATACGTTACATTTATATGCTTTTCCAGAGCTCAAAGCGCTTTACATAGTACGGGGGAATCTCCTCAACCACCACCAATGTGCAGCATTCACCTGGATGATGCGATGGCAGCCATATTGCGCCAGAATGCTCACCACACACCAGCTTATTGGTGGAGAGGAAACAGAGCAATGAAGCCAATTAAAGTATGGGGGGGGGGGGGGGGGGGGGGGGGGGGATTAGGAGGCCATGATGGACCAAGGCCAATGGGCAAATTTGGCCAGGATGCCGGGGTTAAACCCCTACTCTTGCGAAGGACATCCTGGGATTTTTAATGACCACAGAGAGTCGAGACCTCGGTTTAACATCTCATCCGAAAGATGGTGCTTGTTGCAGTACAGTGTCCCCGTTACTATACTGGGGCATTAGGACCCACACAGACTGCAGGGTGAGCACCCCCTGCTGGCCTCCTAACACCACTTCCAGCAGCAATCTAGTTTTTCCCAGGAGGTCTCCCATCCAGGTACTAAGCAGGCTCAACCCTGCTTAGCTTCAGTGGGCAACCAGTCTTAGGCTACATGGTGATATGGCCCACTGACGCGAGCCATTATAAGATCATACAAGATTTTTTTTTAAGTTACTTTCATATAATTTAAGTTGAAATAACTACAGATAATTTTATTATACTTAATTTATTCATCATATCGACCTAATTTAAGCTTAAAAAAATTTTTTTTACGCATACTTAACTTTTGCACAGGAAAACTATTCTTCAGATAGTGTAAAGATCTACTTGTCCCTTTCATTCTGGAATTCTTTCCATTTTCTCTTTCGTTCTCAAATGAACCACAATCCTGTACCGATGTAATGGCTTCTATTTCAATCAAACTGGCATCTGTGATCAATGGGAGGTCAATCGTCCACAGAGTCTCTGATGAGCAGCCAATCAAGACAGTCCAGCCGTATCACATTTCTGTAAGGTTTACATATAAAATACTCAGATGAGAAGCAGCAAATGCACATTAAAGTGGCACCAGAAACACATAAAGCAAAAATGACTGGAATGTCTAAAATAACTTACAAACGTACTGTTTTTGTATGTGGTGTAATGCACTTTGAAGAGTTTACAGCCGAACAAGCTTCTGTACCCAACAATGAAATGAACTTTTTCTCTCTGATTAGACTGCCGATACATTATGCACGCTGGTTGCATTTACACTTATTGCCAAATTAGCTTCACAGGCTGTTACATAGCAGGCAGAGCTTCAACAATCAACAATCAAATTTTTATAAAACATTAAAAAAGACAAAACATTTTTGTATAGACAACTAAAGAAATTACTCTGGTTCTCCTCATATAGGGTTCAGACTCATTCTCCTCCTGGTCAAATATGGCCAAATTACAATCAATGTAACATTTTTCTTCAATAATATTTTATGTAATACAGTAATACCTTGAGATCTTATTAGTGCTAATAACAATGGAAAAAAAATGTTTTTAATTGCTATAGAGACACACACACAAAAAAGATTATAGTTTATGAGGATTCCTGTGGTTTAAAATAAAACGTGTTTTTAATTATGAGTTCTTACCATCGAGACAGACGATACAGTAGCGGCATGTGTGGAGAAGGAGGAGGAGGAAGGAGGGATTACTTAGATAATTCAAACACAATACGGAAGTGTAGTGTTTCTTCCCATGTTGTGTATTAGATAGACTCAGAACCTCATATTTATTATTATTGAACACTCATAAATCGTGCTGCTCCCAGCTTAATACTCTTGAATCACTTGTCTCTAGTGGAGCTGCCTCTAGTGGAGATCATATGCAATTACCCCATAAATGTATATAACACACATCACAGGAAGACTCGCGGGAGATGCTTACTGAAGCCAACGAACGCGTGAAGTGAACGAGTGAGGCGTCTGAGCTGCTCGTATCTCAAATCTTTATTCGCATTTCAAATAAAAAAAAATTACTCATTTTTTTATTTGAAGGCATGCTTATATCTTGGGATACTCGTATCTCAAGGTATTACTTTATTTTGCATTTTATGGTACCGAGTAATATTTATGCAATAATTCAGTTTTTTTATGTATATAAGTATATTCCTTCCTTCATACCCCTTCATTGCCTTCTGCTTTTTTCTGCATTGTGGCTGATTTGTAGACTGTACTGCCAACAGTTTTTTGTATTTCAGCATTTTGTTTTAAATATGCATTGATTTGTATGCTGGACTGTAAGAAGTAAAAGTGTGTTTGTGCCACCAAGTCACCAAGTATCATACCATTCCAATAAAGTAAAAAAAAAAAAAAAAGGTTTAAAAATCTAAAATGTAGTTTAGCCTCTTGAACCTTCCTACAAAACAAGACTTTCAACAAAACATTAATAAAATTGCATTAAAAAACGATTTATTTTCACTTTAATTGTGTGTCATGTGATAGTACACACTGTTGTTTAAAATATGCACCACTGCATTATATGCACATTTCACATGCTGTTATTTAAAGTAGCCCTGCCCCAAAAATCACCCCATCAGAAGTTACATTTACATTTATTCTTTTATCCAGAGCAACCTATGAGTCAGAAGCATTTCATGCAGTTACCAACAATATTTGCAATACAAAATTCCAATTTCCAATTGTAAGCTAGAGCAGAACACAAGCTGACATGTCATATGACTCAAATCAACAGATTTTCTGAAAGTGCCACAAAGTCAGTTGTTTACACTCTTCAGGAAGTTAAACGCTACAGAGAGTATTTTGCCTTCAAAAAAAATTACTCAAAGCAGCTTTAATCTCCTGTTCTACACATCAAGATAAACACACACGCAGGAAGTGGTAGAGCTGATGTATTGTAGACCTTCGTTTCCTCAAGGCACACAGTAATTAGTCGTGATGTGAAATCAATCAGCTCAAGTGGTGAGCCCAGCAGAGATACACCTCCTAAAACACACACACTACCGCCTAAATAGACAGCTGGCTTTTAAGGGAGCATCCTAACTGAAATGAAGCCTCATAAACAACTGTTTGGGAGGACTTGATAAAGGCTTTACATGACTCTTTACATGTGCTTGTTTAGTATAACTGAGATACTAAAATAGTTTTCTAGGGATTCAAGTATTCGTGTAGCGCTGAAACCTGTAATTGTCAGAATTTCAGCATTCTTCCTAAAAAGTCGTGGAGAACTTTGAGGCATGGTTAGACTCTACCCCATCTACAACATCACCAAAACCCGTCCCAGTCGGCCTGATGGTGGCGCTATAGCGATCAAAAGCACGTAATGGCTCGCAACTCCTAAACTGTTAAATCGTTGGCTTAAGACAAACAAAATGCATGTCTCAGATTTTACCGTCACCTGGTGAAACAGTATATTGGATTTTCCGTAAACGTAGGTTTAAATAGTATTAGTCCTAGGTTTTTTCGCCCGATTAGAACCAAACCGGTACAGAAATTCACATTCACGTCCACAGCGAGACGCCAAAACGTTCAAAGTGGCAGTGGACACTTTAATGGCTCTCCGTTCTTGAATGAAATGAGATAACTTCATCAATCTCGGTACACCCATGTATGGGCTCGGTCTGTGGGCGCATGAAAAAGCCAATTGGCCACTTGGTGGCACTATAAAATGAAAAAACAACAACAAGAAAGTGGCTGTAGGTACCGCAATTTTTCACTATAATTATCAACAATGATTTAACAAGGTAGGAAACAGATAAATATGCAACACTTTATTTCTATAAACCTCTGCAAGTGTTTACATTTTCAAATGATCATACCTTTTCACTAGCCAATAAATTTTTTTAACAAATCATGCACAACGTTGCACCATGTCTGCTCTTTTTTCAGGCTTTCTGATATGCAAATTTTGGTAGGTTTCAGCTACTGATTTCATTGGTTTTCATTGGTTTCACTCCTTCCTGTGATTGGCATAGGTCTCTGTGTTTTCAGGCTGATCTGCGTCTGTCTCACGGTGGGATTCAACACTTCCCAAAAGAATTTCAATGCAATGTCTCGTTCCCGCTCTCGAAAGGAAACGTCTCTGGTTGCTGTCGTAACCTCGGTTCCCTGAGAGGCGGGAAGATACGTTGCATTAGTCGCCGTGTTCATGCTTGATCAGCTGTGCTGCATTCAGTCATGATTCTGACGCAATTGTCGCGCTTATGCTATACTGTCTGTCAGCCAGAGCTGTATCACGTGACAATTGGCCAGTTGTCAACTGGTGTTATCCGATGAGGTTTTAGAAATTATGTGAAGGGGAGGAGTTAATTTGAGGGTGTGATTTAAAAAGAATAGCAAAAAAATAGATGCAGCTCCCTGGTAAGTGGCGCTATGGTGAACTATTTTTAGAACAGGCCCGCAGGCCATTCGCGAGGTCCTTGCGGGCGACCTAGTGCTGTGTTGCTGTGTTATCATGTTGGTGACCCCTGGTCTGACAAGGTTAATGGAGGCCAACTGGAACGAAACTCGCTAAGCCTGTTCGGCCGTACAGGCCTGGGAGAAATTTGAAAATCGGTCACTGGGAGGGGGTTAAAGCCTTTGCATTTTTCACACACGTGAAGTATTGTATATCAAGCTTTTGATATTCATTCATTCAGAGCAATCTTCAAAGTCAAGTCAAAGTCAAAGTCAGCTTTATTGTCAATTCTGCAATATATACAGCACATACATACAGAGAATTGAAATTCTGTAACTCTCAGACCCAAGGTGCAACCAGGTTACATTAACAGTAACAACAGCAACAATATATATATATATATATATATATATCAACAACACCAAAAAAAAATATAATAATAATAATATATATATATATATATATATATATAACAATAGATAAAAATGAAATAAAATAGATTAAGGAAATAAAGAGAAAGTCGCGATGGTAATAGTAGGAGGGGGGGGGGGTCAGAGATCAGGTGCATGGGGCAAAAGAGAGGAAAAGGGACAGGACTGCGTAGCCTCCTCCCTGATGGCAGCAGATTGAAGAGGCTGTGTGAAAGGTGGGAGGGGTCTCTCGCAATGATGAGGGCTATGCGGGAGAGGCAGGAGTTATAAATGTCATGGAGGGGTGGGAGAGAGACACCAACGATCTTCTCAGCTGCTCTCACTATGCGCTGAAGTGCTTTTCGGCAGGATGCGTTGCAGGCGCCGTACCACACAGTGATGCAGCTGGTCATGATGCTCTCGATGGTGCCTTTGTAGAAGGTGTGCATGATGGGGGCTGGGACTCCGGCTCTTCTCAGCTTACGGAGAAAGTAGAGTCGCTGCTGTGCTTTCTTGGTCAGTGCTGTGGTGTTGGTGGTCCAGGAGAGGTCTTCTGTGATATGCACACCCAGAAATTTGGTGCTCCTCACTCTTTCCACGGTTGCACCGTTGATGGTCAGAGGAGGGTGCTGGGTGTGCATTCTCCTGAAGTCAACAACAATCTCCTTCGTCTTCTCCACGTTCAGAGAGAGACTGCTGTCGCCGCACCACCTGGCCAGGCGGCTCACCTCGCTCCTGAAGTTTGTCTCATCGCCATTGGTAATGAGACCAACTACAGTTGTGTCATCCGCAAACTTGATGAAGAGATTGCTGTTGTGTATAGGTGTGCAGTCATGGGTCAGCAGAGTGAAGAGGAGGGGGCTCAACACACAACCTTGAGGGGCTCCAGTGTTCATAATGATGGAGCTGGATGTGTTACTGCCGACCCATACTGCCTGAGGTCTTCCCGTCAGGAAGTCCAGTAGCCAGTTGCACAGCGATGTGCTGAGTCCCAACTGAGACAGTTTTTGGGTGAGCTGTAGAGGGATGATTGTATTAAAAGCTGAACTAAAATCAATGAACAGCATTCTGACATACGTGTCTTTTTTGTCCAGATGTGTGAGTGCTGAATGGACAGCAGTGGCGATGGAGTCATCGGTCGAGCGTTTTGACCGGTATGCAAATTGGTAGGGGTCCAGGGAGGGGGGGAGGACAGATTTAATGTGGTGCATGACTAGCCGCTCAAAGCACTTCATAAGGATGGGGGTAAGTGCGACTGTGCGGTAGTCATTGAAGCAGGATGGAGATGATTTTTTAGGGACAGGAATGATGGTGGTTGCTTTGAAGCAGGAGGGGACAACAGCTTGACTCAGTGAGATGTTGAAGATGTCTGTGAAGACATCAGTGAGTTCCTCTGCACAGTCTCTCAACACATGTCCAGGAATGTTGTCAGGACCAGGGACTTTGCGTGCGTTGACCCTGCTGAGGGATCTTCTCACGCTGTCCCTAGGCAGTGTCAACATCTGGTCATCGAGAGGAGGTGGTGACTTTTGTGCAGTGGTGCTGTTGTGTGCCTCAAAGCAAGCGAAGAAGGTGTTCAGCTCATTCAGTAGGGGGGTGGTGCTGTCACACGTCCGTGCAGGGGGTTTGTAGTCCGTGAGGGTCTGAATCCCCTGCCACAGGCTCCTTGAGTCTCTGCTGTCGCTGAAACAGTGGGCTATCCTCCTGGAGTACTGTCTCTTAGCCTTCCTGATGCCGCGTGACAGGTTGGCCCTTGCTGTCCTCAGGCCCACCTCATCTCCAGCTCTGAAGGCAGCGTTACGTGTCTTCAGAAGACTGTAGACATTCCCTGTCAGCCACGGTTTTTGGTTGGGCCAGATGGTGATGGTCTTTGTGACTGTTACATCCTCAATGCAGTTGTTGATGTAAGAAGTAACAGTCTCAGAGTACTCCTGGAGGTCTACGGTGTTGTGGTAGGATGCAGCCTGTTTGAACATGTCCCAGTCCGTGGTGTCGAAGCAGTCTTGAAGAGCCTCTGATGACCCTTCAGGCCAGACTTGAATCTGCTTCTGTGATGTGATCTGAAGCACCAAGGTGGGGGAGGGGAAGGGCTTTGTAAGCTCCTCTCTGAGTAGTGTACACTAAGTCCAGAGTATTATTTCCACGTGTCGGGAAGTCAATATGCTGATGAATTTTTGGAAACACACTCTTAAGGTCAGCATGATTGAAATCCCCAGCCAAGATGAGAAAAGCATCTGGGTGGGCTGTCTGCTGATCACTGTTTATAAAGATCATTAAGTGCCTCACTCCTGTTGTTGTTGTTGGAGCTGGGGGGGATGTATACAGCAACAAGTATAATAGCTGTATATTCCCGCAGTAGATAAAAAGAACTCCACCAGGGGTGAGCAGTGTTTGCAGACTACAACACCATGCATCATTGGTGTAAACACAGAGTCCGCCGCCGCGGGTCTTACCTCCCTCGACGAGCAATCTGTCCGCGCGATGGCATGTGAGCCGATCGAGCTAAATGGCGGAGTCCGGAACGCTATTGTTGAGCCATGTTTCCGCAAACACAAAAACACCACAGTCTCTTACAGTCTTCTGAGTAGAGCATAGAAGTCGAAGATCGTCCAGTTTATTGTCCAACGAGCGTACGTTAGCCAGGATGATGGTGGGGATAGCAGGCTTGTGTGGGTTAGCAGAAAAGCAGAAACTCACATCTGTAGCTGTGTTTGCAGACGGGTGGATGCGACAAGGACGTACAAAAACACTGTGATTTACACGACAAAAAACATGAAAACACCGAACTGTCGGGAGAGAGAGAAGCCGCTGCGTGTGTACGCGCCGCCAATTTTTTTTTTTTTCTTGTCTCTAGGAAAGCGGTCGTCAATCAAATCAATTATTAAATATTGGAGATTAATTCAAAAACCTGCTTTCGTGAACTTAACCTAGATTTTGGCTCAATCTTTATAATTTGGTAAGCTTTAAAACATCTATTTCCTGCTTAAAGGCCTTAAAGTGCGTGAACCCTGTTGCTGCATGTAGCTACATTTTTTAACTTATGTATGGTTTTTAATCAATTTTATTCCCATTTTATATTTATTTTAGTACATTATGAGGAGAAATGCTGCTTTGGCAACTGCTGAAATAATTTAAAAAAAAATTCATTTTATTCAGCTATTATAAGACTTGTCTCATTATTATTATTATTATTATTATTATTATTATTAGTAGTAGTAGTAGTAGTATTGTTATTATTATTATTATAATAGCATACACAAATATTTTCATTTTGATTTAAATCTACTTTTTAAATCTACTTTAACTCTATCTAACAAGATTTTTCAAGTTATAGTGTGGACAGTGATAATGGATGTATTTTTTGAAAGGCATTTTTAGTCATGTGACGCATTTTGAACCAATAGATATGCATGCTTTTACGCTATTGTGCCTGTTATGTGCTATTCACTTTCACACTGTTGTTAAAGATGTAACTTTGCACACTCTTCATATCACAGTCCTGCAAAGATGACAGAAAGTGGACTTGCATTTGCTGTCCTGCAGCCAAACTCGAGAGCAGGTGCTTTTTAGACCAAACATAATATATAATGGCAACTGAGTGCGTCCTAGACAGTGATATATTTTGCTAAAAGAACAAAAAACCTGCCGGAAGAGCATTCTTTCTGCATCATCTCAGTGAGCCTTTATAAGGTTTCATGCATGCGCAGTAAGGTGAAGTTAGTGTTTTCTGACATTTCAGTGTCGATGAGAAACCTTTAACCTCAAAAAGAAAACTTTTAAACTCCTTTGGACTTACACTGAAGGAAGGCCGAGCATTTTCTAGAGAGCAGAATATCAGAGAGACTGCTGCTCATTTTTGCCTGTATTGAGTGAGTCTGTGCGAGCGTGTGTGTGTGTGTGTGTGTGTGTGTGTGTGTGTGTGTGTGTGTGTGTGTGTGTGTGTGTGTGTGTGTGTGTGTGTGTGTGTGTGTGTGAGAGAGAGAGAGAGAGAGAGAGAGAGAGAGAGAGAGAGAAAGTGTGTGCATGCACATATCTTATCCTCAATTGTTATTGATTTTATCTTTCCAATTACCAAGTCCTCCGGCTGAACGAGAAACAGGAAAACAGCGGCAAGAGGTGAAGAGCACGAGCTTTTCTGTGCTGCACATAGAAACATCATGAGTTCAGCAGTCAGAAGGACATTCACCAAGAATAAATTCAACCTGCTGAAAGCATTTTTATTTCAATGCTTTTGTTGAATACTGTATATGCATGTCAGCATATACAGTATTCAAGATGAAAAATACCCAGATGTTCATCAGATACACTTTATTTTGAGAGAAATGCCAACATGGCGAATATGTTATGTTCAGATTGTATTCATAATGAAAATACATGTTGTAAGGTTTCGGATCAGTAAGAATGTTTTTTATGGAAATTAACTCTGTTATTCAGCAAGTCTGCAGTAAATTGATCAAAAGTGACATAAGATATTCACAATGTCACAAAAGATTTTTATTTCAAATAAATGCTGTTCTTTTGAACTTTTCAACATTGATAATAATCAGAAATGTTTCTTGAGCAGCAAATCATCATATTAGAAAATGATCATGTGACACTGAAGACTGGAGTAATGATGCTGAAAATTCAGCTTTAATCACAGGAATAAATGACACTTTACTATATATTCACAAAGAAAACAGCTGTTTTACACTGATATAATATTACACTGTTTTACTGTATTTATCATCTAATAAATTCAGCTTTAATCACAGGAATAAATTACATTTTAAAATATATATTCAAATAGAAAATAGCTGTTTTAAATCGTAAATTATATTTCAACTGTATTTTCAGTCCAATAAATGCAGCATTGGTGAGCAGAAGAGAACTCAACCCCAAATTTACTTTTTTACAATTTTTTACAAATTTACAATTTTTAAAGTTATACAAAAATTCTCCATCAAATGCAGCACATATTCGGTCATAAAACCTTTTCAGATGCCAAACTACTTAAACATGTCTAGCGCTACATCAGCATTGTTAAGCTGGACTGCAGGTGTAAACCAAATAATGAGTTATTGCAATAAAATACAGTCCCTAATTATTACTGCGTGTGCATGATGCTGATTTGTGAGATATTAAATTTTTGCTCCAGTTACTTGTCTTTGGGGTGAAGTTGGGGTTATGCTGTCTGCTGTGCTTTCCAACGCTAACAATACCCATAATCTTGACATGCATGCGTTTGCAAATCCAGCAGTCGAGGAAGCGATCGGATATTCCTCCGGGAATACGTCGCAGTCTACAACGAGTCACCCATATCCAGAGCTCCTCTTTAAATAGATAAGAGCCTTTTATAATCCATGGCGACATATATGGATCTGTCCCCCTTATAATTCACTTCCTGTGAAAAGGTCAACTACATTCACAGGGATTTATGAAAGCATTACGCGAGTCTCTCATATGAACATTTGTTCGTGCTCAGGTCAGCTACTTTGCATTAAAGGATTTCCTGTTAGAAACACTTTATAGAGTCGTTGGCCATTTGCGTCATGATCTAAAATGAACATCCTGTCAGCCGTGGCCTCGGGTCAGTATGATTGGTCAGAAACACATTCTCTCCTGTCACTGGCTTAATGAGAGAATGTTATTTGGAAAATAGATCAGGAAATGATTTATTATCGTATATTTAAACAGAGCAGCATGGCTACACAGAGCTATAAAAGAGCATTTGCTTTTGATAAACACACACACACTTTATAAGTATTATATTATATAAACAGTAGGTATTAGGTTTATTTGATATGCCTTCAGATCTGCATTTCACAAACACAATATAACTAAAAACATCAAATAAAAACACAAAAGACACCAAAAGCATCTCCCAAATTACATTAGTCAAACTGTTCATTAATGATTCAGAAGTATCGCGACCGATCATTTGCGAGTTTAACTTTAACCACCAGTCTGAATTATTAAATTATCCTTTTGCATGAGCATTTTTATTTTTTATTCCTGATTGTTTTTTCTAAATCTTGATGAATTTAAGAGAGCTGTAATTTTGAATGTATAAAAGGTAAGCAGTTAATGCATTCTTCTACAGTTCTGTGAGCTATTTGTGCGGTAAACATATGACAACTGAGAACAGATGGATCACATACACAAGACGCACAAACAAATTCACTTCCATTCGTGCTTGAAAACACAACTTAGTTTGTCATCTGCACATCTGAAGCACAGCAGCTGTGTGTTCCTGTGGGAACTGCATGTGGATTGACTGAAATCCAGACAGTTTAACACAACATGCGCTTTATATAGTTTTGGTGTGTGTGTGTGTGTGTGTGTGCGTGAGCGTGTGCGTGTGCGTGTGCGTGTGCGTGTGCGTGTGTGTGTGTGAACCTGTGTCTGTTTAAAACAATTTTTGTGAGGACCGGTTTGAGTTTCAGACCATTTGGCAAGTCCACACTTTCTGAGACCCCTGTAAAGGCTTGTTTGAGGGTCAAGATTTGGTTTTAGGGATGAGGTTATAATTAGGATTGGATTAAAGTTAGGCTGTTAGTTCTGATGGGTCAGGTTAGAGTAAAGAGCTAGAGAATACATTGTGTCAATGAATGTCCTGGTAAACATTTTACCCGATATCAAACCCCAGAAATCAATCGGCAATTTCCAAAATCCTTGTAGGGACATTTTTTGGTCCTCATGAGGAAAACAGACTATTGTGATGTTTTTTGTTTTTTTTATGTAAAAATGCAAAAAGATTTATGTGATGGGAAGGTTTAGGGGTCGGTTCAGTGCAGTATAAACATCATTGTTTATTAAAAGTCCCAATAAAACGTGTCTCTCTGTGTGTGTGTGTGTGTGTGTGTGTGTGTGTGTGTGTGTGTGTGTGTGTGTGTGTGTGTGTGTGTGTGTGTGTGTGTGTGTGTGTGTGTGTGTGTGTGTGTGTGTGTGTGTGTGTGTGTGTGTGTGTGTGTGTGTGTGTGTGTGTGTGTGTGTGTGTGTGTGTGTGTGTGTGTGTGTGTGTGTGTGTGTGTGTGTGTGTGTGTGTGTGTGGTTTTCAGATTTGAAGGTAAGATTGTGTTTTGCGCATGCACCATTTCCCACTTGGCAAACATCCTACAGTAAATTCTCTCATAAACCAGCATCTCGCAGATCAATAATCATATCGAGTCTCAAACGGATGTTTCCTCCTATAAATCACTTTGAGGACTGTGTAATTGTTGCATGCATTACATGCACTGCAACCATGTCTGGAGGAAATTGACTTTGACTCTGAAGGAAAACAAACCCCCAGAATGCACTGCGTTTCACCACAAGCATTGCTGTTGGCATAGTTGTTTTTAGCGTGTCTAAACTTGAAAGCAGCAGGCATGAATGTACACGATAATTATGGCAGAAATAATAACAGGCCGTCGAGTTGAGATGTTGTTTGAGGATCATGTCTCAAAGACGTCAAACCTTAGCTTTGTAATTTCATCAACACAGCAAGAAGAGCATGTGCAATAAAGAGAATGCACGGGGGTAATGTCACAACACACTGGGGGGAATTAATTGCACTCCTGCTAGTGAATGCACTGTCTGTGTCATTTTAACAGTCGATTCACTCGAGGAACTAATGCAAATCCGCTAATGATACAAACACGCCTACAAAATTAGTGTTCATCAAGGAGGTCTATGATACCTGGAGAGAGCGGGAATGATGCATGACCCAGAAGTACACAGCATGCATGCTGCCATCTCTCACTGTGTATTCATAGCACAATATTACAGGGTTAGAAGTGCTTTTTAAATTCCAATTGAACTCAAAGTGGCATTTATTTGCTTGAAATAACAAACTACTATGCTAGGTTTCCAACAAGTTTATTTTTGTCTTCAAAAAAAGAACCACAACAACGAATGTTGATTGATTTTGAACTACAGTAGCAAATGGAGTGTCTATGTACACTAGGTGCAACTAGCTCGCCTTGTTGGCAGAGGCTATTTACATGAACTCCAGCCACTGGCGTCTGGTTGGGCCAAACACAAATGTGGAAGATGTTGCATTAAATACAGTAGCAATAGTGTAAGGATAAGACAAGTGGCAAAAAATAAATAAAGTGAAGTTCAAACGCACTCTACTCCCTATTCCCATCACATGTCAGACTGGAAAGGCATTTATTTTCAATAAAAATGAACAACATATTGTCAGGGTTGGTGGGTGAAGGGAACGGCGAGGACTCAATTATGCAGGGTCTAGGGCTTTTATTAAACAAAAAACTAAATCTAAACATAAACTACCCCAAGGGGGAAAACATAACTGGACAGACTCTGCAGAAACTGGAATAACAAGACAAGGCTTGGGAACCTCAGACACAGGACTAACAAAGTATAGACAACGACGCGGCACAGGACAGCAAACATGAAGCGATTAAATACACACAGGAGGAAGGGTAATTGAATCGGAAACAGCTGGGACAAATCAAAGTTCAATAGAAAAGGAAGAAAATGGGCGGGTAAACAATGAAGAGACATGAACATGCAGCCAATGCAAACTCGCATCGCTGCATGTCCACATTAAACAAAGACAGCGACACCAAAACACAACATGAAAGTACGCGGCCGATGAAAACACGAACTGCGTGCTTACAACACTGCACACAGACACAAGAGGACGCGGTTCAAGCAAAGCCCAAAACAGCGCTCACTCACAAAACGTAGAGCACGCAAGAACGACGAACCACTCGGCTCGCGCACTCACGACAAGGATGAACACACAAGTTATAAATGTCAGAATCCCGACCCGAAACCGAAACTGAGCCAGACCAAAGTATCGGGACCGGACATCATAACCCACACAAGACGTTAAACAGACAAGAGGACGTGCGGCTTGAACCGTCGAATCCCCGTGCACCCACACCAAACATGAGACATTACGGTAGTGTCAGAGCTCTGCCACAACAACAAGAAATGACTAGACCGAAAGTGGCAGAACCCTGACACATATTCGAAAAGTGGAACTAAAGAGTGTTTAATAATAAACTGTTTATTGGTTAGGGGTAGATATAGGGAGAACTTTATTGTCTAATAAGGCGAAATTCATTTTAATCAATATAATCATTCACACTGTTATTATTGCATGCCGTTTAAAGGGTCATTTTCCTTGATCTTTTGACAGTTGAGTTTGTTACACTATAAAAATATGCTGTAAGTTTCAAAATATCCCTTGCTATTCTAAAAACAGCTTTGATTGAACCCAAGAAAAGAAATCAACTGGATCTGAAATGTGTGGAGTTATAAAGTCATAGTGCCGCAAACACTACCTTTGCAGAAGAAGATCAATGCCTACGTCTAGAAAAGACACAGGATCAGTAACATTACCTTCCAAAAGAGCCGAATGCTTGGTGAGTGTGTGTTTTTTCTCAGCAGTGCATTATTTCTTTGTATTCAGTGCATTTCACTGTGGAATATTTGATAAATCAGTTGCAATTTCGGCGCAGGCGTTGCAACCAGACTTTTATGATATGAATCCATCAGCGACACATGGAAGTTACTGTGTATGTTCTAATGCCTGATCTGTGATCAGTGATTTCTGATGTGTAATTATTCAAGTTTTGACTTTATTTATTTCAGAATCATTCAATAATGTAAAAAAAATCAAGCCAGTGACTAAACGATTCACTTCAGATTGTTGTTCTCTTAGAAGGTTGAAAAAATCTCATATTTAAATTGTGATCAAATGATATACAGAAAGTTATCAAAGTATGCTTCCTTTACAATCGCTGGAGCTGTCAAATCACACAGCGCAAGTTTATCTGCACAATTGCCAAAACTCCCATTGTGTAATCAGTGAAGCGGTTACACTGTACAACAAAGCTCTTACTGTACATCGTGTTTGGGGTGTTATTTATGGTGAATGCATTCATGAGAGGGCAGAAATTTCATGGGAATGATGAGATCACTGCATTCACGTGATCAACAGACTGTCACCTGCAACATTTCGTGTGACGGGAATAGAATGAATACTATAATCAACACTTTTCACGACTAGTTCATCTTGACAGCCGTAATAGTAAAAACATAGTAAAAGTACTGGAAAGGGTTCCACGTGTAATACTTATTTCATATGCAAAGATGTTAATTTACACTGAAGTCTCTCGTCAGTCACAGAGCGTTGAAATCAGAGGGTAGAAAATGGCCATTCATTTCGAAATGGACAATTTTTAATAGTTAAAAATCATATTAACATTATTAATGCACTTCAGGAAACCCATTAAATGTACATCAACACTGAAGTTGTATCTACCACCATTAATAAGTATAAATAGCATCTAACTATTATTTCATCTTATTGCAAAGAAAATACAGTGCAAATAACATCTATCAATATTTGCACTTAGTAAACAAAAAGCCCCCAAATGTGTCATTTTTAACAAGACAGACTGAATGTTTGCTTGACAGCCTTGTAAAACTAATATACATTTAAAAGTGTAAATTGTTTTCCCAGAAAGACAGATTTACCCTGGCTAAGATGCAAGAACACTTCATTTCCCCAAATGCATTACCGGTGTATATTCTTGTCACTCTGAATTCCTGTCTGAATCTTGCACAACTGCTTTTGACATTTGCTAATACGGTACATTTTTAAATGAGCCTCATTTGCATAGAATTTAAATATGCAATAGAGCTGGGTATCGCCTACCTGATGATAAAAGATATTGCAATGAATCACTATCATTATTGCATCATGAATCAAAGAGTTTTTGCACAGTTTCAGACACTTTTGTTCAGTGTGCATCTCAACGAAGCTTATTAACATGGTCTGCTTTTCATCTGTGAGACTAATAAATACAATTAAAATGTAGTATTAGGAGAAAAAAATGTCGCAATATGATATCGGCACAGCCCATGTGTTTAAGCGTTTAATTAAGTTGGACTGCAGGACATTTGTGAATAAGATCCGGTGTAAAATATTGTGAGCATAAGAGCTGTTTTTTAAATTTACCTCTTAGTGCAAAGTGTGCAATTAGTATTTTAATAACAGTGAATCATTTTGATAGCTATGAACGCAGATGGATAGATTTCTGGTCCGATATGGTGAAATGATGTCACTTTGAGCCGTGATACGCGTGCTGGTAGTTTATCACGGTACGACTGGAATTAATGATATTACGTTGACGTCTGCGGCGTAATTTATTATGGATTTCTGACTGAAATGCCCCGATTTAATTAGCATGCGTGTATGTGTGCGCACATTTGTCTCTGAAATGCTCAAGTGAGACGGCGGCCGTGATGATGAACGATTTGTTGGTGTCAGTTCAATTGTGCGTAATTGGCCGAGTCTGAGATGAATTTACCAATGAGCTTTTCAGCTGATTGATAGTGCATGCATTTTTCTGATCAGCTTCATCTGCTCGACTCTTAATAATCCACAATACGCATCCTCTCTAGCGTTAACACACCTTAAATTAGACCATTATGTGCGTTTTGCTGGTATGAAACGCCAGATGAGCTAAGAAAATAATCATAAGACACTGTGGATGCTGTATCCCACATTGAAATATGAAAAAGAAAGAATTTGGCCAAAATAAAATGGCTTCAAAACATAATTAAAAGTGCTAAGTACTCACTTAATAAAGTCATGTGAAAAGCATACTCTCATTCTCACACAAAGACAATAATGCAACCAATAATTTTGGTTTGGCAACCAAAATGATTGCCAACCAATAATTCACTCTTAGTCATGGATATCTATCAAGAAATGCTAAAAAAAGTTAATGTCTAAAGCACATTCACTTTGATATGAATCATGCATGCTCCTGTATATGTATAGCATCTATAGTCAGATGCTTTTCCTGAATCATGCTTATTGAATGTGTTGCTGAACGATGTTAAATGTCATCAGCCTCAATGTGCCATAATAACCGGCCCATGTTTCATCTGCGGCTGATTATTATTATAAATACACAGGGAAAAAGTATTAACAACCATAATGATCTAATGGCTCAGTTAGTCAGTTCCTGGGGTAATGTACATAATTTATGATTTGCGGAAAGACATTTTTAATCTCCAGATCCGTCTGTAGATTTAAAGATCAAAGCCGGAGAGACGTGCCGTCCTCTCGCAGCTCTCTACTGGATAACGTCTTCATTTTATGAGCGATTTACTTTCTTAAAACGAGCTGAAATGAGATGTGGAATATTTACGTTACATGAAAAGAAGTACAAAATGCTACTGACGTTTCATGCACATTATTATAAAAGTAATTGAGTTGAGTTTTAAAGCATACAAAGATGGAATGTGAGAAAAGCGTGAATGAGAATTTGTACAGACAGATTTCATGTGTATGTCAGTGAAATATTTTGTGGAACATTGTTCATTAAAACGTAATCAGATTTCAAAACGGCAGTTTCTACATTTACATTTCTGCATTTGTCAGATGCTTTTATCCAAAGCGACTTGCATTGCATTCAAGAAACACATTGACATTCGAATCAATTCTTGCTTTCCATGGGAATTGAACCCGTGACCTTGACGTTATAATAATAATAATCTATAATAATACGTTACATTTATATAGCACTTTTCCAGAGCTCAAAGTGCTTCACATAGTAGGGGGGAATCTCCTCAACCACCACCAATGTGCAGCATTCACCTGGATGATGCAACGGCAGCCATATTGTGCCAGAACGCTCACCACACACCAGCTTATTGGTGGAGAGGAGACAAAGCAATGATGGACCAAGGCCAATGGGCAAATTTGGCCAGAATGCCGGAGTTAAACCCCTACTCTTGCAAAGGACATCCTGGGATTTTTTATGACCACAGAGGTCAGGACCTCGGTTTAATGTCTCCTCCGAAAGACGGATGATAAAGAAAGAAAAATGGGGTGTAAGAAAGTGGGATCTTAAATAGCTTTTTGTTATATTAAGACAATATTAAAAACGAAGTTTCTCAGATCTTAGCAAAGCCCAATTTGAGATCTCTTCAAGAACTCTAGAAGACAGATGTGAGTTTATTGGGATCTTCTCAGGAAAAACCTCTGAGATCTCACCGCTCTCTAGGAAAAACAATTATACACAAAATGTGTGCGTTTCTGACACAGCTAAACGTCTGGCAGCTGTTGGCAGATCTTCATGTTTTGCCATATGTGAGAACAGCAGAGGAGATGGTGAATGTGTGTCACTCAAACTAATAATTACAAGCTCATAATTGGACCATGACAGACACTCTGAGAGAGCATTTCCTATGAGTTCTCTGAACTTTTCTAAGACACACTCACTATCTGCTCAGTTCTCCCATAATCTTTATGCTCTGTTGGGCTGTCCTGAAATGAACTTAGGGGAAATTAAAAAATGTAATTAATTGATTAACTAATCCCCTCATGTACAGCTGCATTTACCGCATTTACTAGTTCGTCATGCCCAATTCAGATTTTTTTACGACCTAATCATCTTTCAAAAGTGAACCATGTCAGATATCTGTATTTACGCTTGGCAAAACAACCTGAAGGTAAAAGTACTGACTTGGAAAAGCTCAAGGGGAAAAAACAATAATAAACGGTGTGATTTGCAATAAATGAAGATCATACATTACCAAAATATGCTAATACAGTAAATTCGTATTTTTTTTCCGTGGTCAGCAAAACATTGGTGTGAGGCTTCGTCCTCCATTGCGGTCATGTGATTGTGGTTGGTGTCCACCAGACTTGACACCATTAAATACCGTCACATTTCAATGACGTATGACTTGCATTGACAGGAATATGCGATCTATCTGTTTACATGGCAGACGCAAATGCACGTAACCGATTCATATCAGATTTATTTACACATATGAATGAGGTCTGAAACCCATCTGAAATTAATCACAATCCTTGTTCTTTTGTCCTGCTTACAATTTTGTGGGTCATATCCGATCTGTGCCACACGTTAAGCAGAAAAACATTCAGAATATGGTCATTTGAACCAAATAATGTAAATGCAGCCTAAATTGCATGAGAGTTGATTGCTTTGTCGATGTTACAATACAAAATAAATAAATAAAAATTATAATGCATCCTGTTTTATGTTAGTGTGAATAAAAACTCACAGATCCCATGTTGGATTTTAAATGATTTTTTTAATGATTTTAATGGATTTTAATGTAACATTACAATCAGCTCCAGAAAAACAGATCCGCAAATTAATAACTGGATTAAATACAGCTCCCTAAATAACAACGCATGCTCCTGTTTTTATTAGCTATGATCCATCAGGGAACATAGTTTTGTGATATATGAAATTATCTTAACAACTTAAAATAATTTTATATAAATATAGTAATACCTTGAGATACAAGCATAATCCGTTCCAAGACTGAGCTCGTAACTTGAGTTGCTTGTATCTCAAGTCATTTTTTTCCATACTAAACAGAATTTTTTTTTATCCATATCCCTCTAAAAAACTACCTTATTAGTGTTAATAACAATGGAAAAAAACATGTTTTTAATTGCTATAGAGACACACACAAAACAAATTATAGTATATAAGGATTCCTGTGATATAAAATAAAATGTGGAGTTCTTGCCTTCGAGACAGACGATAGAGTATTGGCATGTGCGAAGGAGGAGGAGGAGGAGGAGGAGGAGGAGGAGGAGGAGGGATAATATAGATAATGCAAACACAATACGGAAGTGTAGTGTTTCTTCCTGTGTTGTGTATTGGATAGCCTCAAAACCTCATATTTATTATTATTGAACACTCATGACTCGTGCTGCTCCCAGCTTAATACTCGTGAATCACTCGTTGCCCCCGGTAACCCCTGCTGTAAAACTAAGGTGCCTCTAGTGGAGATCATATGCAATTACTCCATAAATGTATATAACACACACCACAGGAAGATTCGAGGGAGGAAGTTGGAAGTTTGTGGAAGTCGACAAACACGTGAAGTAAACGAGTGAGAATCTGCTCATGTAATAATAATATTAATAATAATAATAATTCATTACATTTATATAGCGCTTTATCAATGTCTCTCAAAGGGCTTACATGGAAGGGGGGAATCTCCTCAACCACCACTAGGGTACAGCATCCACCTGGATGATGCGACGGCAGCCATATTGCGCCAGAACGCTCACCACACACCAGCTTATTGGTGGAGAGGAGACAGAGTGATGAAGTCAATCAGGGAAAGGGGATGGTTAGGAAGCCACGATGGACAAATATGGCCAGGGTTAAACCCCTACTCTTGCAAAGACATCCTGGGATTTTTAATGACCACAGAGAGTCAGGACCTCGGTTTAATGTCTCATCCGAAGGACGGTGCTTGTTACAGTACAGTGTCCCCGTCACTATACTGGGGCATTAGGACCCACATAGACCAGAGGGTGAGCACCCCCTACTGGCCTCCTAACACAACTTCCAGCAGCAACCTAGTCAGTCTCCCATCCAGGAAAATGACCACGCTCAGTCCTGCTTAGCTTCCTTGAGCAACCAGTCATAGGCTACAGTGTGACATTGCTGCCGGCTTATCTCAAATCTTTACTCGTATCTCAAAGCAAAAAAAGCTCAAGGGCTTGCTCGTATCTCGGAATACTCGTATTTCAAGGTATTACTGTAATATGTATATTGTAAAACTTAATTTTTCGTAATCTCCTATAATACTCTGTTTTACTAGTAAATACACGTACTACATTACAATAACTTTTATGACATGGCAAACAAAAATGTTGACATGTTGAAGGTGTCTGTCTGTACAATCCGTTTTCAGTTCCATGCTGTTTTCCCCCCTCTCATCTAAAGCTTCCCAATAGCCCTCATTCCCCTCATTATGCCTTTGATTTTCATAGAAAAGGAGAATCTGCATTCATTGAAAGGAATGTCAGCTGTCAGAGATTCAGCAGCATTGACTCATGCAGCGCGTGAACGCTCGTGTCGTTTGACAGGCGCTGATTGGGAAAGGGGTTTGCGTGCACAAATGCAAATGAGTGGGTAATTAATGACTGACGCCTTGGATAATTATCAAAAACAAAGATGGCGTGTGAGACATTTAATGAAGCAGCAGAATGGCAAAAAGGCCCTGAATGAAAAAGAACTTGCACACTAATTGAAAAATATGCCTAATTGATTTAAAAACCTGTCAAAAATGTGTCTGGGTCAATCCCAAAGTAAAAAAGGGAAATTACATATATAATTTATGTATGAAGATTATTTTAGGACTGTTAAGATTAAAAAAGTGGTTCTATATTAAATTATATTTAGTATTCCCATTTTAATCAGCTTTCCTATAGATTTATGCTGACATTGAGATGGTATTTGCTATACTGTATTTATGCTGGATTAAATGACAAAGAACTAAGGAAAACGATCTTCAGAAGTTGTGTCAGGTTATTCTCATCTTTTTCACTGTGTTCAGTCTCCTGTCAAATGCAAATAAATGCACAATAGATCTCTCACCCCAATTCGTCCTTGAGCTCCTTTTAAAGCCACAGTAATTCCAGCTGAAGAGAGACAGCTGCGTCTCCGATTGTCAGCATCTGGGTTGCATTTCCACCCTCCTCCTCCAGGCTCTGCACTTCTGATGTGATGGGACGCTGACAGCTAGAATCGCCTGAAGTGGTTGCACGTCGGAAGACTCCACTGTCCCTGTGTGGGGAAACAGGATGATTTGTTATTTTTTGAGCTTTAAAGAGAATTCATTATGCCCTTTTTCAAAGTTTCTTTTTGGGCTCTATTAGAATAGGTTTTCATGCTTGAATGTTCAAAATACATCTTGTTGACACTGACATCGTCTCCTCCCAGTCTGTCAGAAACGCTCTGTTTAGTTCCTGTCTCTGTGAAGCCCCTCCTTCTGAAAGGCACACTGTGCTCTGATTGGTCGGCTGGATCAGTGTGTTGTGATTGGTCAAGTTTTTTGAGCATGGAAATGTCCCGCCCCTTCCCATAACCGGCAGTTTCAACACACGACTAACTAACTCAAGCCCCGCCCCTTTATCCTGCATATGAATTATTATAATGAGGAATATTGTGACGTGTTTGTTCCCAGAAGAAACTCAAGACTCAATGGATTCGTTTCAGGAGTTCAGAAACACTGACGCTGATATAGAGAAGAACTCCTGCTGGAGGAACCTTGTGCTTTGTAACTTTTTCAGGCTCAAACAACATCTTTAATATTACTATAGCATCAAAGTCGGAATTCACATCCCTCCGAAGAGCGTCTTCTCCACTGCCTAATGAACTTCTTGGTCTTAATTTCACTTTGCCTCATAAGATGCTGGCTTCACCCATCCAAAGGCATTTCTTGCAAACAGCCCACGTTCACAATTTCTTTTCAAATTGGCACAAGGCGCGTTACGCTGCCCTCCATTTGACCCCTGTTGTCAAAGAGTAGTAAAAGACACGGATGCACACAAACAGTAATTGTCTACAACTAAATGGCCCTGTTGGTTGCATCTAAATCCTGATCTCAGACAAAATTAATCTGACTGACAGAAAGAAAGTCATGCCAGATCTTCAGCCAGAAATGTGTCTGGTGCAACTTATCCAATAAAATGTTGCTGGCAAAAGACATGACGCAAAACACGTTAATAAATATTGAAATGATTTAATTTACAGAAAATATAAAACAAATGAAGTTTATTTACTCAAAATGTTTTTATGCGAATGTGGTTAAATCTATTCAAGTAGATTTTCACTAGTGTTCGATAGCAGCCACAGATGGTTAAGAGTCAAACTTATTAATGTCTACGAGGAGCCTTTTTCAGCCTGAAGGCACGATTCTGCATTAGTCTGTATTGGTGGAGATCAGCTATGACCTTGAAAACATGCTGAGAGCTTTGCATTATGCTTCTAGTCTGAGTAATGACACATTTGTTCATTTCATGTTAATAAATGTGTAAATCTGCGATTTGTAATGCTGCGGTGTGAGACTCATCGCTGTCATCAGCACAGCGTGAGCCTCAATCCGAATTAAACATTAAACTTTGATGTGATTCGATTAGCTGGGGCACTTCTGACGTCTGGAGAAAAGCTGCTCCTGCATTACTTCAAAATGTGTTGACGATTGCCATTATTTCCATGGCCTCATGCATAAAACTCTGAAGTGCAAAATACAGAAATGTTTGAGTTACAAAACCATATGCATGTGTCTGATTCTATGCCAGTTAGTGGAGATTTTGCATGTACTTCCTTCCTGAAAAACTCTAAACAAATCTTACACCATTATAAGCACAATTTGCATATGGATAGAACAATATTACACTTTTAACATTAAACTGATCAAAACTGAGAGTAAATGCATTTATGAAGTCACAAAAGATTTGTATTTAAAATAAATGTTGTCTCTGTGAACTTTCCATTCAAAAGAATCATGACCTTAAATGTGCTGGGGTTTATACTGATATAATATTACACTGTTTTACTGTATTTATCATCTAATAAATCCAGCTTTAATAACAGGAATAAATGACACTACTATATATTCACATAGAAAACAGCTGTATTACACTGATATAATATTACACTGTTTTATTGTATTTATCATCTAATAAATTCAGATTTAATCACAGGAATAAATGACACTTTACTATATATTCACATAGAAAACAGCTGTTTTACACTGATATAATATTACACTATTTATCATCTAATAAATTCAGCTTTAATCACAGGAATAAATGACACTTTACTAGATTAGATTAGATTAGATTCAACTTTATTGTCATTACACAAGTACAGGTACAAGGCAACGAAATGCAGTTTAGGTCTAACCAGAAGTGCAATAGCAGCAAGTGCAGGATATATACAATGGTTGCATAAGTGCAGGATATGGAGATGTACAGGATTTACAGGTAATATGTACAATGAATATAAATATACAGATGGTTATTACTATGACAGGTGAGTGTGTGCCATAAATATAATTACAGGTGTCTATAAACAGCATTTACAGGTGAATATGTGCTGTAAATGTAAATGTATATACAGATGTCTCTAACTATAAACAGAATTTTACAGGTAGATGTATACAATTGTTAGCTTAAGGTGAGCATTAAATTTAAGGTAGTGCAATGAGCATGGACAGTGCAAATAAGTGAGATGCGAAATGTAAACAGTTGGTACTGAATGAACAGTTGGTAGTGCAAATGAGCATGTTCCAGCTAAAGTACAGTAGTGCAAGGTGCAAGTGTAAACAGTTGTTACTGTAAACAGTAAACAGTTATTGTAAACAGTTGTTACTGTAATGAACAGTCGGCAGTGCAAATGGCACAAATAAGTAACAGAGTGAGCAAAGAGTCTATAAGGGTAGTAGTGGGGGGGCAGTGAAGGAGTCTGGTGTGGTGGGGGAGTCTGTGAGTCTGTGAGGGGAGTGGGATGGTGGGGGGGGTAAGAGGAGAGTCTGTGAGGGGAGTGGGATGGTGGTGGGGGGGTAAGAGAAGAGTCTGTGAGGGGAGTGGGATGGTGGTGGGGGTAAGAGGAGAGTATATGAGTGGAGTGGGATGGTGGGGAGGAGTCTATGAGGAGAGTGGGATGGTGGTAAGAGGAGAGTCTGTGAGGGGAGTGGGATGGTGGGGGGGGGCGTAAGGGGATAGTCTATGAGGGTAGTGGGATGGTGGTAAGAGGAGAGTCTGTGAGGGGAGTGGGATGGTGGTGGGGGAGAGAGGAGTCTATGAGGGGAGTGGGATGGTGAGGGGGGGGGGGGTGAGGAGTCTATGAGGGGAGTGGGATGGTGGTAAGAGGAGTCTGTGAGGGGAGTGGGATGGTGGTGGGGGGGTAAGAGGAGAGTCTGTGAGGGGAGTGGGATGGTGGTGGGGGTGGGAGGAGAGTGTATGAGGGGAGTGGGATGGTGGTGGAGGAGAGAGGAGAGTCTGTGAGGGGAGTGGGATGGTGGTGGGGGGGGAGAGGAGTCAGTGAGGGGAGTGGGATGGTGGGGGGGTGGGAGGAGAGTGTATGAGGGGAGTGGGATGGTGGTGGGGGAGAGAGGAGAGTCTGTGAGGGGAGTGGGATGGTGGTGGGGGGGCAGGGGGGTGAGAGGAGTCTATGAGGGGAGGCGGATGGTGGGGGGGAGAGGAGTCTATGAGGGGAGTGGGCTGGTGGGGGGGTTAGAGGGGAGTCTGTGAGGGGAGTGGGCTGGTGGGGGGGTAAGAGGAGTCTATGAGGGTGGTAGGATGATGGTTTAGGGGGAGAGTCTGTGAGGGGAGTGGGATGGTGGTGGGGGGCAGGGGGGTGAGAGGAGTCTATGAGGGGAGTGGGATGGTGGTGGGGGTAAGAGGAGAGTCTGTGAGGGGAGTGGGATGTAGGTGGGGGGGGAGAGGAGTCAGTGAGGGGAGTGGGATGTTGGGGGGGGGGGAAGAGGAGAGTCTGTGAGGGGAGTGGGATGGTGGGGGTGGGGGTGAGAGAGGAGTGGGGTCAGCAAGGGTTAGAGTTCAGTAAAGAGACAGCTCTGGGGAAGAAACTGTTCTTTAGTCTGCTGGTTCTGGTCCGGAGGCACCTGAAACGCCTGCCGGAGGGAAGGAGGGAGAACAGTCTGTTCTTTCTATCAATCGCGTTACTTACTATATATATTTATATATATTTATTTACTATATATTTACTATATATTCACATAGAAAACTTTCATTTTAAATTGTAATAATTGTTACTGTATTTTCCACTAAATAAATGCAAAAGTGGAAGGTCCCCTAGTAGTGTGAACCATTTGTTCCAAATAAGAGTTAGAACAACCATCATTTTCAAAAGTGAAGACAGTGTCCCTTCATTCAGGAGCATCCATTCCTGCTCGATCCTCCAGACATGGACTCTGATATCTTCTGTATGCATTGGCCATCGTCAACATCCGGTCAAATCGCTTTTCTCAGGGATGGACTGACGCTTTGGCATTGCCTTCACCTTGGTTGAGTTAATCTGCGAGTACTGAAGGTGGAATAACTGCTATAATCACAATTCCATGCATTAATTGAGGCTCTGGAGAGCATGAGAGAGAGTGATTATCTGAGCTGGATGTGTTTGGTGAATACAGAGTAGATACTTTCATCGCTTTATCCACCACAGTGATTAACGCGATTGATAGAAAGTCTTTGCTCTGAGGGGTTATTCCTCTGCTCTAAATTGCTTTTACATTCATTTTAATCAGTTAATTTTGTTTACCAAGTCACTACCGCTCATAATAGGGTTATTGATCTGAACAAACCTCCAACTCGAACCATGAAACCTGTGCTACTCAAAATGTATGCCAGTATTTTACTAAGCATCCCAGTCAAATAGGTGACAAGAATATCATGTGACTTATGAAGAAATACACCAAAAATAAAAAGCAAAGAGAGGTTTAGCAGACTCCTGATGTTAGTGTGATGTTAACACAACGGTTTCGCTTTCATGTATGCACAAAAAGTGTTTATCCCTTTAATCGCTCACACAACTCAAACCAGCTCCTGATTAAATTACTGAACAATGGAGCAAATTAGAGCATAATTGTCTAAATGAGAATGCAAAGTAAGCACAATTAAGCTTGTTAAAGATGTTGATTATTATTAATGAGCCACTTAAAACTATATATATTCCTTAGTGGTGTTTACTAAGGCTGGAATCACCATTGCTCTTGAACTTAGTGATTCAAACAAACCCAATCAAGCAATGATTGACAACCACACAGAACACCAATGAAACAAAATGTAGAAACAAAACTATGAAGCGTCTAGTTGACTAAAATCTAAAAACAAAAAAATGTACTACCCAAGTACATCAGAGCAGATTGTTATGTGGAAATATCCTTTTTGGCAAGTTTTAGATTTCCCAGCTTGCAAAACTGTGGATGTTTCTGAGAAGGTTTTGTTTTTTGCTACACTTTGGCAGCTTTCTGACTAATGCATTTGCTCATTTTACTCTGACAGAATTTATTATTTTGGCTTGACAACTTATTCATACAATCTCCAATGAAAATTGAAACACATCTTGTAGTTTTAAAGCTACATCCACTAAACTCGAAACAGTGTTTGAGCTCTTCTAACTTTGCATGCTTTATTCTTCTAACCGATCTAACTTCTGATCTTCCCTTATGACACAGATCTCATCCAACAATAGAACACTCAAACCTCCTTTACAAGTTTTCTGAACTGCCAGACAAAGTTACCAAACTCATGACAAACTATTGCGTTGTAGATATTTTTGTAGAGATTTGACAGGTTGAGTGGTTTTCTTTTACTCAGCTCAGCAGAACGGATCATTATTTAGTGCATGCCTGTAGTTTTACTCTGCTGGTTTGAAAGAGTGTGTGTGTAGGTATAATATAATGTGATGGTATAATACTGGAGACACGGATAACAATAATAATAATAGCTTAAGATTGTTCAGCACAGCAAAATAAAGTCAGGCCTCAAAAAACTAAAATAAAATGAATTACAGTGGAAGATAAAAAGTGGACATTGACGTCATAAGATGGAAGAGTGTGGTTGAGCGCTGGAAAAGAACATTTATTGTCCTGAGGGTGAACAGTGCTCATCATTAAATAAATGAACAACATTACGTGCTCTACAAATCAATGTGCTCACTGAGCTGCTGATACAAGGATTCATATTCAGTCATTTTTATTGATCGGTATGAACTTGTTTTTCATTACACTTCCTTTTCATCGGTTTCATCAACACTTTAACAAAAAGCAAAAGTAATGTTCAGTAGAACGGTACCTATTAAAACTATAATAAAACCAGCAATAAACACTGAAATAGATGTGCCTTTTTCAAATACATATGTGTGTATATGTGTGTATGTTAAATGCATGCATATGTGTGTGTGTGTGTGTGTGTGTATGTATGTATATGCTAAATGTTAAATGCATGCATATGTGTATGCGTGTGTGTGTGTATGTGTGTGTTAAATGTTAAATGCATGTGTGTGTGTGTGTGTGTGTGTGTGTGTGTATGTATATACACATACACGCTAAAAAAAGACGTGTGTGTCTGTGTGTGTGTGTGTGTTAAACGTATGCATGTGCGTGTGTGTGTGTGTGTGTGTTAAATGTTAAATGCATGTGTGTGTGTGTGTGTGTGTGTGTGTGTGTGTGTGTGTGTGTGTGTGTGTGTGTGTGTGTGTGTGTATGTACAGGGAGTGCAGAATTATTAGGCAAATTAGTATTTTGACCACATCATCCTCGTTATGCATGTTGTCTTACTCCAAGCTGTATAGGCTGGAAAACCTACTACCAATTAAGCATATTAGGTGATGTGCATCTCTGTAATGAGAAGGGGTGTGGTCTAATGACATCAACACCCTATATCAGGTGTGCATAATTATTAGGCAACTTCCTTTCCTTTGGCAAAATGGGTCAAAAGAAGGACTTGACAGGCTCAGAAAAGTCAAAAATAGTGTGATATATTGCAGAGGGATGCAGCAGTCTTAAAATAGCCAAGCTTCTGAAGCGTGATCATCGAACAATCAAGCGTTTCATTCAAAATAGTCAACAGGGTCGCAAGAAGCGTGCGGAAAAACCAAGGCGCAAAATAACTGCCCGTGAACTGAGAAAAGTCAAGCGTGCAGCTGCCAAGATGCCACTTGCCACCAGTTTGGCCATATTTCAGAGCTGCAACATCACTGGAGTGCCCAAAAGCAAAAGGTGTGCAATACTCAGAGACATGGCCAAGGTAAGAAAGGCAGAAAGTCGACCACCACTGAACAAGACACACAAGCTGAAACGTCAAGACTGGGCCAAGAAATATCTCAAGACTGATTTTTCTAAGGTTTTATGGACTGATGAAATGAGAGTGAGTCTTGATGGGCCCGTGGCTGGATTGATAAAGGGCAGAGAGCTCCAGTCCGACTCAGACGCCAGCAAGGTGGAGGTGGAGTACTGGTTTGGGCTGGTATCATCAAAGATGAGCTTGTGGGGCCTTTTCGGGTTGAGGATGGAGTCAAGCTCAACTCCCAGTCCTACTGCCAGTTTCTGGAAGACACCTTCTTCAAGCAGTGGTACAGGAAGAAGTCTGCATCCTTCAAGAAAAACATGATTTTCATGCAGGACAATGCTCCATCACACGCGTCCAAGTACTCCACAGTGTGGCTGGCAAGAAAGGGTATAAAAGAAGAAAATCTAATGATATGGCCTCCTTGTTCACCTGATCTGAACCCCATTGAGAACCTGTGGTCCATCATCAAATGTGCGATTTACAAGGAGGGAAAACAGTACACCTCTCTGAACAGTGTCTGGGAGGCTGTGGTTGCTGCTGCACGCAATGTTGATGGTGAACAGATCAAAACACTGACAGAATCCATGGATGGCAGGCTTTTGAGTGTCCTTGCAAAGAAAGGTGGCTATATTGGTCACTGATTTGTTTTTGTTTGGTTTTTGAACGTCAGAAATGTATATTTGTGAATGTTGAGATGTTATATTGGTTTCACTGGTAAAAAATAAATAATTGAAATGGGTATAAATTAGTTTTTTGTTAAGTTGCCTAATAATTATGCACAGTAATAGTCACCTGCACACACAGATATCCCCCTAAAATAGCTAAAACTAAAAACCACTTAAAATATTGATACAAAAATATTCAGCTTTGATATTAATGAGTTTTTTGTGTTCAGTGAGAACATGGTTGTTGTTCAATAATAAAATTAATCCTCAAAAATACAACTTGCCTAATAATTCTGCACTCCCTGTAGATATGCAGGCATTTATATACACACACACGCTCAAAAAAATGACGTGTGTGTATGTGTTTATATGTGTTAAATGTATGCATATGTGTGTTTGTGTTTGTAACATACACACACACACACACACACACACACACACATGCAAACATTTACATACACACGCTCAAAAAAATACGCGTGCGTGTGTATAAATATATAAGTGAACATACACACACACACACACATATATATATAGCATATATTTCTGTGTATATATGTCCGTGTGTGTGTGTGTGTGTGTGTGTGTGTGTGTGTGTGTGTGTGTGTGTGTGTGTGTGTTTGTGTGTGTGGTGTGCACATATTTCTACATGTGTATATGAATATACATTTATAAATACCCGCACATATGAACACTCAACATATAAAACTCTTTTTAACTTTTAACCATTTATACAATTTCATAGCAGGAAAGCAGAATAATTATATGTTCAATAATTAATTTCTAATCTAAGACATAATGTTTGATGTTCTTTCGCCTGTTCCTCTCTGAACTTCTCACGCCGCTTGTTTTCCTCGGTAGGTTTGAGTGACAGGAGGGAGGAATCGTTCTTATTCTCTTCACTTTGAGGATGGATTATTCAGACATACAAGCTTTGATCCCTTTTATCCTTCTTTGTGCATAAAGAACACATTTGGATTGACATTTTAACAGAAATGTTGTTTAGAACAAATCATCTCGCTCAAAGGGAGAAAGACATTTCTGTGAAATGAAATCATCACATAAGATACGTGCCTCCGGAAAATGAAAGTTCCATACAAATGATTGACAGTAATTAAAACGTAAAAAGCTAAATGTGATTGGCTGCTTTACATGTCAGTCTCTTCCTGTTGAAGTGTGCAGGTCTTTATCCAAAGCGACTTGCAATGCATTCAATCAGTTCTTGCTTTCCCTGGGAATCGAACCCATGACCTAGGCGTTGTGAGCGCCACTCTCTACTGTTACCGAATCAGATGCAAATTAAATTGTTAATCAGAAGACCATTCTCTGAATACCTCGTCTGTGTCTCATAGCTTGTGCGTTTGAGCGCTTGTGGAAGGTTTTATTGCCTCATGTGTCTGTGCCACTGGATGAATCGCTCTTGTTGCATAATGCCTCATTTGTAAGTCACTTTGGATAAAAGCGTCTGTTAAATGAATAAATGTAAACGTTAATCCATTTAGCATTCTGATTTGGCTTCATGCTAATACATATTTGATTAAACACTCCTTCTTTTGCCTGTAGTCAGTTTTATAGTCGTTGTTTTTTCAAGGATTACTAAAGCTATTAATTATGCTAAAACCCCAAACTATTCTATAATGGGCAATGGGGTGTTTAAATTCACAAGTGGTGTTTATCCATCCAAACGTCTTTAAAGTGCTGCAGCGATAGCAAGCCATCTCCTAAATTTCACATCACCCTGGTTCAGACAAAAGACCCAACAGGATTTTGGATTATTGCAGAAAATAAGCTCTGTGACCAACATAGGTTTATTCTCACACATTTTGATATCATGACAGTGCACATGACAAGCCTAAATGCAATCGAAACGAAACGAACCTAAGCTAAACGAACTAGCAATAAGTCTGGGGTACACTTCATTTTCTGTGTTGCGCTCCATCTCACACAGTTGTGTCTGCGCAGCTTTCAAAGGCTGCGCTCGAAATCGCCCCATACCCTCATTCACTATTCCCTTCATTACTCCACTGATATAGTTCACTTGAGGGAGTGAATAAAAACGAGTGAGTGAATTCAGACAATGAAGGGCTGCTGCTTTTGCACAGTTTGTGCATGCAGTGTAAGAATAATTTGTAACCTGGCAAACTGCTAGCTCCTGTATAAATGCAAAGATTTATCTTGAAATCGATCACAGTCAATTAAACCATATGATAATCACTCAGTATTGAATGAATCTGTATGATATTATGCTGCTGCCACATTGGACCAGAGCTGTTTGGAAAATGGATGAATCTAGCCGTGCATCGGTTGCATAGCCACCGTCATTGTCGCAGTGCATTGTGGGAATGAATGAGCAGACTCAATAACATCCACTATGGTTTCGAACACCGTGGCTACATCCAGAAACTTAAAAATGCTGCCTGATGTCAGGGGTATCAATAACAGGTCATTCACTTGGAAGGATAGAAGAAAAAGAGTCCTTGTGGTGTGACCGTTACATGCCAAAGTTGTTCGTTGGTTCAGCAATGCCGGGGGGGGGACCTGGGGAACATGCTTTTTTTGCCAGGGAGTAGGTTTTCTAAATTCTAAATTCACACGTTTTCACGCGATATCTGGCACTGATCCAAAACAAGACACACTCAGAGCTTGGCATTTATCACAACAATTCAGTGTTTTCAACCACATAAGGTTTCTTTTAGGTTTCAAACATTTAAATACTCATAAGTACTAGCAAAACAGTACATTTATACTTTGAAAAATACACACTGGTGTCTATAAAAGAGGAAATAGCAATCCATTCAATTATAAACTGACCAGGTGTTTTATTTATAAGATACACATTGTATTGGTAACTATAAACTTCACTCTGTTCTTCTCCCACTTCACTGACCACTTACTATCATGAATTTCAGAAGAAGTTACTGAATTGACGTGTAAATCAGACAGATCAGATTCTCTGAACTGCGGCGCAAACTAACATTGCAGCGCCCGTCGCGCATCACAGATCAACGAACATGATCATTATAAAAATTAAGCAACAAAACACATTCACTTCCACATATCTGAGAATCTGAAGTTCAAAGTTCTAGTTGATGAGAGAGGCAAAAAGTTGGTGACTATTTTGAATAAAAAATAAAAAACTAAATAAATCTATTAAGTATGACGCGTCGCCATGGAAACAATAAGGCGAAAGTTCCAAAATGGGGGGAGGGGGGCACGCAAAATATTTACTTCTTCCTGGGGGGGCGGGCGTGACAGAAAATAATTGAGAAGCACTGGATCAGTCCAACAACTATGAACAAAAGTAGCAGCGATGCTTTGCCCTACTTTGGCTTGTAACAACAAATTATCTGGAATACTTTTGAAATGACTTCAGGTCAATGTAGAGAAGTGATTCCACATGATTTTAATAACAGCTCAGTATGGATGCCCAGCAGTGGTAGGCTTTTGTCATTTCATTTCATGGCCCAACTCTTTTAGTTTCTCTCAAATGACTGAATAAGAATAAGTCATGAATAATTACAAAGAACTACCTAGTGTACCAGCATTTTCCCGACCTTGCTAATGCCTTTGCATTAATATACATTCTAAATTATTTTTGCTAAGGGAATACAATAAGCAGCCCTCAGGTAAACAGCTGGTACAGTTGGCATGTATTTAGCAGAGAGCAAATAGACTGACTAGCACGAAACGCACAGCTGAGACATTCTCACGGGTCACAGAAAATAGTTTTCCAATGAATATTTAACATGTCGTTTTACTTGGTTATGCCGAGACGCCGCACAACGTCCATATTATTGTGTTTACTTTTGGTAATAGCTTGTAAAACTGACATCCACCATGCACTTCATGTTCTGTCAGCATGGAAAGTCAGAGAAAGAGTATACAATATGCAGAATTATAAAGAGATGTCAGGGGACATCTGCTACGCCAACTGAAGTGCCAGTGTAGCATCTGGAAGACATGTTAACATAATGGAGACAGCATAGTGCACTTCCTTGACGAACTTAACACCCAGATGCTGCCGGAGACTTTGTTGATGATTAATACTGCAATGATGCCATCAGCTACCATCAGTGATTCACTAAGCTGGCCGAACTTCTTGATGGTGTGACTTACGTTTTTGGTAAGTTAGTCATCTCTTGCTGCCAGATGCGCATTATGGACATGAAACCGGCTCCACAAATGAAAATGGCATACTATAGAACTAACACTGAACTAATATGATTGCATCCATTTACCATAAACATGATTAATAGGCTAAAATAATTGATTCAATCAAAATCCAAGTGAACAAGCAAGTGTTACATGTAGAGTTTTGTTCTAAATGTTCCTGTATTATGTCTTGTCTTATGTATTATTGTCAGGTTTGTTGAGAGCGAGGACTCAATTGCAGGGAGGACAGGGTTTTATTCAAAAAATAAATCAAAACTCAAACATAAACCTCCCCGAGTGGGGGGAAAACATAACATGACTTGACTGACTTGAAGTATAACAAGACTCGAATGACTAGAAGCACGACATGACATGACTTGACTCAACTCGACTTACTGACAGGGAGTGATGACAAAATAAAGACAACGAACCGACACAGTACAGCAGACATGAGGGGACTAAATACACAGGAGGAAATGCAATTGAGGAGAAACACAGCTGGAATAAAGTCAAACTAATTACAATGAAACAAGACGGGCGGGGTAACAAACAAGACGTGAACATGAAGCCAATTACACAAAGACGACGCGCAGGTGGTGTCAACCAAACTGAGCGTGACAAAACACAAGCACGCGGCCGATGGGATGCGAACCGCGTGCCAAACATAAACACACGGACCAGAGGAGGCGCGGCTCGCGCAACGCTTGAAACCGCGCCCACTCACAAGACGTAGAGCTCGCAAGAACGAGTGTAAACACCTGTTCTCATGAGCTCACGACAAGGACGAACAAAACGAGTTACGAATGCCCGAATCCCGATCCAAAACTGAAACTAGACAAGACCAGTCTCGGGATCAGACATCATAACCCGCACATAAGACGTTACACAGACAAGCGCGCGCACGGCTCGAATACTCGAAGCCATGCGCACACACATCAGACACGAGACAATACGGTAGTGTCAGAGCTCTGCCACAAAACCAAGAAATGACTAGACTGAATGTGGCAGAACCCTGACAATTATGTCTTTGTTTCATTGCCTACCTTGTTAGATTCCACAGTAATGAATCCCCTTCACCTGTCCCTTGTGTTCTTTGTGTATTTACACGGCTGTTTCAGTTGTCTTTACACTTCTTTACACTTGTGTATTTCACTGCTAAAACGTAACAATAAGTAGTGGAACTCTAGAAAACTGTATAACTCAGCTGGTAAAACTGCTGGCGCTGCGGTTCTCGCAACATCACAAACAATATAGCATACAGCATATAATAACAGCGTACTGGAAGTAATGAATAATTGACAATGTTGAATCATTAGGAACATGATGAACATGATGTGTAACACCTCCAAACTTGCTCATTCCAAAACATAGTTTTAGAGCAAGTAATGGAGGCTTGAGCCACTGATAGCAGAATATTGTAGTTATTAATGCAGTTGGAGAGAGAGATAAATGTTATACATTTACACAAAAATGATGTTATCACAGTCTTCTCCCGTTGTTCACATCCGGGTCCCTTCTATGTATCTTCCAGGTCCTTCATGCACCTGTCTGCGTCTAATCACTTCCTAAGTCTCATCAGCTGTTCCCCATCTTCCCTGTGTATTTATACCCTCCTGTGTTCCCTTGTCTTTGTCGATCGTTGAAACGGTTTAATGTTGTGTCCCTGCGTATGTGTGGATGCCCTCTCCAAGTTTCTCCTTCCGATTATTTTCTATGGTTGCACTTCGAGTGCCGGTTTTATGCATGCCAGTTCAGCATTTTGTAAAGAAAGACACACCATTCTTTTACAGCGCACTCACGGCAAACACACATGCCTGTAGACTGACTGAACACGTAATACAAATGCACATGACGTCACGGTTTTCACACATTCACATTTTTTAATTCCACACGGAAATGAAAACGGTATCGTTTTCACAACCTTGCATTTTCAGGCCCCAAAACGCCATTGTCATGTAAAAGAATATACTTTATATGGTGTTGTGGAAATGGCTAAGCGTGTGTGAGTTCCCCGAGTACTGTACGTCTCTCAAGTGTTCGGAGGGCATCAGCATCTCTACTAATAGCGACACTAAGTTTGTCTGATTCAAGAACAGCGCTGTTATTTTCTCGCTAGTGAGAAATGACATGAAGCTTTTAAGTTGCTAAACTATTTTACAGATAAAATCATCAGAGCAGCGCTGACAACACGTTTCTGTGTGTGTGTGTGTGTGTGTGCGCGCATTTGAGTGAGATAGAGAGACCGGGAGAAAGAGAGTATTAAACATGCAAACATTTTGTTATTAATTGATTAATTAAAAGAGTGATGTGGAGCTGTAATGCAGTCACGATCTACCTTGAACTAATCTAACTGAACGTTTCCCTGAAAATAAATTTCACACCTTAGAACGTTTGTCAACCAATCAGATTCAAGCATTCAACAGTCGCGTATATAAGTAAATATTACACAGCAATCTGCTTAATTTATTCACAGTGCTGTGCATTTGTGATTGTTGGATTAGCATTTAGAGATGTAAAGAGTCAAAAATCCAAACACTCGACAAATCAAGTTCAAAGCTTTCATGTGCTCGCTACGTGTTATCTAAACTTTAGCATGAGTAAAATGCTAAGAAAATGTAGTGTAAACCACAAAGTTATGGTGTGATAATAAACCACAGCAGTTGGGTTTTTTTTTTCACACCAGAACAGTTTTTTTGCACAAGTGAAGTTCATGTATTTTCATGAATTGATTTTGCGTTTCACACACTGGTCTGCTCTGTTATCTCTAAAATTCAGATCTGCTCATGAATATCTTGTTTACTTGATACCAAGTGTCTCCAATAAAACGCCTGGATATCTTCCAAACGTTTGATGCCATGAACCTCACAAACTTTGGCTCTCCCTCAGAAGCTTGCGCGCATGATTTTGTGTACTGGTGGACTGATAAAAAGCCTGTGCACCATGAAATTAATTGGCACTGGTGATTTCAACCAGGTTTGATCAAAGACTTCTTAAACCAGTTTGACAATGAATCAGAAGTTTGAGCCATTCTGCAGCTCTCAATAGGACAACTGACAAAGTGGGTTTCTTTGAATTACATATCTTGATGAATATTGCAGACTTTTTCATTATGCATTGGCGCTTTGAAAGAGGGTGTATTTCATAATTCATTGTTTTAATTCAGGCAACGTTAAAGATTTCTTCAGTGAAACAGTTTGTGTCTGAGGACAGCTGTGCACAGTATAATCTTGGCTTCACTTTGAAGGAAGTTATATTGAAGAGACACTAAGAATTTGCGCAGAAAAGCCTGAACATTTGGAAGACTTGTCTTTCTTGCTGTCGTTTGGTTTGTTACATTGTTACGTGTGGAGATCTCTTCTCGAAAGTCTCCATCTGTCTAAAAGAAGCAACTGACAGCAAAGAAATCTCATTTGTGAGTTCTACTATAAGTGTTTTTACACAAAGAGCCTTTAAGGTTTTTATTTTCATGAATGATTCTGTATGCCAGTTGGGGTGAGTCTGTCACAAGAACATGTCTGACATGTCTTTGCTACAAAATTAATACTATGAAATTATATTTTGCATAAAACAAAAGCACCGTTAAGATTTTTACAATTGTGATTAAGTACATTTAAGCTCTTATTTCTTTAATATAAAATATAGTCATTTAAATGTGAATTAAATATTTTACTATTCAAACATCTAAGCAGTATTTGATTAATTAAAATTAATTAATAATTATTAAAAATTACTGTATGCTTACTAGGCCTGTCATGATTGCAATAATTGCAAATGACGATTTCATTCTGTTCTGTTTTTTCATCTCAATAACGGTGCCTAATTGTTATTTTTCTACATGGAATCATATATCATTTAATATAAAAATTATGATAAAATAGGCCCACATGATTTATTTTAATGCTGTCATATAATATGTATTTAAACATGTATTTTATATGAAGGAAAACCTTTGACTATCTTGTTGACTATTTATGTCTTTAATGTTTTTTATCTTCTAAGGCAAAATGTGATAGGAATTTAAACGGCACAATTATTGTTGTTCTCTTAAATAATTGTGATTAGATCAAATAACCATGATGTTAGACTATAAGACTTAGCGATCATAGCGACAGGCCTAATGCATAATAAGAAAAATGGTTTTGATTGAAACTTTATTAGAGGTTCATAATTCTACAAAAATAAGGCAGATACTGAAAAAAGAACTTCTTCGATTTCTTGTTCAGTGGTCTGATGCTGGATCGGAGTGACGCATCTAAAGATAGTGTCGTAGGAGCCCAAGGTGATCACTAATGCATCATTCTGAAGACTATTACATTGATTTAAATCTGCCCTCGTTCTGAGCTGACAAGCATAGAAATGAGATCTATGTCTGCTATCTGTGTACTCCGCCAAATGCTAATAAGATTGTGTTGGACATGACAGAGAGCTTAACTCATCTCCTGATGGTCTGCTTTAAAAACACACTCCAATTACCTGATTTTAGTTCAACTGGGTTTTGTTGTAGTTATTTCTTCCATTTTTCAGAATCTGGAATGAGAAAAGCAGGTGAGATTTGGGTAGCCGTGTGTTGCCGAGTTTTCATTATTTGTGCTTAATTTTAGTGAAATGTCAGCGCCGTGTGTTGATTAGCACTCCTGCGACCTTGGCTATCAGACAAACGCCAGCGGCTCGGTGTGTGAATATTAAACAGGTCAGTCTAAATGGATCTCCAAACACAGTTCCACAGTCTCTCAGCTTGAATTATTAATGACGGACGTTTATTGACCTGCGCAAATCTATCAGACACATGATTAGAAATTACATCATTCTTGGCTCGGTCGGCCATACTTACATTTGTTTTAATATCATCCTTGAAAAAGGAACATTATCTTAGAGTACAATTGGTTCGTCTTTGTGTTAACTTGGTGTCTAGTGAATCATTTAAGAGTATGTTTCGTAGTGTCAAGTGTGGGAGAAAGAGGGCATAGAGGAACAGGAACAATTTAAAAATACAAACAAAAAGGCACTTCTTGTGCTAAACGACTTTAAACATACGAACAGAGAGAAACCAGGAGAAACACGACTTAACGAACAAGAACTGACAGGTACTGAAGGAAACACAGGGTAGATATACACAAGGGATGAATGAGGGAACAAGACGCAAGTGACGAAACTAACAAGCTGATTGATGACAAGACAGGTGAGTGGAAAAACACTGGGAGATGACGGGAGGAACCAGGAAGTAAACAGAGACATGACTGTAACACGTAGGTGGCGAAATGTTATTATTCTTGAAAGAAATAAGTGGTCTCTATACTTCAAGCATAATGCAAAGAAAAGATAAATGACTGTTGAATAATCGGTGGTTCTGAGACCAAACTGACATGGTGTGGTGAGACTAAGGCGACAATGACCAATGCAAAACATGTGGCACCATGCTATTAATTTGTTGATGCAGGCATAAAAGCGGTTTTATTAATCTACCTTTTGCCTGCATGGTCTGAAGATAATATGATTCAATCTTGGTGAAAATAGGACCAACTGTGTAGGAGTTTGAAAAAGTAGGTTTTGAAAGATGTTAAAATTGATATCAACGTTCTAGGCATGACCCAAGGCAGGGGTCGGCAACCCGCGGCTCCGGAGCCACATGCGGGTCTTTCACCCATGTGCTGCGGCTCTTTCATCCCCTTCACGTAACTTATAGCAGCGCTCCCGCTGTCCGCGATCATTCCGCCCACGGATGAAAGGAGTATCCACCGCACGCGCGATTGCTCTGCGCTCCGATCGTTCCCCCCCCCCCCCCCCCCCCCCAATCGACAGAATGATCGCATTGCAGAGGTATAGCCTCAAATAAATTTTGGCATACTCTTAATTAAATTGGTTTGTGTATTATTTGAGAATAGTTTAACGAATCAACTTGAAATTCATAACTTTTTGTTAGCATAGTCTGACAATTTTTCATGAAAATCAGAGCAATGGCTTAAGAGGAGTTTAAAAAGTGTTGTTGTTGTTGTTGTTTTTGTTTGTTTTTTGGGGGGGGGGTTCAAAAAGGAAACGAACATTATATGGTAAACATTTAAATCATCCACAGCCAAAAAGTAAGAGGGAACAACTGTTTTGTTTCCCTTAAGTTATTAGCATAAACATGAGTTGGTAATGCTAGAGAGCTTGAGTTAGAGGCTCCAAAATTGTTTTCAAACTGTCCTATTTCTCTGTGCAAAAATTTCACACAAGCAGTTCTATTGGCTTACATAGTAGGAGGACGAGGAGGAGAGGGAGAAGAAGAAGGGCAATGGATACAACCTTCAGTGCTTGGTCCCTAATAATAACAACAACAGTATAACTGTTAACTGCTGTATAAAATAAACATCACATTTGCAATTGTGCTGATATAGTGATATAATATGACTACATTATGTGACATAAATATAAGACATAACTCATGAGGGCAAAAATGCCTGTGTATCTTGAAATGTGGGGCCATATAACTGCATACGCCACACAGCGAGAGACTAACTCACATTGTTAAAACAATAATTACAATGTTATCATAAACTATATACATTTCAAACCCCTACACATATAAAGAACGAACTTACAATTGAACTGACATTTACCCATTTTCTTCTGCTTCTCTCTATCTTTCTTGTGCAGGAGATAATACAAAAAATATGCTGTCGTAAAATCCACAAATTGTCACATGGACAAGAAAATCAAGAAAGAACAATAAAAAAATAATTAGTATGCTGTTTATGGTTTTAATTTGGTAAAGGGTTTAGATACGTTTAAGTCAAAGTGTCATCAAAAATGTAAGACCTCTTATAAGTAAAGACTAAGATTTTGTATTGCCTTACATTTAAAAAAATAATTTAATACTTTAAGGATCCACAGGAATCCCTGTTGTATGAGAAACATCAACATACTTTTTAAGTTGATACTTAAAAGAACCGTTACTGAGAACCTAGTTTTGCTTGCTAAAAGATGAAAGAGCAGTTTTGAGCAATGAAATATTCATCTGTCATTAGATACGCATCAAAGACATATGTATGTGTAGATTTAAAAAAATCCATGCATTTCTGACAAAGGCCAACTTGTAAAAATCTGTAGAATTCTAATGTCAAAAACTATATCTATGGAGAACAAAAAGTTTGAGTGGACCCTTCTTTTTCTTACACAGTTCTTGGCTTCCACCATCCTACATTTAAGCTAAAATTGGAATATTGTCATGGATTATTGCAATGGATTGTATAGTTCTGTGAGCGTGCCCTGTGTTAATAAAAAGTGCAAATGAAAGTCCTGCCATGTAACAGTTTATTACCGCAATGTTATCACATGTCTTTAAATGATGCTGACACAATGGCAGGACCGGATGTGCTGTTGGCTCCTAGCAGTAATCTGTGATTTATTATCCACTTTGTGCTGACAGCTCTTCTTCTTCCCTCTCTCTTTCTAGGTTGTGTCTGAAAAGCAGGCGAGGATGAAACTGAAACCCAGTAAGAGAGATTCCCCCTGGGGGAGCCATAGACAGATGTGGAGCCCCTGGAGCCACTGACCCCGTGTCTGAATGATCTATGGATAGAGACCACCAGCCCTCAAGAGTCAATCTCCCGCTGCTGAGCAATTCTACATTGGCAGACACAAACAAATGTTGCTCTGTAATTGCTGAGCATCTGCAGTCCGAACATTCACTTCCTCTGCTCTATTTTCTTAAAGTTACCTTCCTGTTACAAATAAAACAGCCCACTAGCTTGAAGAACTCTGACTTGGTAATTACGGAGTATCTACAATCTGAACATTCAGATCCTGTACTCCATTTTGCACCTCAAAGTTCACTTCATGTCACAAGAAATACGGCCAACTCACAAATCCAGCAAATGCACGCAAAGCTTCCAGGAAAGCCCATGTATCCTCACATCACCTTCCAATTGCATGACCGTGAAAGAGGAAAGTTATGGCGTCTCATTGAGAATGCTGAGGTCGCGCAGGCATGCGGTCTAACAGGATCAATACAACCCTGCTGATTAATGGGCAGATTTCGCTTCCATTTAGTGTGTCAGAGAAGAATCATCTGCCAAGACCAAGATTGTGAATCCAGGTCTCTTCAGTCTTTAAGAGTCGCATTTCCATTGCAAAGTAGTTCTACTCTGGACCTTTCTCTGAACTTTGTATCGTTTAACACTGCTTCTTCAGATTTACAATCAGTATGACCCTTTCAAAGCAGTGCGAATCAAACTGTGTGTCTGGAACATTTGGCTTTTTGTAGAATAAGTTATTTTCACTTTGTTCCTGGGTCAGGTTTATGATATTGAAACGCAAATACCTTCAAAGTTCACTAAACTGGGATGAAAATGTAGCCACTCCTAACAGCACAACAAAGCTTGAAACAAGGTCTCCTTAAATTCCCAATGCAAAGTTTTATTTTTTTTACTTTGCATCTCTTAACAGTTCTTCTTTAGATTTACAATCAATACAACCCTTGTGAAGAAGTGAGTCAGATCATCAGTTGGAAGAAATCTGCTTTTTGTAGAATAAATTCTTTTCACTTTGTTTCTGGGTCAAGTTTATGAAATATTTGAAATGCAAATGCCTTCAAAGTTCAGTGAACTAGGATGGAAAAGTAGTCGCTCCAACCATCCCAGCAAAGGTTGACCTGTAAAATCGAGAATCAATCAAACCCGAGTCCAACAGTGCGGACGACATTGCTGTAAGTGAGTGCATGTGGTGGTGGCCCTCAGCATGGTGTTGCCACCACCAGATAAGCGGCATGTGTGTCTTACCACCTTCGTGATCATGACTAGTATGGCATTTATGGACGCCTACCTGGTGGAGCAGAACCAGGGCCCACGAAAGATTGGGGTCTGCATCATTGTCCTGGTTGGGGACGTTTGTTTTCTTATTGTCCTCCGCTATGTGGCGGTATGGGTTGGAGCAGAAGTGCGGACAGCTCGACGAGGGTATGCCATGATCCTGTGGTTCCTCTATATTTTTGTGTTGGAGATCAAGCTTTACTTTGTCTTCCAGAACTGTAAGGCTGACCGTAAGAGTCTAGAGACTGTTGCCAGGAAGGCTTTGACTTTATTGCTGTCTATTTGCGTGCCAGGCCTCTACCTGGTTCTGGTGGCTCTGGACAGCATGGAATACGTCCGTACCTTTAGGAGGAAGGAGGACATGAGGGGTCGGCTCTTCTGGGTGGCTTTGGACTTGCTGGACCTGCTGGATATGCAGGCAAACCTTTGGGAGCCACAGCGGACGGGTTTGCCCATTTGGGCTGAAGGTTTAATGTTCTTCTACTGTTACATTTTGCTTTTGATTCTTCCCTGCGTGTCGTTGAGCGAGATCAGTGTGCAGGGCGACCATGTGTCTCCCCAGAAGATGATGCTCTATCCTCTTCTCAGTCTGGTCACTATAAACATAGTCACCATCCTCATTCGTGGCGTCAACATGGTGCTCTTCCAGGACAGCAGGGTTTCCACCATCTTCGTCGGGAAGAACGTGGTGGCCATCGCGACCAAGGCATGCACCTTTCTCGAATACCGAAAACAGTCACGAGAATTCCCAAACCGAGAGAACGCAACCGGAATTCCCATGGAAGTCCAGCAGAACTCTGTGGGACACGGACAAGCTCTTCCGAATGCTACAAGCCTTCCACATGAACCCACTCCAGCACGGGAGATTATGGATACATGACCGAGGAACTCAACAAGGAGCATTCAAAACAAGAGATATTAACTAATCGACTTTGTTTACTTTGATACAACATTATACAACGCTCTGTCCTGTTCTTGACTGAAGTAAATCAGCCAATTTTGAGCTGTGTTGTTCAAAGGAAAACGTTCAGTGTTTCATAATTTTTCTCCACAGTTAGCAATGAAGTGCCATTTTATTTCTGTACAGTAGTGGAGTGACTGTGGTGCAAAATAACGTTCCCATAATTTTGTCTCTGGCTAATATTTTCCTCTCTTGCAAGTACAGAATGGTCGAACCAGAGTTTTTGTCTTTGAGGGAACTGGATAAGTGAGGTTGATGATAATGACCAAATGTCAATGAGTAGTCCTACATGCCTGAAGTATGTTATGCTCGTGTTTTATGATGTGTTGATGACATTACAGAAATGACAATGAATAAGAAAGTAAGAGATTTGTATCCGATGACTATATGGAATTCCTTATGAAATAAGTGAATTCACTTCCAATTGATTGGTATATGGATTATTATTGGTATTATTATTATTATTATTATTATTATACCACTTGTGTACTTGTTTTTTTTTACACTTTTGTTTGAGGACTCAGCTGTGTTTAATAAAAAAAGTTAAAAAAAAGGTTTCCCTTTGATTTTTCTGACTCCACTGATATACGTTTTCTTGTTTTGAGCATAAACTCACTTCCTTTTGGCATAATTTTTCAGAAAACAATATCAATGTCTTGACTCATTTTGCTGGAAAACAAGGCAAAGAATAGTGAGAAAGAAAGCCATGTGTTGCGGTGCTCTTTTTGTGCACACGAACAGACGATCACAGCATTCATACTTCAGCCCTTGTTTAAATCATATTCTCTAATGTTTTTAGTAAACACACCATGTCTTTGGAAGTGAAAGGGAGGGTAAATGGCATCTGGGAAAATAAAATAAATTACGCATGGCCCCCGTCAGCAGGGACTCACCTTTCTAGAGCCACACAGCGTGAAACTGATTCCTATAACACTAATGCCTGGACACCCTTCCCTCTGCGCAGTGCGAATGCGAAAACCATTTACTATCCACGTCTGATTTATTCAGCATATGTGTAGCAACCTGATGTATTCCATTTCAACAACATTAATTTATTGCCACCTGGATATGGTGGGCGGTCTCGGGTGGTGTTGACTCACTCCACTGCGTATTGTGCTTTTGAGAATTTCTCTACTTTAGCGTCCACCCACCACCTGACAGCTAGAATAACCCTTACAGTACAATGTTTCATATGGAAAAATACCATTTACTTCACTTTTACACTATTTAGATTTACACAAGATGGTTCGTATTGCCAATTTATGTTTTTATGAACTGTACCACAGAGGGATATGCACTAATAGAGGACATTTGCTGAAGTGCCTTTAAAATTGCACTAATCAATAGTGATTCAGCACTTATGCATGTATACGAGTAAAATATAGTTTCAAGGGGGTCAGAATGTGCAACACAGAACACTTAATGTGGGGAGGGGGATTAACAGTATACATACCACAAAACATATTTGTATTACACATACATTTGTTTTCTTGGAATTACAATAATGCATTTCCTAAATGCAGTGTTTTATAGATACATTCATCAATTATTGCAATTTAATAATATAATATTTCTATTAATATATTTGTATTAATTACATTATGATTCCAATACTGAAGTAACTTGGTGTAGTATTTACTTTGAAATAATTTTATACATAACTTATACATTTCTGCTAAATTTCATATTTATTGCATACAGTATAATTCCTGAAATAAACAGAATTCAATTTTAGGAGAAAGTGATGGTGTGAAAGTGTTTACTCCCTGATTTTTAATGTTTTTGCATGTTTGTCACACTTAAATATTTCAGATCATCAAACAAATTTTAAATTTGCAAGCACTATTAGACAAAGATAACACAAGTAAACACAAAATGCTGTTTTTAAATAAAGATTGTCATTATTAAGGAAAAACAACATCCAAACCTACTTGGCCCTGTTTGAAAAATTGTTCGCCCCCCCTGTTAAAACATAACTTAGCTGTGGTTTATCACACCTGAGTTATTACTGATTACTGCCACACCTGTTCTCAATCAAGAAATCACTTAAATAGAACCTGCCTGACAAAGTGAAGTAGACCTAAAGATCTTCAAAAGCTAGATATGACGCGATCCAAAACAATTCAGGAGCAAATGTGAAAGAAAGTAACTGAGATTTATCAGTCTGGAAAAGGTTATAAAGCAATTTCTAAAGCATTTCTAATTCACTCCAGTGAATCACAGTGAGAGCCACTATCCAGAAATGGCAAAAAATGGAACAGTGGTGAATCTTCCCATGAGTGGCCAGCCGACTAAAATTACCCCAAGAGTGTAGCAACTGACTCATCCAACAGGTCATAACAGACCCATGACAACATCCAAAGAACTGCAGGCCTCACTTGCCTCAGTTAAGGTCAGTGTTCATGACTCCTCCATAAGAAAGAAACTGGGCAAAAATGGCCTGCATGGCAGAGATCCAAGACGATAATAACTGTTGAGCAAAAAGAACATTAATGTTCATAAATGTCTCATTTTTTTCTATCTTGATGATCCCCAAAACTTTTGGGAAAATACTCTGGTTTGACGAGATAAAAGTTGAACTTTTTGGAAGGTTTGTGTCCCATTACATCTGGTGTAAAAGTAACACTGCATTTCAAGAACTTCATACCAACAGTAAAATATGGTGGTGGTAGTGTGATGGTCTGGGGCTGTTTTGCTGCTTCAGGATCTGGAAGACTTGCTGTTAAAAATGGATCCATGAATTTTGCGATCTACCCAAAAAATCCTAAAGGAGAATGTCCGGTCATCGGTTCGTGACCTCAAGCTGAAGTGAACTTGGGTTCTGCAGCAGGAAAATGATCCAAAACACATCAGCAAGTCCAGCTCTGAATGGCTGAAGACAACAAAATAAAAACTTTGGCTGTCCTGAGATGAATCCTATTGAGATTCTGTGGCATGACCTTAAAATGGCAGTTCATACTCGAAAACCCTCCATTGTGGCTGAATTACACCAATTCTGCAAACATGAGTGGACCAAAATGCCTCCACATTGAAAATTATCGCAAACTCTTGATTACAGTTGTTGCTGCTAAGGGTACCAGGTGGAAAGCTTTAGGGGGAAAGCTCTTTTGCACACAAGGCCATGTAGGTTTGGATTTTGCTTTCTCTTAATAATAACAACCTTCATTCAAAAACTGCATTTTGTGTTTACTTGTGCTATCTTTGATTAATATTTTAATTAATTCATGATCTGAAACATTAATTTTAAAAAATGCATAAAAAAATTAAGTGTGACAAGCATGGAAGGGGGCAAATACTTTCACCTTTTTTCTTATTATTATTTGTTTGTTTGTTATTGCAGGAAAGAAAATCTAATTGGACAAAAATTATATTGTTAGAACACAATAAGTGCAATTAACATCTGACAATATGATGAATAGGCTGTGGCTCCCAAAAATGTACATATACTGTGCATCTGTGAGATGTGGATGCAGTGAGAACCCACAGATACAAATATTACCGTGCAAAAATAATTTGTTATTTTCTTTGATAAATATTAAACATTCAGCCTTAACCTTCAGCCCTGCAGCATTACACTGTGATCTATAATTCAGTAGTGTGGGTGTTTACCACAATATTTAAGTAAATACTGTAAATGCAAAAAATCATATAGTTAGAAATGCATAAATCTAAGGATGCAAATATTATTGATCTGCTATTATAAAAAGTCAAATGAAGCGTAATTGATTTTTGTTCACAATGCTGAGAGACACACTTATCATTCACATTGCGTGAAGAGATGGAGGAACATCATCGTTCATTCTTAATGCTTCAATAAACCACGTTCAGATGTCAGCAACCCCGAAGGCACTCTTAGATTTCTTTTACAACATTAAAGATTCAGTCTCACTCTAAAACCGGGACCCTACGCCTTCAAATGTGTGTTTAGTGCTTGAAAAAATGACAAGGAGAGAAAAATGCCAACACTTGACTTGAGGCCTGCATATATAGTGCATTACAAAAGAATAAAAGTACTCTCAATGCACAAGAACATTCATATGCCAAATTTATATATTCAAACTTACAGCCTACTGATTTTTGCCCTTTTTAAAAGTCTACTGGGTTAAAATGCATGATGTAAGTTATGAAATTGGTTTTCAATCATGTTTCAATTCATTAAACTTTTTATAAACATGAAAAGATAAGTAGACCTATTTTTTTGGTTACCACTGGCAAAGAAACCCCAAAAATATAAGGGAATTTAAACATGTTTACATTTATGCCAAGCCATAGTTAATTAAATCATAAATATGCATAAAATCTTGCCCACTGTCGAATTAATAATGTTGTTAACTAAACCAACTTAAAGTAATGAATTAAAAGAAAATTTCTATAGTCAATACATCATTTCATATAATGAAAGTTACAATTTGATTGTAAACTATATAATATGACTTTTAAGAGTCTAAAAGTAAGAATTTTTCACATAGGACTTTACAACTTTTTTATATCGCCAATGTCAGAACAGATTTTTATCTTTTATGTTTTTGCCAGGAAAATCAAAAGAATGTATAACATTCACGCTCATCCCGAGAGCCTCTCTTCTGTAACAGATGAAACGTCTCAGGTTACGTACGTAACCATAGTTCCCTAAGAGGGAACGAGACACTGCGTCGAGACGCGATTGGGAACCCTTCAGTGTATATGTCTCTTGAAGCACAATAAAACCAACGTGCGGGCGTGTACGTCGCCGAGATGACGTCATCACGTCATGACCAAGGAGTATAAAGGCACGTCACGACCCGGAAGCGGGTTAGCTTGAACAGTGTCTGAACAGGCCGGCATGCCTAGGAGCTGAGGCTGCAAGACGCAGTGTCTCGTTCCCTCTTAGGGAACTATGGTTACGTACGTAACCTGAGACGTTCCCTGTCAAGGGAACTCGCACTGCGTCGAGACGCGATTGGGAACGAGGAATACCCACGCCGGCTCAGCGTACGGGGTATGCCAAGCGAAACGTAGCTCACTACGATAACGCCAATGATCCCAAGGCGGGGTTTAGGTCTAAATGGTAGAACCTAATAAAGGTATGCGGTGAGGACCAGCCAGCCGCATCACAAATGTCCGCGAGGGAAGCCCCTGCGAAAAAGGTTTTCGAGGCAGCCATGCTCCGAGTAGAATGAGCTCGGACAGACAGTGGACACTGCTGTCCTGCCAGCTCATAAGCTAAAGAAATAGACTCTGAAATCCGCCTGCTCATAGTAGGCTTAGAAGCAGGGGAGCCTCTGGGGGCCCCAAAAACAGACAAAGATTTGGTCTGACCTACGCCACGTGGCAGTTCTGTGAACGTAGACGTCCAGTGCTCGCACTGGACAAACCTTGTTCTTTAACTCCTGGTCATGATCAGTAAATGGAGGAGGACAGAGAGCCTGTAGTACTATGTGGCGCATAGGACTAGAAAGCACTTTAGGTACATAACCCGGCCTGGGATAGAGAAAAACTTTAGCCAAGCTGGGCGCAAACTCTAAACATGAAGGGGCCACAGAGAGGGCCTGCATGTCACCAATCCTCTTGAGGGAAGAAATGGCGAGAAGAAAGAGAGTTTTAAGAGTAAGGTGCTTATCTGAAATCTCGTCCAGCGGTTCAAAGGGAGCCTGGGACAAGGCCTGGAGCACCAGGGACAGGTCCCAAGGAGGCACCCTTGAACGTACTACAGGCCTCAGCCTCTGAGTGCCACGTAGGAAACGAACTATGAGGGGGTCCCTGCCCAAAGAGGCACCACTCAAAGGTACGTGGTAAGCAGCTATGGCAGCCACGTAAACCATTAGTGTGGAGGGGGACAGCCCTGCTGCGAACCTTTCTTGCAGGAACTCCAGCACGGTGCCAACCTGGCAGGTAACTGGGTTCAGCTGCTTTTCGCAACACCAAGAAGTGAAAATCTTCCACTTCTGAGCATACAGTTTCCTCGTGGACGGGGCTCTGGAGTGGAGAATGGTCTCTACAACCTCGGCTGAGAGACCAGACTCTATGAGCTGGGCCCCCTCAGGGGCCAGACCCACAGTTTCCACAGTTCTGGGTGAGGATGGCAAATCCTCCCCTGAGCCTGGGACAGGAGGTCCCTCCTGACCGGAATCTCCCACGGAGTGCCGTCTAGGAGGGACACCAGGTCCGAAAACCACACCCTGCCCGGCCAGCGCGGGGCAACTAGAGTGAGACGGACCTTCTCCCGGCGAACCTTCTCCAGAACCCCTGGGAGCAGAGCTACGGGGGGAAAGGCATACAGGGGTTGATTTGGCCACCCTTGCCTCAAGGCGTCCAGGCCGAGAGGCGCTGGAAGATAAAGGGAGAACCAGAGTGGGCAGTGAGTCGTCTCTCGAGACGCAAACAGATCCACTTGAGCCTGGCCGAATCTCTCCCAAATCTGCTCCACCACCTGAGTGTGGAGTCGCCATTCCCCGGGCCTCGGCCCCTGTCTCGACAGGAAGTCTGCCCCCAGGTTCTGGGCCCCCAGGATATATCGCTCGAAGAGAGAGCAGTTCCCTTTGGGCCCAGAGGAGGATCCTGATCGCCAACTTGAAAAGTCAACGAGAACGGAAACCCCCTGGTGGTTCAAGTAGGAGACCACCGACGTATTGTCGGTCCGGACTACTACATGATGGCCTCTGAGGTCGGGGAAGAACGCCCATAGCGCCATCCAGGCAGCCATCATTTCCAAGGCGTTGATATGCCAGGAGAGATGTGCCTGTCCCATGGACCTTGGGCCGAGCGGTCCCTCAGGTCCGCCCCCCAGCCCGAGCGGGACGCATCTGTCGACAGCATGTGCGGTGACAGATGGGCCCCAGTGCGAGCTTCTGGGAAAGAAACCAGTTCTCCTTCCACGGATGCAAGGCTCGAAGGCATCGCCTTGAAACCCTGATCAGACGGAAGGGGTTGCCCCTCGGGGAAAACCCTCTGGTTTTGAGCCACCACTGCAAGGGTCTCATGTGGAGCAGGCCGAGTGGGATAACACTGGACGCTGCCGCCATGAGACCCAACACTCTCTCGAAGTGTCTGTACAGTGACTAGCTGGCCTAGCTTGATATTCTGGACTGTGGGCAAAACAGTAGCAATGCGCACGAGGAAGAGCCGTCCGCATGCTATGTAAGCGAGAGTGACATCTCGATGCCAGACTGCTACCTGCCGTGACTGAGAAAGGGATCAACAGATCGTTGATGAGACACAGCCCAAAATCGTGGAGCTAGGGAAGCTAGTGAAGCTGACAACAGCCTGACGTCCCTATTGTCTGGGAGAAAAGTCCAACAGACCTTATACTGAGCGATCCCTCAGGACCGCCCAAAACCCATGAGAGAAGTATCTGTCGACGGCATACGCAGTGACAGAGTGTTCTCAGTGTGGGCCTTTTATGGGACGAGAACCAGAATTGCTCCCACATACCTGAGGTGCGTAGGCATTGCCTCGTGACCTTGATAGTGTGGAAGCGGTTTCCTCTGGGAAAACCTTCTGGTTCTGAACCACCACTGAAGGGGCCACATGTACAGACGACCGAGTGGACCGCACTGGAAGCTGTTACCATGATGCCCAGCAGTCTCGACTGCTCAGTGAGTGATTGGTCTAGCTTTTGCTATTGACTGCTGGTGGGATGATGTCGATGAGCACGGGTGAAAGCCGTGCTGGCAACGACACAGAATCCCAACAACGCTTCGGAAGGTGGCTCCCAAATGAGGATACAACACCTTCCTACTTGCGTACAGTCTGAGCCCCAGCTCCTTCCAGTGAGCAAGAATGACATCTCGATGCCAAACTGCTACCAGGATCAACCAAACATTGATGAAATCTGATGAAATCAGAAACCTTGAAGGTGCCGGGTAAAAGCTAGACTGAACAGAAGAACCAGACCGAAGCCCGTAAACTCTGGCTGGGAACTCCAGCTGAGCGTTCACTTCTGTTGCATAACCAGAGCCTGCTTGGGGGCTACCACTCGGGCAGGCACCCTGGATATTATTGCAGGACCCATTGGGACAAAACCGTACTCCAATAAGGTAACCAGCCTCTCGAGGCTGGCCTCTGGTATTTCTCGAACATCCGCTCCAGGGCCCTGCTTGCAGGGGGAAACCTGGAGTGAGCGCTCTTAGACCCTCCTCAGAGGGGGCGACCTCCCAAGCGCCACCAGAAGTATGGGTGACGACTAGAGAGTCCCGCCTCGGACCTGAGTGCCTGGCTCCCTCGGGATACCAACACAGCACAGTGTCCAACAAAACCTCCCCATGGGAACGGTTCCGAGCCACTAGTGAAGGGAACACAAGTACAGGTGACTGAGTGCATAGCACTGGAAACTCTGCCTTGACGCCCAGCAGCCTCAGCTGCTCAGTGAGTGACCGGCCATTCCTCAAACGTGCATGACCTGGTTCCCTCGGGACACCAGGCACGCAGTTAATCGTTAAAGGGTGCTTGCCCAGGCAGTCCCCTAGGAGACTGCCAGGTGAGAGTGGAGCGACAGCGAGCACAGTGCACTCACGCACTGGCTACACATGCCCCAATCGCTGGTGAGGAAGATCCTCATCAATGTGACACTTACAACATCCAGTTCCTCAGAACTGGATAGCTGCAGTATCCCCTTAGGCTGACAAATCCAATTGCGATCCTCATGGTCGAGACAGCAGCTGAGCCTCAGCAACAGCGGGACCGGAACCACGGGGACCGCGAGCCTGAGCGACTTCCTCAAAAGACGCCAGGCGGGATCGCCATGCACGTAGGACCTCCTCATCAGCAGCCGATACTAACAACGTCCAGTTCCTTGGAGCTGGATAACTGCAGTATCACCTCGTCAGGGTCGGAAGAAACCGCCACAGGGCGTGCTTCCGGTTCCTGAACGAGGCCAGACCTGCCAGGTAAGGGTGGAGAAAAGGCCAAGCCCGTCTCCAACCCTTCTGACAAGTCCATCTGCGACCCCCATGATCGCAGCCGCCGCTGGGCCTCAGCCGCAGCAGGACCGGAACCACGAGGAATGCTAGCCTGGGCGGTTTCCTCGAAAACCGCCAGGCGGGATCGGAGCGTTCGCAAACTCATTTGCAAAACAATCTGCACAATCAGTACCCTCGAGCGCTGATCGTGCATGCTCCTCACCCATTTACCTCGGTGCTGGAAAAAGTGCGTTCAACCGGGTCTCGAACCCCGGTTTCCAGCATGATAGGCAAACATAATATCCACTGTACCACAACAGTTATTGACATACTGATGGCACAAAGTAAATACAACACCCAACTCCTCAGAGCCGGGTTGTTGTTCAAGTCGGAAGAAACCGCACAGGGCGTGCTTCCGGACCTTGAGAAGTCCCCGCGATAGGGATCGCCACTGAGCCTCAGCTGCAGCAGGACCTAAACCGCGAGTCTGCACAGTCTCCTCGAAGACTGTCAGACAGGAATGGCAACCTACACAGTCGACGCCCTCGAGCGCCTACCATGTAAGATTAGCCCTCCCCATCACCTTCCAGTGAGCGAGAACGACACCTCGATGCCGAACTGCTAACTGTCATGACTGAGCCATGATGAGGCTCAGAACATGGATATCTTGAAGGCGCAGTGCCCAAGCCTTAGTGAAGGTGCAGTTGGTAAGTTTGCCATATCTGCGCACTTTTCTCAATCACACGTGAAATCCCTTTTCTTTTAAACTAGACTCGGGGCACGCGTACCAGCAAATACATACACACACACGTTGAGCTTAGAGCGCTGTGAAGACACTGAAAGCTAACCCGCTTCCGGGTCGTGACGTGCCTTTATACTCCTTGGTCATGACGTGATGACGTCATCTCGGCGACGTACACGCCCGCACGTTGGTTTTATTGTGCTTCAAGAGACATATACACTGAAGGGTTCCCAATCGCGTCTCGACGCAGTGCGAGTTCCCTTGACAGGGAACAAAGCCTTATTCAGTGTTCGGTGGCCAGTTGCAAAAACTGCTTAAACTAGTCTTAAAGTCCCACTGAAGTGCCTTGAAACACAAGCATTACTCAACGTGTTGATGTGATTTCCACTGAAACAATACGACAGGGCAGGACATTTTAAAAATAGCCAAAGGAGTTTTATTTATAACCACAGCTTGGTCAGAGCCGTTGACCTCGATAAAGCCGCAGTTTCCTCCAAATATCCTCCATTTCTCTTTAAAATACAGCATTTAAATGGGTCCGATCCGTTTTTTGTTCAAAATGAGCAACTTGATTATATGATCCTCTCTGGTCTGTCGTGTCTCTGTTTGCATAATACAACATCATACACTCCGATGAAAGATATTCACACTGTCTGAATCGCTCCCTGTCCCCGATATAGTGACTATGAGCCGTTCATTGTACAGAAAACACAAAAAGTGTGAACGAGTGACTGATTTCAGCTGCACCTTCAGCGTCTGTTTATAATGAAGGGGGTATTCTAGAGCAGTGGTCCCCAACCCCCGGTCCGCGGACCGGTACGAAGTGGCACCGGGCCACGGAGCGATTTCGCGGACCGGTCCGTAGATGAAATGGTAGCTTGCTCTCTCCCATTCTGAGTTCTGAGTCTATCCAATACACAACACGGGAAGAAACACTACACTTCCGTATTGTGTTTGAATTATCTACGTTATCCCTCCTCCTCCTCCGCACATGCCGCCATCAGCAGGTACTGTATCGTCTTTCTTGAAGGTGAGAACTCTTAATTAAAACCACATTTTATTTTGTCATAGGAATCCTTTTATACTATAATTTGTTTGTGTTTGAAGCAAAGAACGAAAGAGAACTTTGCTGTAACCACTGTAAAGCTGCTTTGAAACAATCTACATTGTAAAGAGCGCTATATTTACATAAAGGTGACTTGTAAGCATATCGGGCACGTCTCTCAAGTGCAACGTTGCGTGTGCAGAAGTATGAGCATGAGTAAGAAATAGCTAGCTGCAGTTCACTTAACGGCCACCGGTGCTGCTAATAACAAGGGTTTCTGAATTCTAAACACAGTCCCTTTATAATCCTAATCCAGTAATCATGAATAGCTAGAAAAGTTACATAAATTAATTTGTTGAAAGGTGCGGGAACCTTGGGCATTCAGGCTTCCAGTTTACTGGCAATATTTCTCAGTTTCCTGTATGATATGGATTTTAATACAATGATGTAGCACATTATCAAAAAAGCAATTTGCATTAATAACGCTGAGGCAGATTTATAATGTTAGAAAAGGAAGGTGCAGCTTGCTGCAATCACACGCTTGCCCGTAAATGTGTGACTTGGGTGTCCTCCAACACTAATGCTCATGAACTCCATCATAGAAAACATCTACAAACCTCCATTAGAGCGCTCAGGAAAGCTCAGAATCCACCGTCATGATTTGTTAACTTCAGCAGTCATAGGTTAAACAATTCTGTGATCATTTATGAGATGAGAATTTCTGCCATCTTTCAGCATTTCAAGGCAATTTATGGAACTAATCCAGAATTGCAAATGGCTCATTTGGGAAGTCTACCATGACAGGTATTTTAAATTCGACTTGAATAGAAATGTTTTGTGTGCTGGCAAGCTTTGTTTGGAAAGCACAACAGAGCTTGCTCTTCGAAGGACAAAGTTTAATTAGATTGTGCTAATGAAGACAATTCTTTTGTTTCAATATTGCATTACAGACTGAACATCAAGTGGCAACTCAACATGAACGTATAAAACATTAAATCTCACACACACACACACACACGCCTCAACAAAATGAAACAATGGGAATAATGAAAATCACACATTGGATCTCAAAGTACGAAATAATCAATTTGAAAAATCTTCATTCATGCATATTCTATAATTTGTTAAGACCTTCATTTTTTAAGAGCAAGATTATGTTATAACAGTTCAATGGAAACCAAAATCATCAGCACATTGAGGACTGGATTCAAAATCCCTACCTGTCAGGGTTCTGTCACGTCAGTTTCGGTTCCTAGTGTGTTAGTTGACGGAACGCTGACACTGCTCTCTCTTCGTGTCTGTGTGAGGGCACGTGACGTTTCGTGTGCGCTCTCGAGTCCATTTGATTTCATGTCGTCCGTGTCGCGCGCAGTTGTTTGTCACCAACTACACGCCGCCTCGTCATTTTGTGAACACGTGGCGATGCGCGTCAGCATTCGCAGCGTGTTTGTGTCCATCAGTGTGTGCCCTGCCCCCTTGTTACCTCTTTTCATTTGAGTGTTGTCAGCTGTTTCCAATCACTACCCTTCCTCTTGTGTCCTATATTTAGCCCTTTGTGTTTGCTGTCTGTCCTGGTCTCGTTGTCATTCTATGTCTCTCCATGGCCGGTCTATGTTTTGTTCCTGGTTCCATGTATCCATCTCATCCGGTTGGTTTGTGTTTGTTTTGCAGTGTTCAGTTACTATTTTTCCCCCTCGCGGGGTGCTTTCTTTTGTATGTGTTATGATTCTTTTGTTATAATAAATATTCCTTATTTCACCTGCATTTTTGAGTCCTCCCGTAAATATTCCGTGACAGAACGAGACCACCATTTGAGGACTCAGCAGGCCCTTTTTTCTTTGAACCTTTTTTAAAATTATTTTTATTATGGATGCCACCTTTTGTCCATCCAGACCGTCCGAATCACCTCATGTTTGCTGATCGGCATGTAAATGAGAGTGGAATCCCGTATATACCGGGAAAACTGGCATGCAACCCGCCAATTATCGTAATTAATCCAAGAAAGAGAAAACGTGTATTTCTGTTACTTTGAATAATGGCAACAGGTGAGAACGTAATTTCTCGGACACTGAGATTGAAACACTTGTAGGGGAGGTGGAGGCTCGGAAAACTGTGTTATTTGGTGGCCACAGCAGTGGGGTCACTAATAAAAAGAAGTAGCGCCATCACGAAGCATTACATACCCGGATCACCAAAGGATTTATGTTTCTAGCAAATAGACTGATCGTTAACACCTACACAAAATCACATAATTAATTTGTGGTCGAAAATTTAAGACGAAAATGTTATAGTGAACACATGCTTCTTGACGGTTTTGTAATAGTTAAAAAAAAGCGTAATAGTTAGGACGGATGATGAGTAGCGATTGTGCTTCATGACTGTTTTTGCAGACTTTGACATAGTTATCTAATAAAAGGGTATTTCATGCTATTCTGTATCACATGTAGTCGCTCATCTCCTCCTGCACTCACGTTGTGGACAATGTGACTGTAAGGCAACGCTGAATATTATTATTATTAATAAATTTTGAATTCCGTTTGGATTTTGCTAGATCTATATAGCCTAAAACAATCGGCACAAATAACACTGTTGTGGATAATGTGGATATAATGTATGAAATGGAGTGAAAATTAAATGTCATTAATTCTTATAATCATTCTTCTCACATCTTTTTCTACAATCTAACTTCAGTTCACGACCTCACCATCTGTGTCGCCAATTCCCAGAATGTGCTTACGCACAGCTCAAAGTTTGCTTAAATATACGCACATTCTCCCGTCAAGTTTGTTTTTTATAGATCACAACCTTTGCGTAGGAACTACCGTACGTACGTTTCCAGCCCTGTTTTGTGCATACCCACACTTTATAAATGAGACTCCTGCTCCACCTGGCACATCCATATGAGCTGTTACAAGATGCATTTAAAGACCATGAGGAGCTGACTTCCAGAAGTAACTAGAGTGCATGTTTCTGACCAAACTGTCAGAAACATACTTCATGAGGGTGCATGAGGGTGCATGAGGGTGCAACGTCCTCCAGAGGAAGCTGTGCTCAAAGCTCAGCACCGGCAGCTCGACTGGGATTTGCCAGAGAACCCCAGAATTGGCAAGTCCTCCATTGGCGCCCCATTCTCTTCACAGATGAGAGCAGGTTCACCCTGAGCACATGTGACAGATGTGAAAGAGCCCGGAGATGCCGTGAGGAACATCGTCCACCATGAGCGGATTGGCGGTGGGTCGGTGATGATCTGGGGAGGGTCAAAAAGGCTTCCACGTGCAGCCAGTGGTTCCTTTACTAATGGATGGAGATCAACAACTCAAGAAACCTAAACGTAATGGATGGAAGTCTAATGGAGAAACATGGTTACATGACTTTATAACCACAAACAAACATGAAAGGCACATGCAAAGTCCTGCTTGTTAGACAGGTCTGTACAAAGACTCATTAGAGGGAAAGAGGGTCTGCTTATCAGCACCAAACCCCTAATGGGAGTCTCATTACTCAGAATCAAGTGGAAGAGTTTGTCTTGAGCTCAGATGGGTGAAGACATCTGACTGATCACAATTCTTTTCAAATGCTCATTAGTGTCAAATTATTTTCTGTCCATCTTATGGTTTTTTACTGGATGCACGGTCCGCTCTGAAATCACTCTCCTTCGTACTTCCGCATGTTCCAATTGCCAATGCTATTGTAGTCTTCACATGGTTTTGACTATCATCAATCTTTTTGATGGATTACAGTTTGAATTACAGTTTGAAAGTCTTGGTTAAGAGTAAAAACAATATGATAATATACTGTACATGAACAAATGAATGAAGTCAGCTTGAATGTGACATGTAGATAAAGGAAAAAAATTATTAAATCAAAGATCACATTCAAGAAAACTTGTGTGAATATATAGAACAGGTGTGACTGAATGTGATCTTTATGCATGCAAATAAATAAAATGGTCGTAGGTTGAAAAATGCAGTGTAGTAGATGCAGTTATGAAAATTACATTAATTCAGCTAAAGGCAGGTCAACACTAAAAAAGCCTCGACACAGTTAACCTAGCAGGCTGTTATATTCGCTTGACTGGTAGAGCAGAATCGCAGCCTTACCAGTCAAACTGGTGTAATTATGGAGCAAATGCTCCAACACTGACAGGTGGTGAATTGCCCCCTTCCTAAGAGGTTTTAACTGAAAAATGAGGGAGTTTAGCTGTTGCAGATGGTTTATATCTCTCTCACACACTAATACTCCATTAAATCAAACATCATTCAGTTTTAAAGGCTCAGATGATGATGTGGCTTACGGGAGATTTAAAAAAAAAAGATGTATCGCCAAGGGCCTTCACAAGAACACATTGGTTACTGGATTTGACCCCATTGTGTTTATTCTTCATCACATATATAATTAATGGCCCCAGGACACATTTGCACACTTTTAAATGTCTAAATGTTAAATCATCAAACCAAGTCTCAACAGTGTTAAAATGCGGCAGGAGGTTTTCTGTGTGTTTTCTTCATTTATAAAAATAAATAAAAAATGTCGCTTGGTTTGGTTATGCATCTAATGTAGAAGCACTGACACATATAGTTGCAAATATTATCTGTGGTTATGCTGAACATCCAATGATTTGTGACTGTGAAAGCTCTGTTAATCAAACAGTGTTAGTCTGCCACCTGGTGGTCTTTGAATTCAATCACTTAAGGCATTTGAAGTTATGGAGGGAGTCCATCTGATGTTTTTTGGGGTTTACATGTCCTAATAGCCTATACAAATTGGGTATGCCAAATTAATTTAATTGCATTAACATAATGATACACAGAGACGCATGTAATGAATGGGTACATTTAAAGAGAGAATATTCACTTTCTTTGCACTGAGGCTTTGCACTGCATGCAATGATGAAATGAAACAGACCATGGCGTAACTGTCATGCTTCAGTGAAGGATTGGTTTTTGTTTGGGTTTTTTTGTGCAAAGAAACATGAAATACAAAGAACGAAAAGGAGATTCTAAAAAGATAGGCCTAAACACACCAAACCTCAATCTGTAAGAAAGACCATTGGGTTTCTTGATAAATGTTACTCTTAGTAGGCTATTATTTGAGAGTTTAAGAAATGAGAGTGTGGGAATTTTCAACAAGACATCAAAAATAGGAGTGGCAGCGGCCCTCCAGGACCAAGTTTGGACACCCTTGTTTTACAGATTACTGCTCTTATTCTTATTCTTCTTGTTACCTATAGAACGAGGGTTCACAACTCAGGAGCTTGAGGTTCACTTTCCTCCAACCCTAATCAAACACATGCAAACAAATGAATGAAGGTCCTCAGGATTACTAAAGTGAATCTGATCAACATCAGAACTCTGCATGAAAGTGGGCCTCAAGGGCTAGCGTTATTCCTGTTACAGACTGTGAGTTTTGGCAACCCTGTATGATCATTACAAATCACACTGCATGCATGTAGACTATGATGATGCCACCTTATTGAATCTTAGGCTGTGACACATGTCAGTATAGAGGACTAGAGCATCATTAGCATATGCGGGTGTAAACAAATAGAGCAAAATGAATTGCACTGACACTTGTGATTTGTGTGTGTGCTGAAAAAACAGAAAGGAGAATATGGACACAGTCATGGTAAGGGAAAAGAGTCCAAATTGCCATGCCAGTTTTGCTAATGGAACTTGATGCAAGTAGTTTTCGGTTTTAGAACCATGATAAAAATGCCATCTTCATGTCTCATTTTTACTGGCTCATCAGTAGACGTAGGTCATAGCAGCAAACTCACTATGAGATGGCAGGCTATCTTTGGTTGCAAGACCGTGACAACAGCTATCTTTGAACCTCTCTCACTGTACATCGTAGGACCACTGTTTAAGAGCTTGACATCATGCTTGACATCATGCATCATGACATCATGATTGGTCCTCTTTCATCTGAGACAGCCCAATATTTTACAATATGTACCGGGCATTAGTGGAAAAAAATGATCTTGCACAAAGAAAATAAAGTGTATAATAACCCAATCTGTAAACCCACACAAAGAAGTGCAAACCCCCTTTTTTAACCTCTTCCTGTCAACTGGTCAACAAACAATTCCTGATAGAACTGACATTCATAATCTCACTTCACCCATCAACACATGTGTGCTGTCTTGAAAAGTGCTTTATCCTTTCCCCTACACACAAATGCACACTATCAATAATCACACACACTTCTGTAGGTCACATTTTAATTCAAACACTCAAGTGTAAAACGTTCTGTCATGAAACGCCAGAAAGCGGTCCTTTACATCAGTGGTCCCCAACCCCCGGTCCACGGACGATGTGCCACCGGGCCGCGGAACGATTGCGCGGGCCGGTCTGTCGATGAAATGGTACTGGGCCGCGGAGCGCATTCGCGTACCGGTCCGTTAGCTGCTGCAAGCGGCTGTGGCGATGTGACTATGGAGACGTTTGAACAGTCTCGTCTTGCGCCTGCAACAATCTCGAGCGGGCACTGGTCCGCGGCAAAATTATCACACGCATACCGGTCCGCGGCACAAAAAAGGTTGGGGACCACTGCTTTACATCAATGTCCTGTTGCTCTAACAGTAGAGAGTGGCGCTTGTCACACAGCCGATCACGCACAAATCACTCACAAATCACGCACAGATTGGGTTTGTGCGTGCTTGTGCGTCGAGAAATTGACAAAATTTGTTGATGTCGGGGGTAGAAATCACTGACAAATCATGGATGAATCACGCCTGAACCGCGCAGGTATCATTTACAATCACTGACGGATCATGCACGGTGTCACTATCGCATACCTTCCACGCATATAAAAAGTTGTCGCTGACGTTAAGGGCCAGTCACACAGCGAAAACGCATGAATCACGCATGAATTACACACAGATTTTCGTTCGTCGGTGGAATGAACGTGGACCATCAGTGATTGTAAGTGGATGTGCGTTGAAGGCGGTTTGTGCGTGATTTTGAGTTTTGAACGGTTCAAAAATTTTCCGTTATTCATGAGTCTGCGTGCGTAGTTTATGCGTCGAGTATGCGTGACGCGTCAGCCGTCAGTGCTTATGTGTCGGAACTGGTTCGAAACCGCGCACGTCCACTGACGCCCCACCTTCATATCACTCATGAACCACGCATGAACCGCACACGTATCACGTTCATTCCACTGACAATGTGGATTCTGAAAGTGCTTGTATAAGTGGAACGTTTGCGAAGCGTGCGTGTTTGGACGCTCTCCGTCAGTGATTCATGTGTCGGGCGTGCGTTGAATGTTCGTGGAATACTTTGGTCAATTTCTCGACGCACAAGCACGCACAAACCCAATCTGTGCGTGATTTGTGAGTGATTTGTGCGTGATCGGCTGTGTGACTGGCCCTTTATACTGATTACTAACAAACACAAAAACAAACAAACAAACTCCAGCGATTACATAACCTCCTTGGCGGAGGTAATAAAGAAAAAATAAAGAAATAATAAAATAAGAAGTGAAAGAAATAAAGAAAGAAATTTAAATAAGAAATTAGCATAAACTAATATTCCAAAAAAGATCAAAAAATGTATATAAAATTTACATAAATGTGACATGATGTGTCTTTGCATTGCATAAATAATGCTTGGGACCGGGGACTTTGTAGGTTATTTGAAGGGGACCAGAGGGGACTGATTATTTAATTATTATAATTTTGGAAATAACTAATTTAATACATTATTTTCTGAAGAAACAAACTCCAAAATATAGAGTTAAAGATTATTTATTTATTTATTTATTATTTACTTATTCTGGTTCTGCAGCAGGAACACCATAAAGGGCCAGTCACACAGCCGATCACATACAAATCACTCACAAATCACGCACAGATCCGTCCGACGCATGAATCACTGACGGAGCGCGTCCAAACAACGAACAAGCACTTTCAGAATCCACATTGTCAGTGGAATGAACGTGATACGTGCGCCGTTCATATCCCGTGCATAGTCACGCATACTCGACGCATAAACTACGCACGCCAACTCATGAATAATGCAAAAAAAAAAATTTTTACCAAAAAATTTTTAACCATTCAAAACTCTAAATCATGCACAAACCGCCTTCGACACACATCCACTTACAATCACTGATTGTCCACATTCGTTCCACCGACGAAATACGCATACGACGCACGCTCCGCGCAGATGTGCGTAATTCCTGCGTGATTCATGCGTTTTCGCTGTGTGACTGGCCCTTAACATCTCTTCTTAGAGGGTTCATAGTGATATGGACCCCTTGGCAGCAAGGTCTGGAATGGCAAAAGTGCCCAAAATGGCTGCTGTTATATACCAAAAATCATACATGAGTTGTCAGTGATTCATCAGTTTTCTGTCAGTTAGTCGTGAGTCCATGTAAGTTATTCCTGCATCGGCTGTGCGTGGCAATGCGTCGGAAATGCGTCCCCTGTCAGTGGATTGCATCGTTATGCGTTTTCCGTCAGTGTTATGTCAGTTATTTGTCAGTTTTGTAAGTGATTGTCAGTGGATGTCAGTGGAATGAACGTGATACGTGCGCGGTTCATGCGTGATGTGAAGGTGGGGCGTCAGTGGACGGACGTGGACGTGCGTGGACAGTTCCGACGCATAAGCACTGATGGCCGATGCGTGTCCCGCACATAGTCACGCATACTCGACGCATAAACTACGCACGCCGACTCATGAATAACGCTCAAATTTTGAACCGTTCAAAACTCAAAATCACGCACAAACCGCCTTTGACGCCTTTCCACTTACAATCACTGACGGTCCACGTTATTTCCACCGTCGAATTATGCATACGACGCACGCTCCGCGCAGATACGATAATCTGTGTGTAATTCGTGCGTGATTCATGCGTTTTCGCTGTGTGACTGGCCCTTTAGGGAAAGCAAGAACTGATTAGAATGTCAATGTGTTTCTTGAATACAATGCAAGTAACTTTGGATAAGAGCGTCTGATAAATGCATAAAAAAGTAATTAATATTTAAATAAAATGTAATCAACCTAATTGCAGACACATCATTCTCTACAGGGCACAGCTGATTGGTCCTAATGTATTAGTAGCCAATGAGATCGCTGCTCATCCTTCAAGTACTTGGTCACCATTTGCTCTAGAAGTTTGCAGCACACTTTCAGAAACCCTTTCAGAAATCTTCCCCAGCTCCACCTGTATAGACCTGCTATGGGTTATTTATGTACGCTATATTGTACAGCAGAAGTCATGTATGTATTGGCAGTAGTAAGATCCGCACTTGCTCTGCAAGCAGCAACAACAGATTTATTCCACCAAGGTCAAACATTTCTATGCCAAACATTCAGGATTTACATGACAGAAATTATATTCACACAGAATACACTCACCTGCCACTTTCAGTACACCTTGCTAGAACCAGGTCGGACACCTTTTGCCTTCAGATCTGCTGTAATTCTTCATGTCATTGATTCAGGAAGCTGCTGGAAACATTCCTCAGAGATTTTGCTGCAGATCCATGATGTGAATCTCCCGTTCCAGAAGATCCCGAAGCTGCTTTATTGGATTGAGATCTGGTGATTGTGGAGGCCGTTTGAGTTTTTATGAACTCACTGTCATGTTCATGAAACAGTCTGAGATGATTTGAGCTTTGTGACATGGAGCGTTATCCTGCTGGAAGTAGCCGTCAGAAGATGAGAACATTGTGGTCATGAAGGGATGGACACGGTCAGCAGCAATACTCAGGTCATCTGTGCCGTTTAAACAATGCTCAGTTGGTACTAAAGTGTGCCAATAAAATACCCATTACAGCACCAGCAGCCTGAACTGTTGCCTAGACTCATCAGTCCAGGCAACATTTTCCAATCTCCTATTGTCCAGTTTTGCTGATCTTGTGTGAATTGTAGCCTTAGTTTGCTGTCCTCATCTAACAGAAGCGGCACCAGTGTGTTTTCTGCAGCTCACGTTTTGCTTATTCTTTTGCCTTTCAATCAGTCTGGCTGTTCTCCTCTGACCTCTGGCATCAACGAGACATTTCCTTTCACAGAACTGCCACTCCCTGGCTATTTTCTGTTTTTCTGACTATTCTCTGTAATCCGTAGTGATTGTTGTGTATGAAAATCCCAGTAGATCATCAGTTTCTGAAATACTCAGACCAGCAATAACTATGCCACATTCAGAGTCACTTAATTCTTAATGCTCAGATGGAACTTCAGCAGATTGTCTTGACCATGACTACATGCCTAAATGCGTTGAGTTACTGCCACGTGATTGATTATGTATTTGCATTAACAAGCAGTTGAACAGGTGTACCTAATAAACATGTGTGAACATATGTCTTTCTAATCACATCATCTGAGTGGTTTTAAAAACACATGCCTCCACTAACCTAACCCTCATCGATGCATGGTCATCAGTGTATAATGCACCTCAACAAATGGTTCAGTTTTCTACAAACTCTGCAGCACGTCTTGTTTTCAACATATTTCTCTTCATCTCTTTACACTGGCTACCAGTTGCTACTCGCATCAAGTTCAAGATGCTTACTTAAAGATCTGCCACAGGCTCAACACCACCTACTACTACAAATCTACAAACTTACCAGAAACCGACCATCGGTTACTGAGCAACGACTCGTGTTGCCATCACAGAGAGGCACAAAATCACTTTCCAGAACATATTTGTTCACGGTTCCTTTGCTGTTGGAACGATCTCCCTGCCTTCATCCAAAATGCAGAATCCCTGACAATATTCAAAACACAGCTAGAAACTCATATCTTCCATGAGCACTTATCATAAAAAGCCTCTGCCTTTCCTTTAATCCCTCACTATTCTAGCTATTCTAATCAATGTCTGAAACTTTGTATTGTGAAACTTCTTGCTCATCTTCCTCTTCACATTGAATGCTTGCTGTATTCCTTAGTTTGAAGTGGGTTTGGATAAAAACATCTGTTGAATGAATAAATGTAAATGTATTTAGCAATGAAATACCAGTCTAACACTGAGACTCTGCAGTCTGAACCCTTGCTCCATTTGACTTCCGTTGCTTCTTAACTGTTCACAAACATTCAAAACCCAGCAAAGGCCACAAAAACTATGAAACAGGTGTAAATGGCATTGTTTAATTTGTGACATATTTTGAACATTCCTTTCTCAAAGATTCATATGACAAATGTACAGGAATCATTCTCTTCACATATATATATATATATATATATATTCTCATGTTATTGCTTTACAGTAAAATGCATCGGTTGGATACTGTATGTCCATTAAAGCATGACAATACATTCATATACGTTTTACAGATGTATTCAGTTATGGTTCATAGTAACTAAATTGACTTGAAATTGATACATATATATTTTTTTTTCATTATACATTTATTATTATCATTATTGGCATGAATCCCACATCACGTTGAGTTCACAGTGAATGGGGTCGCAGTTCATACATGTCTTGAATGAGTGTGCGCTTATTTTGTAAGTTCCCATAGAATCCACATTAAGTAGAAGTACAACAATTATGACATCTGAATTCTACTTGTTAAAAAAGTGACTTCATAAACAGATATGTGATACATAATTCATTGTATTGGTAGACTGTGTGTGCGTGTGTGTGTTAATATACAACAAAAACCCAAACCAAGTCTCAAATGAAGACTTCACCAGTTCAACTGATGGTAAATCAGTCATTGGTCAAAGCATCTCAAACATATGTACAAATAATCTTTATCCAAATAACAAATTAGTTGCAAAAAAATTCTGCATTATCAATATGTGCATTTCCAGGGTAAGTCCAGAAAATGTCCAGAAATGTCACATTAATAAAGATATTATATTATATTTTGCATAAAGTAAATAAAGTCTATATTTATGACCATTTTGCATTCCCACTAGAAACTTCTGTACTCACAGAACCTTTGCGTTCCTACAAGAAACTTTGCATTCACCAGCAAAACATTTTGTGTTCCCACTAGAAACATTTAGTTTGATCACAAAACCTTTGCATTACCCAAGAAACTTTGCATTCATTCGCAAACCTTTTTGTGTTACCCGAGAAACTTTGCGTTTGCCTGGAAACCATTTTGCATTCCCACTAGAAACTTTGCGTTCACTCACAAAACGCTTTGCATTCCCACTAAAATCTTTGTGTTCCCTCACAAAACGTTTTGCATTCCCACTAGAAACTTTGTGTTCGCTCACAAAACATTTTTTACATTCCCACTAGAAACTTTGCGTTCGCTCACAAAATGCTTTGCATTCCCACTAAAATCTTTGTGTTCCCTCACTAAACGTTTTGCATTCCCACTAGAAAGTTTGTGTTCGCTCACAAAACATTTTTTACATTCCCACAAAAAATGTTTTGCGTTCGCTCACAAAACGCTTTGCATTCCCACTAGAAACTTTGCGTTCGCTCACAAAAAGCTTTGCATTCCCACTAGAAACTTTGCGTTCTCTCACAAAACGTTTTGCACTCCCACTAGAAACATTAAACCTTTGCATTACCCGAGAAAATTAGCATTCATCCGCAGCGTTTTGCATTCCCACTAAAAACTTTGCGTTTCACCAGAAACTGCGTTTACACGCAAAATATTTTGCGTTCCCCATAGAAACCTTCTCATTCCTTGCACAGAACACAAAAGTCTCTTAGGGGATCGTAAATATTTAGCAAGAGAACACATATCTTTCCTTCACCATGGCTTTTCAGGGTATCTGTTAAAATGAATGAAAAAAAAAATTCTTAATGTGCAAAATATAATATTTTCTTTTGATCTGGGGTGAAATATGGACGTTTTTGTTAAATTTAACCCCTTTTATTACAAAATGGCACTAGAGAATATTCATCTATGCTTGTTCTTTATACGTTCCTTTGTCAGACAGAAATGCATGAATTGTCTGTACGAAAAGTCAAGAGGAACTAATTGTCTCCGGGTAAAGCTGCGAGGGAAGTGAGTTTGATATGAAGCAGAAACCAAACAATCATCTCAAAAACACCTTCATTGTCTTCATCCCTTCTCACTGAAAGTCATCTTCCACTCAGAAGTTCAAGGAGGCTCATAAGTCCGTGTGTGAGTCTTGAACTGTCCTGTGCGGAGGAAGTTAATGCCCTAAACAGCACAGCTACTTCCTCCCTGCATAGTGTCCACAACAAGTCCAAATCCTATTGCTATTTCACTCCCAACATTCATAAAAGAAAATGCTTTTATATCCGGAATGATTTGCACAGAAATAGCAGTGCTCATATTTGCATAAAGCCACAAAAGCAGCTGCGGATTTCCACCATGTTAGCGTCACGTTTCAGCCCACATGATGAGAAAACATCTCCACAGAGGTTCGGTTCTGTAGCTGCCAGGTCTGGACTGGGCAAGGGCCGTGGTTGCCATGGAGACGACTGTCCGGAGATCACCTCGTGTGCTGTGGGTGGCTGTGCTCACGCTGCAAAAAATGAGGTCTTTCCTCAGTAGTTTTGTCTTATTTTCTAATACAAGTATCTAAACGTTCTTAATGGAAGATACATTTACTTGAGAAGCAAACTGACTTAAGATATGAAGTCATCTTTTCTGAAAAATGTGGCAAAATGAAATTGATTTCTGGTTAAAATTGTGAGAATGATGCAGGAAAATTCTTGAATCATCATATATCACTGGAAAATTGTTTTAAGCGTAAACCTGACTAAATTTGATTGGATTTACACTTAAAAAAAGGTGAATATTTACAAATGCTAGAGAAATGGAGAAGTATTGCACATCTTACTCTAGAATAAAAATCATATTTATAGAAAACAAGACTTTTTAATGTTGATGGCTGGGTTTAAAAAAAAAAGCTTTAAGACAAACCATGTGCAAATTTATAGGTCAATACCATTAGCGAGACATTATTAGCTGTTCCCTTTCAAGTGCTGCGTCGAACGCTTTGGGGAATACTTGGATGATATCTCGTGAAGCACTATGTAAACGATCGAAAGATCGATCGACCGAGTGTGAGTGACAGTCGCAGTCGATGACGTCATGAACCAGGCTGATAAAGATGCGCCGGAAACCGATGACGGTAGCTTAGAGTGTCTTCAGCAAGCATTGTGTGAGAGAGTGTGTGTTGTTGCTGGTTGTTTGAGTTTCCTTCGACTGAACTATTCCCTAGACTAGTTTAAAAGAAAAGGGCTCTCCAATTTTCAAAATGGCAAATCAAACATTTGTGCAGTTCACCTCACTTAATTTTGGGTGGGGACGCGCATTCACTGTGTATGTAAGGGAGCAGAGCATTCTCGGACAGCGCTTGGGCGCTGACTGTAATCAATCAACCACCGCTGCAGGTGCTCCGCTCCCGCCTGGCGGTCTTTGATACTGAGTCCGCCTAGGATCGCATTCCCCATGGCTTGGGTCCCGCTGTAGTCGAGGCTCTACGGCGATCTAGGTCTTGGGGTTCGCAAATGGATCTGACGGCGGGGTGTGAGACGGGCGCTGCCTTATCTCAGCCCTTACTCGGCAGATCCAGTGCCAGTGCACGCCCGAGGGTGGTTACATCTGATCAAACAGAGGGACAGACGCTGCAATGATCTATCTCTGAGGAGTTGGACGTTGTCAGCATTAAATGCTGAGAGAAGATTCGCCACTTTTTCTCTCCAGCATATGAGGAGTTAATCGAGGAAGTGACTCACACACCATGTTGACTATTTATTACCGGTGGAACAAAGGAACGTTCGTCCTAAGAAAACAAATAATTAGACGTACGCGTCCTGTCAGCGCGAGTCAATACCCCTGCGATATAAGAAAGGCTCGATCCTGAGATTGAGGAGGCGCTTGCAAGCTACCTCTCTCAATCAGTATTTACGCTATAATTTTTTTTAAATGACACTGCTCTATAAACACATGAGGATTTAAATCTTATATACATCTATATATATATATATATATATATATATATATATATATATATATATATTTATATATATAAAAGAGGCATATGTGGCTCAATAATCTTTTGAAGATAAGGATAATAATTATATTTTTTATATTTATGCATTTGGACACTTTATCCAACACAACTTACATTGCATTCAAGAAACACATTGAATCAGTTCTTGCTTTCCCTGGGATCAAACCCATGACCTTGACGTTGTAAACACCAATACTCTACTGACTGAGCTACAGGAAAGCTTGGAAAATGAGTTCCTACTGGACACCCCTCTCTCGTCTTCTGATGGTCAGAAAACCGGGGAGTTGGCCTCTGGCAGGAGGACAAATCTGAGGACCGTCATCCTCGTTAAGAAAGCTACATCAAAGAGGTCCTGGCGTTACCCAGTCGCTACAGCTAGCGGTTCAAAATTGAGATGTTGTTCTCGTGCACTTTCATGTGTTGGGGGTTGAGGCTAAACGCAAAGAAGAATGTGTCGAGGCAGGGGCAGAGGCCCGTGGATTGGAGGCTCCACCCCAAGGTGGTGGAGCAGATTTGGTTGAGATTCGGCCAAGCACAAGCAGACCTGTTCGCGTCTGAGGAATTGACTCATTGTCCTCTGTGGTTTTCCCTTTGGCACCCAGCCTCACTCGGGCTGGATGCCATGGTTCAGACATGGCCGAGGCTATGAAGGCCAGAACTGTGGAAACTGTGGGCTTGGTCTCTGAGGGGGCCCAGCTTATAGATTCTGGTCTCTCAACTGAGGTTGTTGAGACCATAATCCACTCCAGAGCTCCCTCCACGAGGAAGCTGTACGCCCTGAAGTAGAGACTCTTCACTTCTTGGTGTAGCAAAAAGCAGGTGAACTCAGTTACCTGTCACTTTGGCAAAATTCTGGAGTTCCTGCTGGATAAATTCGCTGCAGGGCTTTCCCCGTCCACCCTGAGAGTCTACGTGGCTGCCATAGCTGCTTACCACGTACCTCTGGGTGGCATGTCCATTGGCAGGGAGCCCCTCGTCAAACGCTTCCTCCATGGTACCATTAGGCTGAGGCCTGCATTACAAACCAAGGTTCCTACGTGGGACTTATCCCTGGTCCTCCAGGGGTCGTCCCAGGCTCCTTTCGAACCTCTGGATGAGGTTCCCCTAAATTTCCTCACTTTCAAGACTCTATTCTTATTAGCCATTACATCGCTAAAAAGAGTTGGGGACCTACAGGCACTTTCTGTAGCTCCCTCCCTTCTTGAGCTTGCGCTTGGGATGGTAAAATCCTCCATCCCAGGCCAGGCTATGTACCTAAAGTGCCCACTCATGTGGCCAGGTCTATAGTGCTGCAGGCCTTCTGCCCTCCCCCCTTTGGTGACCAGAACCAGGAGTTTAAAAACAAGGTCTGTCCAGTGTGAGCACTGGACACTTACGTACACAGGTCTGCCCCTTGGCATAAGTCAGACCAGTTATTTATTTGCTTTGGGACCCCTAAGGGGCCCCCAGCATCCAAACCCTCTTTAAGCAGGTGGATAGTCGAGGCTGGATGGATAGTTGGCCGGATCCCCCTCGCCTTTAAGGGTCCGTGCCCACTCCACTGGAGCGTGGCTGCCCCTAAAGCTCTTATATCAGGTGTGTCATTGTCTGTTGTCTGTGATGCGGCACACAATATTGAGGTTTTACCAGCTTGACCTCAACTCCGCTCCAGGAACACGGGTCCTCTCATAGTGAGCTACAAGACACTCGTTGGCGTTCGTCACTGAGGTGGCGTTGGTATATCGTTCCCCAAAGCGTTAGACGCAGCGCGAGTTCCCTTGAAAGGTAACCATAGATCCCTGAAGACGGAACTAGACGATGCATCTTTGGCCTCAGCTCCTTGTGCCTTCCGGGCTTGCTTCAGAAACTCCTCTAAGCTACCGTCACCGGTTTCTGGCGCATCTTTATCACCCTGGTTTGTGACGTCATCGACTGCAACCGTCACTCACACTCGGACGATCGATCGTTTACATAGTGCTTCACGAGATATCGTCCAAGTATTCCCCAAAGCGTTCGACTTAGCGTCTCGTTCCCTCTTCAGGTAACTATGATTACATACGTAACCTGAGACATTTTATAACACAGTCACGCAACGGGTTTATCATATTAATTACAGTTATGTGTCCGACGTTGTAGAGAGTGATATATAAAAAACATTAGCATTCTGATACATCTTCTTGTAGACGAGCATGTCTGAATGAGATCCAAATTCATGGATCCACGTATATTAAATGAAGCAAGGGTGTAGAGTTACTTTCAAAACATTTTAAGACATGAATAAAATGTTTGAACCCAGGGAAAGAACGTTTGTACATGAGATTTTTTGTGATCAAAGACGGATAAAATTATTGACTACATTGGGACTTGTATGTGTAATGTACTCAAGATGCTAAGAAGCACAGTTTTAAGATAAGAAATTAAGTCTTGTTTTCTGAAAAATGTATGATAATGAAGATAAAATATTTACAAATGGGGTAAAAAAAATCATAATTTTTCTGACACCATTAGCATGTTTTCTTCTTGTTTTAAGCAAGTACAAAACTACATTGTTTGCGTCTCAAGAAATTGTATCTTGATTTAAGATTGTTTCTACTGAGGAAGATAATTTTTTGCACGGACTGGTCATGTCGTGAAGAAATGCACAATCACATGTCTGACAGAGGGAAGCACTTTAAATGAGACCAAACTTTAAAGTGCTAATTTCTCAGTTTCACAATGAATGAACAGCCTCTGGAAACAGTGTTAGAGGGCTGACTCTCATGAGCATCAAGACCAGCTCTAAACCACCAGAAACATTGGAGATGATCATTAAATCTCTTCATAGACAAGTTTATATTCACTGATCCCTCAAAGAGGCTACATCAAAACCTTCTAACATGATGAAAATATATATATTAAAAAAAAACACAAATTCCACAATTGCACTGCAAACAATTAAAAATAAATTCATTATCAGTATTTATGTGGTTTTCTTGAAAAAAATCCATATATCCTTAAAACAGGAAGCATTTACTTCCTTGAATCATTGGAAAACTCTTTCTAATATAAATAAATTAAGAAAACTTTTAGATAAAATTGATTATGATTAATCTTATATATATATATATATATATATATATATATATAATTTGCCAATTATGTAACAAAATAAAATTGAAGACATACTGTATACACCTTTAAAACTATTAATGACTCAAAGTCATAATATTTTAATTTGGACACCTCATTTGTTCTTCTTTTTACTTTTATTACAACAACAATGGAGGATGTGCAATATTTTCACTGCAATACTTTTTTGAAGCATTTAAATAACCGATTTTAATCAGATTTTTTTATATTGCCAATAATGTACAAAAATAACATAAAATCTTATTGGAAAATATATTCTTTGCAATCTCGAATAGGTCTTAATTTCATAAAGTTTTGAATTTCACTTATTGGCTAAATCTTTCTTCTTTTTTTAAGCATAAATCAAACTAAATTTAGTCAGGTTTATGCTTAAAACAAGTATTGGGACTCAATATCAAACCTTATCTCGTTTTAAGGATGTTTAGACATTTCTACTTGAAAAAAAGCCCAAAAATACTGATAAGAGAAGAAAATAATGCCCTGATCAGGCACGAGTTATGACATCTTTCCAGTGATAAGGAATTATTCTCTCTGCAATGAAAGACTTTCAGTAGGAAATGAGTAGGAACTTATTTTGAATTCATCACGGCCGCTAAAGTAAGTAAAGTATATTCTATACAGTATGATTGTAATCCGGACGCACTACATTCTCCATGTTGTCATAATCATACTGTGTACTATGAACTTGGACATACTTCTTTTGTTGCATACTGTTTTTTTGCCTGCTAAATAGTAGGGAAGTATGATATTTCAGACGCACCCAGTCAATTATGCAACACAATCACAACCAGCTGCAACAATGTTGATGGTTAATACGCAGCTATTTTGGACCAATGAGATTTCACAGTGGGCGGAGCCACAGAGTATGATCATTTGTCATAACTGGTTCGCACAAACATTCATAGGACGATCGTACTTGATTAGGACACGGTAAGAACAAGAACAATGATACGGTAATAATATATGACGTGCAACACTTTCATTTCTCTTGCATTCCTACAAATCCTGCTTCCTTTTAGGCTAAAAAATGTGATACGCTGCAAAATAATTTACAGTTGTATGAACAATACAGACTTACAAAAAGACATTTTTCAACAAAGTGACAAAAAAAGAAAAAAAATGAGTAGAAATGGAAAACAGGCGTGTATAAAAGGGTGAATGTTGATTCAGGCCTCCCGATGCAATCCATATTCGGCAGACACACAATGCATTGCGGGATATTAAAGATCTCAAGTGCTGCCAAGGAGAAGTTCCTCTAGAAATTTGGGGTTAGAGGTGAAGTTGACGGGAGAGTCTTCTCCGTCCACAGTGAACCGCGAATCACAGGAAATCAAGCGTTAGTCCTAATGAAGACTAACATTCATCCAATCTGAGGTGATGATGGTTCTGGAGTGCAAGAACAGAGGAACTCAGGAGGATTGTGACATCAGGATGGTGCATTCTGGGATATGGAGCAGTTGATGAGGTTCTAGTCTTCCCGGCACATGGGGATGTTGACGAAGGTGAAGACGTTGTATTCGATCATGATGGAAAAACAGAGAAAGATGGCGTACAGAACCAGCACATAAACACCCAGCTTAAAGTCCAACTTCCAGCCGTTCAGGTGGATCCCAAGAATCTGCAGGGGAAGTAGATGAACACAAGAACATACAGGAGAACATATGTGCAATTCATAACTCATGTGTTCTGTAAGTGAGTAAATAAAGTTAGACTATCAGTTATGAAACGGGAAGTACCATTCAAGGGAACTCGCGCTGCATCAAGTGCTGTGGGAACGTTTCTGCGTGTATTTCGTCATGAAGCACATATGCAACTGCCCAATCACGTGACGAGACGTCAGAAGCGGGTGACGTCACAAACCAGGAATCTATAAAACCTAGCCACACCAAACAGCCGGCATCTTCTGTCTCTTCAGTAGTACTCTATGTGATCTATCTGTCTGTCTTATTTGGTGTTGTTTTGTCCAAAAAGAAAAGAAAAAGATAAGCATTTTCATGGCGAGAACTAGTTTTAAGCAGTGTGTTCATCCTTGCCCACGTTATATTATGGGTAGGGATACACATCCGCTTTGTTTGATGTGCATGGGAGCAGAGCATGCACAAGCAGTGTTCGAGGGTACTGCCTGTCCCCACTGTGAGCAGCTTTCGCTCAGTTCGCTCCGCTCCTGTCTGGCGCTCTTCGAGGAGGGCTCTCAGGCTCGCGGTCCTCACGGCTCCGGTCCCGCTGTTGCTGAGGCTCAGTGTCAGTTTCGGTCTTGGAGATCGTAAATGGATTTGTCGGAGGGGCTTGTGACGGGCACTGCCCTTTCTCAGCCTTCACCCAGCAGATCTAGTGCCGGTTCTCAGGCGGAAGCACACCCTGCGGGTTCTTCCGCCCGGGGAGAGGCAACGCTGCTGCAGTTGTCTAGTTCCGAGGTTCTGACTCGCGCTGTTGTATGGTTGAACATTGACTGGCCAACAGAGAGGCAGAACGTTCATCCTAAGAGTAAACTTGATGAACTCTTCCTGCCCTCGCAAGCTTGGTGTCCTCGTCCGGGTCTACCGTTTTTTCCTGACCTCCACACTGAGGTGTCAAGGTCGTGGAAGAAACCAGCCTCCTATCGTGTACACAATCCAGTCATGATAACGTATTCTTCGTTAGTGGGGCTGACAGACAAAGCTTATGAGACGCTGCCTAGGATTGAGGAGAGTCTTGCATCTGTCTCCTCAATCAGCGTCTCTTGAGACCCCGACGTTACCCACCAGGCCTCTAAAAGTTACTTCGTCCCTGGTAGATAAAGCTTACGCCGCCGCTAGTCAGGTGGCAGCTTGCCTTGGGGCTAGCAATGGGGCTGCTGCAGGCCTACCAGACGGATATGCTTGGAGACCTTGATGATGGCAGAGTTATCGGTCCCCGGGCAGTTACCGAGTTGACCCGGGCAGCCGATTTATTTCTCTGGGCCACCAAAGAGACCGCCGATGCTGTTGGGTAGCCTTGGTGGTAGCCTATCATGGTAGCCTTGGTAGCTACAGAGAGGCATCTTTGTTTGAACCTTTCTGAGATGCAGGAAGTAGATAGGAGCTTCCTCCTAGATGCCCCTCTGGTGCCTCTGGGCCGCAGCTCTTGAAGAGTAAGCCGGATCTGAGGGCCGTCCTTAATGCTAAGAGGGCTGCGTGGAAGCGGTCCTGATGCCCGGCATCGGGCCGTTGAGGGTTATTTGTGCGGTCGGTTCGGTCGTTCCCTTCCGGTTCGCCATTGAGGATGCCGAGATGACCCCTCATGTGAAAAAAGAGGAAGAACCAGTCCTGACGGGCTGGTACCCTTGGGAGGCACTCCCCAGACAGAGCTTTTACCTTTAAGTATCGTTTTTTTATAACCAATACTTTATAGTTCTGGATTATTTGTATAACCATAAGGCCTAGCTCTGTCCCCCTGCACGTTCACTCAGTGTGTACATGCAGCTCTTGCACCTCTTCATCTTCAGTGTTCTCTCTCCTTTTCAGAACACCACTGTGGTCTGGGGTTCGGTTTCGATGCAAGCGCATCTTTCTCCCACCCGCAACCCGCCAATCCTCTCAGCCGTAAAGCAGATGAAGCTAGGCCAGTCACACTGTGTAGCAGGTCTAGAGACTGCTGGGGCTCACATAGTTATTTTTTGCCTGCTGTACATGAGACCCCTTCAGTGGTGGCTCAATTATTTTGCCTCTTATTTTTGGGGCTTCCATCAGTGATTTTTGTGATCGGCAGGTTGGTCTCCCTTACACACTTTTATCAGGTTCTATAAAAAAACCTAATATCTACTCCTGGGGCCCGGGTGTTGTCGTCTGAGGGCGATCACATTTGTCAGGCTCTGGTCACTTTGGCAGCGTTGGCATTTCATTCCCATAGCGCTAGACTCAGCTCGAGTTCCCTTGAAAGGGAACGTCTCGGTTACAAATGTAACCCTAGTTCCCTGATAGGGAACGAGATGTGCGTCTCGTGGCCATACCTCCTTCAAGCCTGCCAACAGCTTCTACTTCAGAGACTTAGCTGCCGGCTGTTTGGTGTGGCTAGGTTTTATAGATTCCGGATTCGTGACGTCACCCGCTTCTGACGTCTCGTCACGCGATTGGGCAGATTGCATACGTGCTTCATGACGGATACACGCAGGGGCGTTCCCATAGCGCTAGACGCAGCGTCTCGTTTCCTATCAGGGAACTAGGGTTACATATGTAACTGAGACGATTTGATTGGTTAAACATATTCTGCTAATAAAAAATATTAATACTGTATTCCGTTTGAACAACTGTTCATACCAACATTAGAAATCACATTTTCATTTCATTGTGATTTCTATATTATCGAGAGCTAAACTGAATATATAGTGAGAATCTGTTTTCATTTGGTTTATTTAAAAGAATTAGATTCGAAAAACATTCAGCAAGTAGAAACTGGAAATACAATATTCAATTTAAACACTTCAAAATAACGTTAGAATTAACGTTTTAATTTATTGTCATTTCTGTATTATCAAGCGTTACATAGAATTTTATAGTTTCTATCAATAAGCAATTGTCTGTTTCTATCAATAAGCAATTGTCATAACATTAGAAATATCTTTGTCATTTTAAATGTATTATCTATATTAAATGTAATGTAAATGTATATATTATTAAATGCTAAAATAATTTGTACAGTGAATCTGTTCTTATTAATACATTTTAGTTATTCATTGTTTTTTTAAACATTTCATTTTAAAAATATTCAGCAACTAAAAATTGAAAAAACAATATTTAGTTTAAGCAACTGTCAATCACTTCACAAAATTAGAAATACCTTTTTAAATGAAGACTATACTATTCAATTAACCACTTGATAATGTAGAAAAATTTAAGTTTATAGTGTGAATGTATCTGTTTTTATTAACAGATTTTTTTAAATTATTAGATTTATTTAAAAGAATCAATTTTGATTAAAATGTTTACAAATCCATTAAAGTAATTGGCAATCATTGCATATTTATTAATTCCACACACTCACTCACTCACACACTCACACACACACACACAAACACACCAGGAAACCAATTTTTTGTTAATTTGTCTAATTAAATAAATCAACCATGTGGTTATAAAAACATTCAGCAAGTAAAAACTGAAAATACAATATCCATTTAAAACAACTGTCAATCACTTTGCAATAACATTAGAAATAGGTTCGCACAGACACACAGACGATGAAAAAGACACGAAGATGAGGGTCAAGGTCAATAATAGCATTTAATAATCAAATGAGCAGGTGACAGACGAAAAGGATGCTAACGCAAACACTGACCGGACAAATAAAACAGAGAGACATGGGATGAACACAGCTGAAACATATGACAGATCATGCTAGTCTCCATGGAGACTGACGAGAGGCGGGAAACCGAGACAAAGACACACGTGACTGAATGAAACCAAACTAAGAGTCCGCGTGGTGTGTGTGACAAAATGACTTTTTACTTTTAATGCCATTTCTATGTTATCAAGAGGTGAATTGAATTTCATAGTTTGAATATATCTGTTTTTCGTATTTTTTTATGTGATTTATTTCAAAATAATCAACCATTTGACTATAAAAATATTCAGCAAAAAGACAATGTTCAATTTGTACTGTTTTTGATTGTATTGCTATTTTAATGATATTATTTCACTCTTATCAATTGCTTAAGTTAAACAATTTAAATGTACTGTTTCTATTAACCGATTTGAATTATTATTATTTGATTTATTTATCAAGATGTTTCTCATTTTTGCACATGACTAAGTGGTTACATACAAATGCTGGTTAAGAATACACATCCATTTTAATAGATCATAACT
>JAWRVZ010000115.1:1142500-1372500 GCA_037043235.1 Rhodeus uyekii
AGTGCCGGCGATATAGTGATGGAGTCAGGTGAGTCGTCTGTACACATTGACGAGACCGGACAAGGAGTACAAGGAACATGGCCAATATATAGAGTCCTTAAAGCAGAGACAGGTGTGTGTGATTAGAATTCGGGTGATTGGGATCTTGTGGGCGGAGTGTTGAGATCTGGTGTTGTGGTTTCTGGTGGTTCTGTGACAGCGTGAAAGCGCTAGGGGAATGCCCTGACGATAGTCTCGTGAAGCACTGTGAAAAAAGTGATGTGTGTGAATGCACATAGCGGGTCGGTGACGTCATGAACCAGGCCATGAATGCGCCCCAGAAACCGGAACCGGCAGCTTTGAGTGTCTTCAGCGTGCTGTATCGCTTATGTTGTTTTGCTGGTGTGCACATTCTTCCCTAGTCTAGTTTAAAAGACTTCCTTCTTTATATTTGGCGACCAAGCTTTAAGCTGTGTGTTTTCTCTGCCCGCGATTTAAGTCACGGGTAGTGATGCACACAATCTGCGCTTTGCTTGTTCGGGAGCAGAGCGCGCTCAGTCAGCGCTTAAGAGCACTGACTGTGAGAACTGCGAGTTCTCTTCGAGTTCGCTCCGCTCCCGCCTTGCGGCCCTTTACTAAGCCGCTGCGGAACTGTTTCGGGGACCTCAACGAGGGTGGAGTTCTCTTCCTTTGGCTGCTCAAACAAAGTGCGTCCGGCGGTTTCGGAGGAGCTCTTTGGCTTATTTTGGGTGCCCCTCTGTCACCCCCGGGGTTTTTTCGGCGACTAGGTCTGAGGATCTGTCGGCGAGAGGTTTTGGAGGTTGTCTACAGCAGGCATTGTCCAGGAAGCTACTGCCCTCATAATGAGACTGCGAGCCAGCCGCAGCCTCAGAGCTCCTCTCTTAGGGCCACACAGGCTAGAATGCTGAGGGATCACTCCACCCTACAGTGTTGCTACCCGCTACCGTCCCTTAACACCGGAGGGTCGGGCCGACGCTCCCAAGCCTCCGGCATGGGGTTGGATCTGAGGACCGCCCCTTCTGCTTCTCTAGCATCAGGAGGCTATCTCCCTTCGGAGAGTCTCGGGTCGTGTATCTACACTTACCAGAGGTCTCCCTTTGGGTTTTGACAGACTTTGGCCTTCTGCTTGTTGTCCATAATCCGGCATCACTACGGTGGCCGCCTGTCATTTGGGAGTAGGAGTCCTGTCGAGGCAGGCGCCGTTCACCTCTGAGGTTTTTAACCGTCCAGACCCTCTTCCGGGCTGGTTTTGAGGTTTCGGACGTGGCCAAGGCCTCGTCTGTATCTTTTCCCTTTCGCCCTGCTCCCAGGAGTTCTGGAGTAGATGCACTCGGACTCTGAGGGGGCCTGGCGCATGGTGCTGGTCTCGCGACCGAGGTTGCTAAGACTGCAAACCTCTCCAGAGGCCCCACCATGAGAAACCGTGTACCCCTGCCGGCTGTTTTCCTGCGGGACAGCTTTGCTTCAGGGCTCTCTCCTCCCGAGAGGTTTATGTGGCTGCTCTGCTTACCACAAACCTCCGGGTGTCTCACCCTTGGTTCCAGTTTCCTCCGTGGCTCGAGGCGAGGGTGCTCGTAGTGAGCTGCGACACTCCTACGGCCGGCGTCACTGAGGTGGCGTTGGTATATCATTCCCTTAGCGCTTTGACGCAGCTCGAGTTCCTATGAAAGGGAATGTCTCGGTTACATATGTAACCTTGGTTCCCTGAAGGGGACAAAACACTGCGTCTCAGCCTCAGCTCCTTGTGCCTCCGGGCCCGCTTCAGACACTCGTCTAAGATGCCGGTTCAAGTTTCCGGTGCCCTTTAATGGCCTGATTCATAACGTCACCGACCTGCTATGTGCATGCACACACATCGTTTTTTTCACAGTGCTTCTCGAGACTATTGACAGGAAATTCCCCTAGCACTTTGACGCAGCGACTTGTTCCCCTTCAGGGAACCATGGTTACATACGTAACCAAGACGTTTTCTATGTGAATATATAGTAAAGTGTCATTTATTCCTGTGATTAAGCTGAATTTATTAGATGATAAATACAGTAAAACAGTTTAATATTATATCAATGTAAAACAACTGTTTTCTTTGTGAATATAGAGTAAAGTGTCATTTATTCCTGTGATTAAAGCTGAATTTATTAGATAATAAATACAGTAAAACAGTGTAATATTATATCAATGTAAAACAACTGTTTTCTTTGTGAATATATAGTAGTGACATTTATTCCTGTGATTAAAATTACATTTATTAGATAATAAATACAGTAAAACAGTGTAATATTATATAAGTGTAAAACAGCTGTTTTCTATGTGAATATATAGTAAAGTGTAATTTATTCCTGTGATTAAAGCTGAATTTATTAGATGATAAATACAGTAAAATAGTGTAATATTATATCAATGTAAAACAGCTGTTTTCTATGTGAATATATAGTAAAGTGTCATTTATTCCTGTGATTAAAGCTGAATTTATTAGATGATAAATACAGTAAAACAGTGTAATATTATGTCAGTGTAAAACAGCTGTTTTCTATGTGAATATATAGTAAAATGTTATTTAGTCCTGTGATTAAAGCTGTATTTTCAGCATCATTACTCCAGTCTTCAGTGTCACATGATCCTACATAAATCATTCTCATATGATGATTTGATGCTCAAGAAACCAATTGTGCTGCTTACATTTTTGTGGACCCCGGGATCTTTCTTTCATGAACAGACAGTTCCAAAGAACAGCATTTATTTAAAATAGATAATAAATAATAAATAAAATGTTTTTACTCTCACTTTTTAATCATTTAATGTAATAATTTATCTTTCCTGTGGTTCTAACAGTAGAGAGTGGTGCTTGCAACATCAAGGTCATGGGTTCGATTCCCAGGGAAAGCAAGAACTGATTAGAATGTCAATGTGTTTCTTGAATGCAATGCAAGTTGCTTTGGATAAAAGCTGCAAAATGCACAACTGTAAATGTAATGTGTCTTTCCTAAAGTACAAAAAAAAGACTCCAAAGCTTTTGAATATAAATGACAATATGTCATGTCTGTGAAGAATACTCACTTCATGATGAGGATATATACAGCATACATGAGCACCAGCACCAGACTCTCCCACCTAAAACACACAACCCAGATTTACACAATCAAACCAGACGTTCGATCAGATGGAGATTTACAAAAATCAGACAAGAGAGGAAAACGAAAAGAGACTCACCACACAATCTTTCCATCATAGATAAACTGATTGAATTCAGACAAAACGATAATCAGTGCAGGGACAGTATAGTTCAGAAAAGCAATAAATAAATGAATAAATAAAATGTAATATTCAATATAAAAAAATAATATATAGTGTGTATTATTTTATACTTTAGGGCATATATTCTTACATAAAGCGACATTTTTGACACTTTTGCGTTCTCTTACAAAAGTTCCCAAAATCTTTGGCTTTCCGCTGAGAAACTTCTAAAGCTCAAAAGGCTTAGCGAGCAAATGAAGAGATTCTCGCGGGAACACAAAGGTTTTGCAAGCTAATTCACAGTTTCTTGGGGGAATGGGAAAAAATTATTTGCAAGAGGATGCAAAAGCATTGACTGATTATTAATATTCCTTTAGGGACTCCATATATATTCCCAAACATTTTGAGTAGTTTTAAGTTAATATTTCAATAATTTAACAATGCATGGTTCTCTGATGCCAGCTAATGGTCACATTGTAGATTAAATTTGTTAATTATTTCATCTTTTTATTTAAAAATTATTTCTTTATTTTAATAACCAAGGATTTGAATTTTGCCTATAGATTTCCATATTTTCTGACCTGAAAAGCATGACACATGAATTGTGTAAATATGAGGGGGAAATGGTTACTGTATGATGACGAAATGGCCTTTTAAAACAATTAATTAATAAACTCCTATATGTTATGGCTTCTAATACATTTATTTCATCCACAGATCAACCATTCCTGACAGCGCTGCTAGTTGCAGTTACTTTTTATGAATTTTGACAAAGCATGGTTGTGAGAATATGATACGGCTTAGTGTGATCATCAAATTGCAACGGTTGTAATGCAATTATATAAAAATATATTCTGACACATTACATGCTTCAGAGAAGAATTCATTTACAATTTTGACTCACTGCCAGTGATGTGTGTTTATATTTCTAATAATTTGGCAACACTGGAAACATATTATTGCAATAGTGATATATTTCTCATTTCATCTAGTAATAATAATTGCACATTGGCTCAGGTTTAGCTGATCACAAGCCAGAACACTGCATTACAGTTTTGTGTTGTTACAGTGCATTTCATTTGAGACTCACCACAATTAGAGCAACTACAGACAATATGTAGAAGAAAGAATCACGGAAAACAGCCCACCAGGTCAGTAAGACCACCTACAGACATCAACACAAACTGCTGTTAGATAAACAAATCAACACACAAAGTGTACGCTGAATAGGACCTGCAATTTACAAAAACAAAAAAACAATGTGAAACGATAAAAAGTTCATTATATAAATGTCACATGATTTATGTAGCTTTCCTGTAGCTCAACCAGTAGTGTTTGCAACCAGTTTGTGTTTGCAACATCAAGGTCATGGTTTGATTCCCAGGGAAAGCAAGACCTGATTAGAATGTCAATCTGTTTCTTGAATGCAATGCAAGTCACTTTGTATAAAATCGTCTGATAAATGTAAATGTTATTCCAGCTCAATGCATTATTTTTTATCAACACTTGAATGTGAGTAAGTTTCATAAGAAAAAGCAACATGTTGAGCAAAAACTACTGATATCTGTAGAAATCTTGTCAATGGCAGGGAAATGTTTTCTCATAAAAGATAAGATAACTGTCAGGGAAAGAGTTAATGCATCATTACATAGATGGTTTTCAATAGATGCATCAGTGAAATATCCCTGACTTTAAGGCTACTGTTGGAGAACACACACCTGCCCGGCAAAGATCCCACAAACTCCTATGATGCAGAGGATGTTGAAGACGGCAGAACCAACGATAGTTCCAACTCCAACATCACCGTGAGTGATGAAGACACCTGAAAACACAAAAGTGCACAGAAAGTTTCACAGTTATGTGGTTTGTTAAAATCTGAACACTAATGATCTTAGGAGGAATCCTGCAAAAAAATGATGCTCTTTCCTTCCAGGACAAATATCTAACAATTCTTAAAAGATGATGGATGTACTTTACAAGTACAGAAAGTTTTGCTTTCTGAGCGAAATTATCACAAACAAGTCAGTTTCAGCTGAAATGGGTACAGCTTTTTTCCATGTTCATCCTAATGAAAAAGTTCGGGCCCGCGATCAACATTTCTTGGGTCCCACTGTTGCCGAGGCACAGCGGCGATCTGGGTTTTTGGAGGTTGCAAATGGATCTGTCAGAGAGAGATGGGCTCTGCCTTTGCTCTGACCTCACCTGCCAGATCCAGTGCTTTTTCCACTTTGTTCAGAAGCTCTGCGGTCACTTCCACCCAGGAGGAGTAGCCGGAGCTGCAATTATCCAAGGAGTTGGATGTTACTGGCACTGAGGCTTAAGATGAAGGTTTGCCTCTTCATTCTCAAGCCTATAAAGTGCTGGTGGAAGTTGTGACTTGTGCTTGCCAGTTAAACATAAGACTGGCCAGCTGAGAAGCAAGATGCTCAGCCCATAAATAAAATTAGACGAGCATTCCTGCCCTCATGAGCACAAAACTCCCCGAGCTGCCGGGATTGTGGAAGAAACCAGCCTTTGCATAATCACACTATTCCTCGTTAGTAGACCATAAAGTTAGACCACGGTTAGGAGACCTGAGTGAGGTTGGTGAATGTCTTTTGAGTGTCATAGAAAGATAACAATTTCAGGAAGCCACCAAACAGACAGCGGCATTCCAACATTTAAAGCCAGCTCCACACACAAAAAAGGGGTCAACACCTCATTATACGGTTCCCATCTTTCCTCGGGTCTCTCCAGTTCACATGTTCACACTTACAAATGATTCAGGAGCAGTAAATGATATGCCTATTTGGTGTGCTGTCCGAGGAGAGAGCTCCGAGCTCGGTATTTAGCCCAAACCTGGAGCACTCCCTCCATATTCCTGACTTTGGTAGGAACAATTAAGTGTGAGGAATCAGGGTGGTGGATGGATGCCGTAAACTGTCAAGAGGTTTAGGTAAGTCATGCTTCCTCTTCCTCTGATAGGATGAGGTACAATTGCTGATGACGAGTTGATTGCATTAATCCTTTGAACGTGCTCCTCCCGAAGTTTGTTAATTAAACATCATTTCTGGAAAGAATTCTCCGGGAGTGGGTCTGTCTCACCTTGATCACTCCACAGTGGCCAGGTAGAGTGTGAGTTTCGGACCTGTTGTCAAAGGCACGGTGCTTGTATCTTCACCCCTTTCCCAGGACTGTGCAGCTGTGGGCTTGGCCTCTGAGAGTGCCCAATTCACAGACTACGGTCTCTCAACTGAGGATCCACACCACTCCAGAGCTCCCTCCATGAGGAAATTGTATGCACTGAAGTGGAAACTATTCACTTCGTGGTGCAGTGCTTGTCAGCTGGACCCCGTTTAGTATAGTTCTGGAGTTCCTGAAAGAGCAATTCACTGAAGGGCTATTCCCGTCCACTTTAAAGGTTTATGTGGTGACCTTCATGCTTCGGGTGGAATGTCTTTGGTAGAAGACCCACTGGTAATACATTTCCTCCGTGGCACTTTAAGGCTGAGGACTGAAGTGTGCACAAGGACACTGGCCTGGGATTTGGCCTTGAGTGCCAAGGCCTAAACCTGGCTCCCTCCGAGCCAATCTAAGAGGTTCTGATCAAGTTCTGAATCTCAAGCATTGTTCCTCCTTGCTATTTCGTCTCCTAAGAGAGTTGGAGATCTGCAAGCCCTGTTGGTGGCCCTTCGTGCTTGAAATTTGCATCTGGCAGGGGGAAGGCTTCTTCTGTCCCCACTAATGGGCTAGATTCATTATATCGCAGGCCTTCTGTCCTACTCCTTTCCGAGTCAGGACAAGAGTAATCTGCTGTGTTCAGTGTTAGATTGATTAGATTGTTCAGTGTCCACACGTTGGCATAATCTAAACAGTGGCTTTGGGTCTCTAGTAAAGGGACCCCAGCATCTAAGCAGAGGATGAGCAAATGCTTAATTATTTTTCTGACCCCACTGGCAGACATTGTTTCTTCAGATAACTTTTCATCGTGATTGAAGAATGTTTAGATGTTTGTACTTTAATACAAGACAAAAATGCTGACGAAGAAAAACATTTCTTGCAGTGAACAATGTTTGATGATTGTGACTGTGACTTTACCTATAACGGATGCAAAGAGCTCGGGTGCTGAACTTCCTGCCGCCATGAACGTGGCACCAGCCACATCCTCGCTCAGATTCAGCTTCTGCAGAACACAATAACAGCAGACGCTTCACATCCAACAAAGCCTTTGGCACAAACCCCACCCAAAACTGGAGCAGTATGTTTTATGAGCTTCTGAAAGCCTCAAAGTGGGTCAGAGGAAGAACAGTGCTGCTCTCCTTGTACCGCGGTTTTACTCAGATGAAGTGGGAATACACTGGCATCGTTTCTGAGGGATTTGAACAATCCTACCTCACAGATTTTCTCAAGAGACATCACAAAGTAGTCGTCGCACACAATCGCCAGGGCAAGGAACATGTAGAGAGCCTGTAAGATGAAAACAGAAGATCTCTGGTCAAACCTCACCACCTCGGCTCCCAATTATGGCAAAATAGATTTCTTTAATAAGTCGTTTATTTCTCCTGTATAGCAATTAGATGCATTTTGCTATGTAAAGACCAGTGACTTTTCTAGCTTCAGAAGAGATTACAAAGTGGTCTTAAAATGAGCTCAGATTTGCTAAATCAAGTCATTTCTCATCAAATTCTCCTGGACCAAATTATCAAAAGTATGCTGTGAACATTCAAGTCTCAAACTTTCATGCAATTTCATTTTTTAGCAGGCACTTTAATCTGTAGTAAAGTAAAATAAGGAACATCACAAACAAATTAGTGCCACAATGCTAAGTTTAAGCTGTAAATGTTTTTTTATGTTTGCCTTGATTTGTGGTTTAAGTGCTTCCAGTCATGGCAGAGCAACAATTTGAAGTTAGTAAAAACTGGTTTATCAGTGTTGTCATTGTTAACTATTACATTTTTTTTATCAAATTAAAATAAAGCAGAAAGAAATTTAAACAATAGATATACTGAAATAAAATATGTTGAAGTAAATAATACATTAAAAATGAAGGGAAAAAGTAAATAAAAAAGAACATTCCTAAATACAATTCTTAAATACAATATTATTAAATAGTTATATTGTATCTCCTATAAACAATAATGATGTCTATATCTAACTGAAAAATAATAGTAAATGTAAATAAGCTCATCTCTAGTGTATTTTATAGCTAACTGTGAACACTGAATAACTTTCCTGAAGTAAATGCAACATTAAGTGACACATTGTTCTCAAGCCATTTCACTGACTGTCTGTCTGCGGTTGAACATTAAGTGATTGCATGATTCATTTCACTAAGTTATACAGTATCTTTCAACACACCTTTGTTTTTGAGATAAAATTTGTATTCAAATGGGAAAAAAGACTTGAACTGAGGCGTTACAGCAAACACCATTTATTGTTTGAATTTCGATAATAAAATGTAAAAATAATGCTAAAAATAAAACTTGGTGTAGCAGAACTGGCAACCCTTTAACCACAGGTGATTCATAGGGTTAAACAGTTCTAACGTCACTATTTCTTTTAACTCTTAATGCATTATTGTCGAGTTAACTTGCCGTAAATTCAATACAAGAGATTCAGTCTTAACATATTTATCCACATCCTTTGACAAAACATAATCTGCCCTGATCACCGGCTGTTTTTTAAATAATCAGCCTGTGGCCGATACTGAAAATAATTGCTTTTATCGGCCGATAACGATTACTGGCCGATACATTGGTTCATCTCTACTAATTAAAGTATGTGTCACGCTTGCAATGATTCTGACCTTATTGTGTGTCAAAAATCTTTTTACACGTCTCCTAAATAGAGAACCATAAGACCCAAAACCTCCTTCCTCTGAGGAGGCACACAAAACCATTCACCTGCTGTTTATCATCGCTGTCAGGTCTTTCCTCCTGTGAATGCACAATGTGTCCTTGCGCTTCAGGCCTGACTGCTTCACACCTCTGGATTCACATCTGTATTCATTGCAAAGCCTTTCCTCGTCTAGCTTAATGAGCCGCCCACCCAATAAAAACTTCTGTTTATCCACAATTCTAAACCAAAGTAAATGCAATAAAATGCTATGATGACCTTCAGACAGCTTTATATCATGGGTCACGCTCTTCAAGTTTGTTTACTTGTAAAGGTTATTTCAACAAAAACATCATAGTTTACTTTTTCAACCTCTATAATCGAACATGCAATTTTTTACTTAAGCATATTGTGTAGTTCTGCTTTTAGTCAGTTTTTTGTTTTGTTTTTGTGATAATGTAAATTGTGCAGAAATCATTTTGGCCAGGCTGTCATAAAAAAAATAAAAATAAAAATATGAACATGCAAAAACAGAGAACCATTTAAATATTAATATGTGTTTATGTTATTGTCACGTTGCAAGGAACAGGGATCGTGTGCGATGCGGAGTAACAACGACGAGGAGCAGCAGGTTCCGAACTTAACTCACTTTATTATAAACGAAAACAAAAGACTTTAAATACAAACTCAAAGAAGCAGACCTGTGCAAAAACAGAACTAAACATAATTTAGAACAAGAATCAAGGAAGGAGAACAGGAGACATCCACACACTTGAACATAACTACATTATTTCAACAACTGACAAAGACAAAGGAAACACAAGAGGGTTTTATACAAAAGGGAATGACGAACACCTGGGTAGACTAACATTGAAAGTGATTGGCAAGACAGGTGCAGGAAGGGCACAGGAAGATACACAAAAGGGACCCGGAAGTGAAACATGACATACCCAACAGGAAGTAACAACTAACCTTACACACAGGAAGTGAAACATTGACAAGACAGACAGGAAGTGACTAATGACCTCACACACAGGAAGTGCACAAGTGACACAACATACAGGACTAAGAGTAACAGTTATAGTCAGTGCTTTTTATAATAAACCCCATAGTTTGCCAATCATTTTTTCAGAGAAGTACCTTAAACAAGTTTAGTCTTTTGTTCTTCCCTCATATAAAAATTTATAAAATATATTTTGATGGTTTAATTTAACTTGTAGGTTCATTAAAATCAAGCATCACTGTCTGATTTGACTGACAAAGGGAAATAAAGGGGAAAGACCGAAATCTACAACTTTCAAAGTTGAATTTATATATCTTCAGTTTTTTATTTAAATCAGGAATAAAATTTGGCAACAATAAATTATTTTCAGCAAGACTAAAAGTTTTAATTAATAGACGTCCTTTCCACAGTTTGTGAATTAGAGAAGTTATGAAGTTATGAAGAATCCCTGCTGTAAAAAACCTTCAGAATATAAAGTTTGGTGTATGTAAAGCTGCTGAAGAGGAGATTTCTGATGCAATAAAGGAGGAATAATTCATGGCCTTTAAAGATATCTATTATAATTGAAATCTACAAACACACATAGAGTTTAATAAATTAACATAAATGCACATTTTGGATATTTTCAATGGTTAAAACACTCGTTTTGCCATAAGATCTACAGGAAATAAGCCATGAGAAGCAACATGTAAACAACAAATGTGTCCATAAACTTACTAACATCTATCAGCTGACTTTTCACAAGCGTTTTGAAGACATTTTAGTCATAAAAAGAGCATCAATTCCCTTGTCGAGCAATGACTTCACAGTAGCATGAAACATACATTATAGTTCAGCATTCCAGACATTTCCCTGATCAATTCAGCCACAGGAGGCGCTAAAGTAAAACAGAGTTCCCACACATGAATGCGTAATTCAGACCTGAGCTGTGCCTGTGCGTGATGCCAAACACTAGAGCGTTACATAACCACGGGCAGATTTTAATTGTGCTGCTCGTGGGTGATGGAGTTAAATCAAGTCATATTACCAGTAGATTAACCCACAGCCTAAGAGCAGAATTGCTCCACGCTGTTAAATCATGACAGGGCATCAGGAGTGAATGTGCATCATTACCGTGATCATTTTCTCTTCTTTATTCCTTTACAAAACGTAAAAGAATAACTCACTTTGGGCCAGATTTACTTACAGCTTGTGTCAGCGCAAACCCTCTTTTAGCGTTAAAAAATACTGTCAGGGTTATTTTGGCATCTGACCTCATAGGATATGCATTTGTAGGACTTTCCCTTACAGACGCCAAATTAATGGGAGGAAAACACAATACAGTAATACCTTTAGATATGAGCATAATCTGTTCCAGGACCGAGCTCGTAACTTGAATTGCTCTTATCTCAAATCTTTTTTCACATAAGAAATAACAGAAAGAAATCCGTTCCGGCCCTCTAAAAAACTCCTTTATTAGTGCTAATAACAATGGATTTTTTTTTTAAATTGCTATAGAGACATACACACACACACAATAGATAACAGATAACGCAAACACAATACGGGAGAGTTGCAGGAGATGTGTGCGGAAGTCAACTGTGGCGAAAAATCCATGCCAAAAAGAAACAAGTGCAAAACTGATGTTGTGAAGGAGTGAGGTGCTTGAGCTGCTCCGAGTGCTCGAACACCTAGTGTCTGTAAGCTGCTCGTATCTCAAATATTTACTTATCTTATCTCAAATATTTAAATATTTACTTGTATCTCAAAGCAAAAACTTGCTGTAAGGCTTGCTCGTATCTCGTAATACTCGTATGTCGGGACGCTCGTATCTCAAGGCATTACTGTACTGGGGACGCGTAGAAAAAGCACGTCTGAAACCAGATGCTGAGTTGCGCTGCTCTTGGTGGATTGTGTTGTGATTATGAAATGCGTCTGTGTTCTTTCATTTGAACTTTCCACTAACATCTGCACTTTTTTGGAATTGAGACAATCAGACTTTCTTACCGCTATAATATGTAGCAGTACAGCACCGCTCTTGCGTTCATCATTGGTGAAAACATCATCTGGAAATTCATGGATGGCTGGAAAAAAACACAAAACAGACATTTACATTCATGCATTTTATCCAAAGCAAATTATGCTTGATTCAAACTAAACATTTTGCATTTCAAAATGTGGGTGGTTACCAGGGCGTTGCTATGATTTTGCTGCTGGGTCAATGTTTCAATAAAAAAATCAACCACATATCAAAACAGCATATCTGCTCCTCATCTTAAACCTGATCAACCTGGAGGAATTAAGAATTTATTCATGAATGCAACAGAAGGGAGATTTCCAGCTCACAGCTAGATGGACTAGAGAAAGACGACCAATACGAATCATACAAAAATGGCCTGGAAGGTTTTGAAATGCCACATTTGACGGCATGTTTGCACAAGTTGTCCATCTGGTGCGTCTTTGCACAAGTCTTTTGTTCTCAGATGGATCACTGATATCTGAAGTTACAGAAATGAGTCATTCAGTCTGAGCTGTCAGTGCAAAAGTGGGAGTTTTTATCACGAATACATTTGGGATTGAGGACTAGCGTATTACGCATTATATTCAGTATGCTGTATACTATGCATTGTTTTCACACGACATCACTTTTGTGTAATTCAGTGATTTCTTAATTTTAACGATTTTAACGATTTGATTGTACAAATGAACAGAAAATAACATTAAACACTTTTTAAAATGTTTAGAAATGTACTGTATGAGTTTTGCCTCACCTAAAACACAACAACAGTGCACAATACAGCAATACACTTTTGCATGTACATGCACAGCTGTGCATTTGCCAGATTCTTTCAACCAATGCTAGACTGAAGAAATTTGTGTAGGATTTACATTCAACAAAAAACTGAGAAGCACAGTATAAATCAATAAATCACGGTTGATATTGTTTCAAGGTCAAGTTGAGTCCTTTCCATTGGGGGATACAGCGTTCTTCACAGTGTGCTCTGGTTGTGCACTGCACGATATAATAGGTCACTTAGATATTCAGTGCACACTGAACACTCACATACGGAGCACATACGGTATGCATGCAGCTGCAAAAGCATTACGTTAGCATACTATTCCAATCACAACCTACTTCCACAGGGATAATCCGGCGCAGCAGGACGTCATTAGAAATGCCAAAACATGCAAAAGCAGCCCGGCCCTCACCATGAGTCAACACTGTCTGCTCAGCCGGCTCTAAGAATAGCAGTATATAGATTAAACTCCTGCACAGGTGAAGGTGACTTTTATGCTCCGATTCAGGCAATGGATTCATTAACCTGCCGCTCATCATGTGTGCTCTTAGTTTTGCAGAACACATCAATATTCCTCGTCTGAAAACGTGAGCAAGGACAGCAGAGGGATGCAATGATTAGAGCTTCAATAAATCATCTGTACGTCTGTTTTTACACGTTTACATGTACCTTTATAATGCAATTAAAGCAGTGTTGTTAAACTTGAGCTTTTATCAACAAAATACTGTGAACAATAATAACAGTGAAATCCAGAAACAGAACAGCTTAACGTGATAAGGCATTGTGTGTTTTTAGGAGCATTTCCAGCAGCACAAAGGACATCAAGTGCCCTAGAACCAGAGAACATTTACCACTTACAGCAAGCTAATGAAAACAGCGTTACTTTGTGTTGTTGGTTGGTGTGTAGCAAGTGAACAGCAAGAACAATGGCAGGAAACAACCAGACTTCATAGCAAGTAATCTAAAAATGCTATGTATCATGTAAACCGATTTAAAAGAAGTGTTTAATATGCATACACAACATTATTTTTTATATTTCTGAAAAATATATAGTGCTTATAAAAGTGTAAGACCATTCAAACATTAGTGGTTGATATGATTATCAAAGACACAGTAAAAACAGTAATACCGTAAAATATGATTATAATTGAAAATAACTGGTTTCTATTTGAATGTTTTTTAAAGTGTAATTTATTCCAGTGATTAAAGCTGAATTTATTAGATGATAAATACAGTAAAACAGTGTAATATTATATCAGTGTAAAACAGCTGTTTTCTATGTGAATATATAGTAAAGTGTCATTTATTCCTTTGATTAAAGCTGAATTTGTTACATTATACAGTAAAACAGTGTAATATTATATCAGTGTAAAACAGCTGTTTTCTATGTGAATATATAGTAAAGTGTCATTTATTCCTGTGATTAAAGCTGAATTTATTACATTATAAATACAGTTAAACAGTGTAATATTATAGTGTAAAACAGCTGCTTTCAATGTAAAAATATACTAAAATGTAATTTATTCCTGTGATTAAAGCTGAATTTATTAGATGATAAATACAGTAAAACAGTGTAATATTATATCAGTGTAAAACAGCTGTTTTCTATGTGAATATATAGTAAAGTGTCATTTATTCCTGTGATTAAAGCTGAATTTATTAGATGATAAATACAGTAAAACAGTGTAATATTATATCAGTGTAAAACAGCTGTTCCCTGTCAAGGGAACTCGCACTGCGTCGAGACGCGATTGGGAACCCTTCAGTGTATATGTCTCTTGAAGCACAATAAAACCAACGTGCGGGCGTGTACGTCGCCGAGATGACGTCATCACGTCATGACCAAGGAGTATAAAGGCACGTCACGACCCGGAAGCGGGTTAGCTTTCAGTGTCTTCACAGCGCTCTAGGCTCAACGTGTGTGTGTATGTATTTGCTGGTACGCGTGCCCCGAGTCTAGTTTAAAAGAAAAGGGATTTCACGTGTGATTGAGAAAAGTGCGCAGATATGGCAAACTTACCAACTGCACCTTCACTAAGGCTTGGGCACTGCGCCTTCAAGATATCCATGTTCTGAGCCTCATCATGGCTCAGTCATGACAGTTAGCAGTTCGGCATCGAGGTGTCGTTCTCGCTCACTGGAAGGTGCGGGGGAGGGCTAATCTTACATGGTAGGCGCTCGAGGGCGTCGACTGTGTAGGTTGCCATTCCTGTCTGACAGTCTTCGAGGAGACTGTGCAGACTCGCGGTTTAGGTCCTGCTGCAGCTGAGGCTCAGCGGCGATCCCTATCGCGGGGACTTCTCAAGGTCCGGAAGCACGCCCTGTGCGGTTTCTTCCGACTTGAACAACAACCCGGCTCTGAGGAGTTGGGTGTTGTATTTACTTTGTGCCATCAGTATGTTACTAACTGCTGTGGTACAGTGGATATTGTGTTTGCCTATCATGCTGGAAACCGGGGTTCGAGACCCGGTTGAACGCACTTTTTCCAGCACCGAGGTAAATGGGTGAGGAGCATGCACGATCAGCGCTCGAGGGTACTGATTGTGCAGATCGTTTTGCAAATGAGTTTGCGAACGCTCCGATCCCGCCTGGCGGTTTTCGAGGAAACCGCCCAGGCTAGCGTTCCTCGTGGTTCCGGTCCTGCTGCGGCTGAGGCCCAGCGGCGGCTGCGATCATGGGGGTCGCAGATGGACTTGTCAGAGGGGTTGGAGACGGGCTTGGCCTTTTCTCCACCCTTACCTGGCAGGTCTGGCCTCGTTCAGGAACCGGAAGCACGCCCTGTGGCGGTTTCTTCCGACCCTGACGAGGTGATACTGCAGCTATCCAGCTCCAAGGAACTGGACGTTGTTAGTATCGGCTGCTGATGAGGAGGTCCTACGTGCATGGCGATCCCGCCTAGCGTCTTTTGAGGAAGTCGCTCAGGCTCGCGGTCCCCGTGGTTCCGGTCCCGCTGTTGCTGAGGCTCAGCGGCTGTCTCGACCATGAGGATCGCAATTGGATTTGTCAGCCTAAGGGGATACTGCAGCTATCCAGTTCTGAGGAACTGGATGTTGTAAGTGTCACATTGATGAGGATCTTCCTCACCAGCGATTGGGGCATGTGTAGCCGGTGCGTGAGCGCACTGTGCTCGCTGTCGCTCCACTCTCACCTGGCAGTCTCCTAGGGGACTGCCTGGGCAAGCACCCTTTAACGATTAACTGCGTGCCTGGTGTCCCGAGGGAACCAGGTCATGCACGTTTGAGGAATGGCCGGTCACTCACTGAGCAGCTGAGGCTGCTGGGCGTCAAGGCAGAGTTTCCAGTGCTATGCACTCAGTCACCTGTACTTGTGTTCCCTTCACTAGTGGCTCGGAACCGTTCCCATGGGGAGGTTTTGTTGGACACTGTGCTGCGTTGGTATCCCGAGGGAGCCAGGCACTCAGGTCCGAGGCGGGACTCTCTAGTCGCCACCCATACTTCTGGTGGCGCTTGGGAGGTCGCCCCCTCTGAGGAGGGTCTTAGAGCACTCACTCCAGGTTTCCCCTGCAAGCAGGGCCCTGGAGCGGATGTTCGAGAAATACCAGAGGCCAGCCTCGAGAGGCTGGTTACCTTATTGGAGTACGGTTTTGTCCCAATGGGTCCTGCAGTAATATCCAGGGTGCCTGCCCGAGTGGTAGCCCCCGAGCAGGCTCTGGTTATGGAACAGAAGTGAACGCTCAGCTGGAGTTCCCAGCCAGAGTTTACGGGCTTCGGTCTGGTTCTTCTGTTCAGTCTAGCTTTTACCCTGCACCTTCAAGGTTTCTGATTTCATCAGATTTCATCAATGTTTGGTTGATTCTGGTAGCAGTTTGGCATCGAGATGTCGTTCTTGCTCACTAGAAGGAGCTGGGGCTCAGACTGTACGCAAGTAAGAAGGTGTTGTATCCTCATTTGGGAGCCACCTTCCGAAGCGTTGTTGGGATTCTATGTCGTTGCCAGCACGGCTTTCACCCGTGCTCATCGACATCATCCCACCAGCAGTCAATAGCAAAAGCTAGACCAATCACTCACTGAGCAGTCGAGACTGCTGGGCATCATGGTAACAGCTTCCAGTGCGGTGCACTCGGTCGTCTGTACATGTGGCCCCTTCAGTGGTGGTTCAGAACCAGAAGGTTTTCCCAGAGGAAACCGCTTCCACACTATCAAGGTCACGAGGCAATGCCTACGCACCTCAGGTATGTGGGAGCAATTCTGGTTCTCGTCCCATAAAAGGCCCACACTGAGAGCACTCTGTCACTGCGTATGCCGTCGACAGATACTTCTCTCATGGGTTTTGGGCGGTCCTGAGGGATCGCTCAGTATAAGGTCTGTTGGACTTTTCTCCCAGACATTAGGGACGTCATGCTGTTGTTCAGCTTCACTAGCTTCCCTAGCTCCACGATTCTGGGCTGTGTCTCATCAACGATCTGTTGATCCTTTTCTCAGTCACGGCAGGTAGCAGTCTGGCATCGAGATGTCACTCTCGCTTACATAGCATAAGGACGGCTCTTCCTCGTGCGCATTGCTACTGTTTTGCCCACAGTCCAGAATATCAAGCTAGGCCAGCTAGTCACTGTACAGACACTTCGAGAGAGTGTTGGGTCTCATGGCGGCAGCGTCCAGTGTTATCCCACTCGGCCTGCTCCACATGAGACCCTTGCAGTGGTGGCTCAAAACCAGAGGGTTTTCCCCGAGGGGCAACCCCTTCCGTCTGATCAGGGTTTCAAGGCGATGCCTTCGAGCCTTGCATCCGTGGAAGGAGAACTGGTTTCTTTCCCAGAAGCTCGCACTGGGGCCCATCTGTCACCGCACATGCTGTCGACAGATGCGTCCCGCTCGGGCTGGGGGGCGGACCTGAGGGACCGCTCGGCCCAAGGTCCATGGGACAGGCACATCTCTCCTGGCATATCAACGCCTTGGAAATGATGGCTGCCTGGATGGCGCTATGGGCGTTCTTCCCCGACCTCAGAGGCCATCATGTAGTAGTCCGGACCGACAATACGTCGGTGGTCTCCTACTTGAACCACCAAGGGGTTTCCGTTCTCGTTGACTTTCCAAGTTGGCGATCAGGATCCTCCTCTGGGCCCAAAGGGAACTGCTCTCTCTTCGAGCGATATATCCTGGGGGCCCAGAACCTGGGGGCAGACTTCCTGTCGAGACAGGGGCCGAGGCCCGGGGAATGGCGACTCCACACTCAGGTGGTGGAGCAGATTTGGGAGAGATTCGGCCAGGCTCAAGTGGATCTGTTTGCGTCTCGAGAGACGACTCACTGCCCACTCTGGTTCTCCCTTTATCTTCCAGCGCCTCTCGGCCTGGACGCCTTGAGGCAAGGGTGGCCAAATCTACCCCTGTATGCCTTTCCCCCCGTAGCTCTGCTCCCAGGGGTTCTGGAGAAGGTTCGCCGGGAGAAGGTCCGTCTCACTCTAGTTGCCCCGCGCTGGCCGGGCAGGGTGTGGTTTTCGGACCTGGTGTCCCTCCTAGACGGCACTCCGTGGGAGATTCCGGTCAGGAGGGACCTCCTGTCCCAGGCTCAGGGGAGGATTTGCCATCCTCACCCAGAACTGTGGAAACTGTGGGTCTGGCCCCTGAGGGGGCCCAGCTCATAGAGTCTGGTCTCTCAGCCGAGGTTGTAGAGACCATTCTCCACTCCAGAGCCCCGTCCACGAGGAAACTGTATGCTCAGAAGTGGAAGATTTTCACTTCTTGGTGTTGCGAAAAGCAGCTGAACCCAGTTACCTGCCAGGTTGGCACCGTGCTGGAGTTCCTGCAAGAAAGGTTCGCAGCAGGGCTGTCCCCCTCCACACTAAAGGTTTACGTGGCTGCCATAGCTGCTTACCACGTACCTTTGAGTGGTGCCTCTTTGGGCAGGGACCCCCTCATAGTTCGTTTCCTACGTGGCACTCAGAGGCTGAGGCCTGTAGTACGTTCAAGGGTGCCTCCTTGGGACCTGTCCCTGGTGCTCCAGGCCTTGTCCCAGGCTCCCTTCGAACCGCTGGACGAGATTTCAGACAAGCACCTTACTCTTAAAACTCTCTTTCTTCTCGCCATTTCTTCCCTCAAGAGGATTGGTGACATGCAGGCCCTCTCCGTGGCCCCTTCATGTTTAGAGTTTGCGCCCGGCTTGGCTAAAGCTTTCCTCTATCCCAAGCCGGGTTATGTACCTAAAGTGCTGTCTAGTCCTATGCGCCACATAGTGCTACAGGCTCTCTGTCCTCCTCCATTCACTGATCATGACCAGGAGTTAAAGAACAGGGTTTGTCCAGTGCGAGCACTGGACGCCTACGTCCACAGAACTGCTACGTGGCGTAGGTCAGACCAAATCTTTGTCTGTTTTGGGGCCCCCAGAGGTTCCCCTGCTTCTAAGCCTACTATGAGCAGATGGATTTCAGAGTCTATTTCTCTAGCTTATGAGCTGGCAGGACAGCAGTGTCCACTGTCTGTCCGAGCTCATTCTACTCGGAGCATGGCTGCCTCGAAAACCTTTTTCGCAGGGGCTTCCCTCGCGGACATTTGTGATGCGGCTGGCTGGTCCTCACCGCATACCTTTATTAGGTTCTACCAGTTAGACCTAAACCCCGCCTTGGGATCATTGGCGTTATCGTAGTGAGCTACGTTTCGCTTGGCATACCCCGTACGCTGAGGCGGCGTGGGTATTCCTCGTTCCCAATCGCGTCTCGACGCAGTGCGAGTTCCCTTGACAGGGAACGTCTCAGGTTACGTACGTAACCATAGTTCCCTAAGAGGGAACGAGACACTGCGTCTTGCAGCCTCAGCTCCTAGGCATGCCGGCCTGTTCAGACACTGTTCAAGCTAACCCGCTTCCGGGTCGTGACGTGCCTTTATACTCCTTGGTCATGACGTGATGACGTCATCTCGGCGACGTACACGCCCGCACGTTGGTTTTATTGTGCTTCAAGAGACATATACACTGAAGGGTTCCCAATCGCGTCTCGACGCAGTGTCTCGTTCCCTCTTAGGGAACTATGGTTACGTACGTAACCTGAGACGTTTTCTATGTGAATATATAGTAAAGTGTCATTTGACATTAAACTGGTCACTTGGTTATGGGAAAATATATTGTGTTCACAATATCATACTATTCTGCAAACAATATACTATTAGTGAACACTGCAGAGCATGCTTTGAGTAATGTCACTTAATACCATTTTTTTTATTAGCTTAGTATTATGCAGCACGAACGTCTCAGGTTACTTACGTAACCCTAGTTCCCTTAGAGGGAACGAGACACTGCGTCGGAACGCATATGGGAACGCATTAGTGTAATTGTCTCTTGAAGCGCAATTGAAACCAGGTGTGCGAGTGCACGTAGCCGAGTGTGACGTCATGAGCCAGGAGTATAACTGCACGCAGCAGACTAGCAGCCTCAGCTTAACTAGTGTCTGAAAACAGCCGGCGTGCGATGGAGCTGAGGCTATGAGACGCAGTGTCTCGTTCCCTCAAAGGGAACTAGGGTTACGTAAGTAACCTGAGACGTTCCCTGTCAAGGGAACTCAACACTGCGTCGGAACGCATATGGGAACGAGAATACCCACGCCGCCTCAGCGAACGGAGTACGCCAAGCTAACGTAGCTCACTACGAAAGGGCCAAGGTTCCCAAAGCGGGATTGAGGTCTAACTGGTAGAACCTGATAAAGGTATGCGGTGAGGATCAGCCAGCCGCATCACAAATATCGGCAAGGGGAGCCCCTGCGCAAAAAGCTTTAGAGGTAGCCATGCTCCGAGTAGAATGGGCGCGGACATGCAGAGGACACTGCTGACCCGCCAGTTCATAAGCTAGTGAGATAGTCTCGACTATCCACCTGCTTAAAGTAGGTTTAGATGCTGGAGCTCCCTTAGGAGCCCCGAAGCATACAAAGAGTTGGTCCGACCTACGCCATGGGGCCGCTCTGCGGACGTAGGCATCCAGTGCTCGCACTGGACAGACCTTGTTCTTGAACTCCTGGTCATGATCGTCAAAGGGGGGAGGACATAAGGCCTGCAGTACAATGTGACGAGCTGGGCTCGAGAGGACCTTCGGAACATAACCTGGTCTGGGAGAGAGAAAGGCTTTCGCCAGACCAGGAGCAAACTCCAGACAGGAGGGGGCCACTGACAGGGCCTGAAGGTCACCAACCCTCTTGAAAGAGGAAATGGCTAGGAGGAACACCGTTTTAAGAGTGAGAAATTTCTCTGAGATGTCCTCAAGCGGCTCAAAGGGTTCCTGGGACAAGGCCTGGAGTACCAGGGACAGGTCCCAGGAAGGAACCCGGGAGCGTACCGCAGGCCTCAGCCTGAGAGTGCCACGAAGGAAACGAACTACTAGGGGGTCCCGACCCAGAGGTACACCACTCGGGGGTACGTGGTAGGCCGCGATAGCGGCCACGTACACCTTAAGCGCACGTACACCTTACACCCCTCTCCTGTAAGAACTCCAGGACGATACCGACCTGGCAGGTCACTGGGTCTACAGGTTTGCAGGTCAGGGCTCTAGAGTGGAGAATGGTCTCGACGACCTCAGTCGAGAGACCCGAGTCTACGAGTCGGGCCCCCTCAGAGGCCAGACCCACAGATTCCACAGTCCCGGCCGAGGATGAAGGATCCTGCCCTGAGCCTGAGACAGAAGGTCCACTCTGACGGGAATCCTCCAAGGAGTGCCGTCTAGGAGGGACACCAAGTCCGAGAACCACACCCTGCCCGGCCACCGCGGGGCAACTAAGGTGAGACGGACCCTGTCCTGGCGAACTTTCTCTAGAACCCCCGGGAGCAGAGCTACTGGGGGAAAGGCGTACAGGGGTAGCCTCGGCCACTCCTGTTGCATCGCGTCCAGTCCCAACGGAGCTGGAGGAGAGAGGGAGTACCACAGAGGGCAGTGGGTCGCCTCGTGGGACGCAAAGAGGTCCACCTGGGCTTGACCGAATTCCTCCCATATCTGCTCCACCACCTCGGTGTGGAGCATCCATTCCCCGGACCTCGGCCCCTGCCTCGACAGGAAGTCTGCTTCCGTGTTCTGGGATCCCGGAATATAAACTGCCCGAAGGGAGCAGAGTTTGTTCCGAGCCCAGAGGAGGATCCGCCCGGCCAGCTTGGAAAGCCGGAGGGAGCGGAGACCCCCCTGATGGTTTATGTAGGATACCACCGCCGTGTTGTCGGACTTGACTAACACATGGTGGCCCCGGAGGTCTGGGAGAAAGGCTTGAAGCGCCTTCCAAACTGCCAACATCTCTAACGCATTGATATGCAGAGAGAGGCAGGCCTCGTTCCATAAACCTTGAGCTGAGCGGTCCCTCAGAACCGCCCCCCAACCCGAGCGGGAAGCGTCTGTCGACAGCATTACGCGGTGACAGACTGGTCCCAGTACGGGTCCTTGGGCAAGAAACCAGGGATTCTTCCACTGACTCAAGGCTTGCAGGCAACGCCTTGAGACCTTGATCAGGCGGAAAGGGTTCCCCCTCGGGGAAAACCCCTTGGTCTTGAGCCACCACTGTAGACATCTCATGTGAAGCAAACCTAGCGGTATCACGCAAGAGGCTGCTGCCATGAGCCCCAGAACTCTCTGGAAATGTCTGACAGTGATCAGCTGGCCTAGCTTTATGTCGTTGACTGAAGATAGGATTGATGTAATGCGCACGGGGGAGAGCCGTGCTGCCATTGACACAGAATCCCTTACGACGCCTAGGAATGTAGTGCTCTGCCTCGGCCAGAGTACACTCTTTTTGGCGTTTAGTCTCAGCCCGAGCTCCTTCATATGTGCGAGAACAACATCTCGATGTTGAATCGCCAAATCTCGAGACTGGGCCAGAATGAGCCAGTCGTCGATGTAATTCAAGATCCGGATCCCTCGGGATCGGAGCGGAGCTAGAGCTGCATCCACGCACTTGGTGAACGTGCGAGGAGACAGAGCCAGGCCGAACGGAAGGACCCGATATTGATAAACCTTCCCCCCGAAGGCGAATCTGAGGAACTTCCGATGCTGAGGAAGGATGGAGACATGGAAATACGCGTCTTTGAGATCTATCGAGACAAACCAGTCCTCGGACCTGATTTGAGCTACGATCTGCTTCAGAGTTAACATTCTGAATTTCAGTCGCCTGATAGAACCGTTCAGAGTGCGAAGATCTAAGATAGGGCGTAAGCCTCCACCCTTTTTGGGAACTATGAAGTACCGGCTGTAGAAACCTGATTCTCTGGCTGAGAGGGGTACATATTCTATGGCCTCTTTCCTCAGCAGTGAGTCTACTTCTTGTTCCATGACCAGAGCCTGCTCGGGGTTCACCACTGTTGGTAACACACCCGCGAAGCCGGGTGGATAAGCCCGGAACTGAACAGCGTATCCTTCTGATACGGTACGCAGGACCCAACGAGAGATACCTGGGAGGTGCTGCCACGCCGCCAGGAAGTCTACTAGGGGTATCAGTCTCTCGAGACCGACCTCTGGACATAAATATTTTGCCACCCCGGGGCCCTGGCCGCAACCAGAGAGCCGCCGGGGCGGATGCTCTAGGACCCTCCTCAGAGGGGGCAAGCTGCCCAGCACGGCCCAAGAGGAGCGTGGCTGGACGGGACTGCCCGCGTTGAGCACGGCCCGAGTCCCTCGAGACCCAGAGCCATACACCACGCTTAGCATGCACTGATCCGCCTCTCGAGGAGGACCAGTGCTGCGAGGCCGCAACCGAAGACCGTCAGGGCCTCTTGCTCTTGGCCTTCTTGGCCTGGAGGACAGTCCTCAGATCTGTCCTCCTACCAGAGGGCTGTGGCTGAGAGCGGCGACCTGCGCCGCCACCCGACTGGGGAGGTTGGCGTGAGGCCACGCTCTGCCGCTGAGCAGCGCGGTGGGAGGAGCTGCTGCTGGGCTGCGGCTGGCTCGCAGACCCAGCAGGACGAGGGCGGCGGGGAAGGATCTTCCTGAACGCTACCTCCTGTTTGGCAGCCTCCTGGAACCTCTCGACAGCCATTTTGACGGCGTCGCCGAAGAGACCAGGAGGCGAAAGAGGAGCGTCAATCAGGATATTTTTATCCTTCTCTCTGAGGGTTGTGAGGTTAAGCCACAGATGCCGTTCTGTGGCCACCAGGGCTGCCATAGAGCGACCGATTGAACTGGCCGTTTCCCTGGCAGCCCGCAGAGAGAGATCAGTGGCCTTGCGCAGCTCGGCTACTGCCTCAGGGCCAATACCCCCGCCCTCGTCGAGGTCAGAGAGCAGGTCCGCCTGATAGGCTTGCAGCAGTGATGAGGTGTGTAAACATGCTGCAGCCTGACCAGCCGCGGAGTACGCTCTGCCCACCATTGTAGATGTAACCCGGAGGGGTTTGGTGGGCAGCGTCGGGGTTTTTAGGGGCGGCGATGAATGGGGGGCGAGGTAGTTAGCCAACGCCTCCTCCACCCTAGGCATCGCCCCGTAACCGCGCTCTTTGGCTCCCACAAGGGAAGCATAGCTAGCAGCAGCGCTGCTATGAACCCTGTGGGAGGCGGGCCGTTTCCATGACCTCGACACCTCAGTGTGGAGGTCTGGAAAGAACGGCAAACCCCGGCGCTGAGGCTGTACCCGGGCGGGCAGGTAACGTTCGTCGAGCCGACTCTTCGGACGAACATCCCTGGGCTCGGCCGGCCACTCGAGACCAAGCCTTGCCGTTGCCCGAGTAACCACCTCGAGCAGCTCCTCGAATGCGGGGGAAACCGATGGCGGCTCGGCTTCCTCCACATCAACACTGACCACATCCACCTCCAGCTCCTCAGAACTGGAGAGGTTGAGCAGTGCGTCATCACCCAGGTCGGAAGTAATCACCGCATGGTGCGCTTCCGCGTCCTGAGTGAGAACAGACTCAGCAGGTAAAGGAGGAGAAAAGGCATCGCCCGTCTCCATCCCCGCTGCTAAATCTAGCTGCGATCCCCACGAGTGCAGCCGCCGCTGAGCCTCAGCCACAGCGGGACCAGACCCACGAGGACCGCGTGCTTGAGCTGCCTCCTCGAAGACAGCTAAGCGTGAGCGGAGAGTGCAAACACTCTGCACACTCAGAGCCCTCAAGCGCTGAGCGTGCGTGTTCCTCGCCCAAACAATAAACACAGAGAGCGTGTGTATCCTTACCCGTGATAAAACGCGGGCAAGGAGGGACACAACGCTTAAAGGACTGTGTATCCGCCATTCTTTCAAAGGTAAGTGAGAGATAGACTTACTTAGCCAGCAGAGCAACTCAAACACACGTTAGCTTCGAGCGCTGTTGAAGACACTAAGCTGAGGCTGCTAGTCTGCTGCGTGCAGTTATACTCCTGGCTCATGACGTCACACTTGGCTACGTGCACTCGCACACCTGGTTTCAATTGCGCTTCAAGAGACAATTACACTAATGCGCTCCCATATGCGTTCCGACGCAGTGTTGAGTTCCCTTGACAGGGAACAGTAAATATTGTTGTTGCATTTATCAGTGAAGCCCTTACTTTGAGTGCAATAGTGTTTTCTGGATTGTACACACTTTCCCTTAAACATGTTTGTGTTTCTGTGCAGCACTTCGTCATGTGCGTCTCCTGAGGCTCAGCCTCATCTGTGCTCATCACGCCGCTAATGCGAATCAAGCGCTCACAATAGGTCAGAGTGGACACGCGTTTGTCCATTGTATCGCGGTTAACGTGCCTCCCTCATTCATGGATGTTTGGACACAGTGTTCTGGCTCATTGCATTTCTCAAGATTACGTTCATTGCAGGCAATTTTGCTAAGCATGAATATACCGTCTAGGCATGCTGGGAAAATTACTTCAGCTTCCAGTAATGTAAAGTAAACTTCCAGTAAACATGACGATACGCTGACCGAGAGCCAAAGATGTCAAGATTATCAGTAAGGAGAAACATGCACTTAAACAAAGCAATTACAGTAATACCTTGAGACATGAGCGTCCCGACATACTGCAATTCTGAGCAATTATTTTGCTTTGAGATACGAGTAAATATTTGAGATACGAGCAGCTTACAGACGCCGACACTAGGTGTTTGAGCACTCGGAGCAGCTCAAGCGCCTCATTTATGGGGTAATTGCATATGATCTCCACTAGAGGCAGCTTGGTTTTACAGCGGGGGTTATCGGGGGCAACGAGGGATTCATGAGTATTAAGCTGGGAGCAGCACGAGTTATGTGTGTTCAATTATAATAAATATGAGGTTCTGAGGGTATCCAATACACAACACGGGAAGAAACACTACACTTCCATATTGTGTTTGCATTATCTACATTATCCCTCCTCCTCCTCTGCACAAGACGCTACTGTATCGTCTATCTCGAAGGTAAGAAATCCTAATTTAAACCACATTTTATTTTATATCACAGGAATCCTTATATACTATAATTTTCTCTGTGTGTGTCTATAGCAATTAAAAACATGTTTTCCATTGTTATTAGCACTAACAAGGGAATATTTTAGAGGGCCGGAATGGATAAAACATTTTTTTGTTATTTCTTATGGGAAATAATGATTTGAGATACGAGCAATTCGAGTTACGAGCTCGTCCTGGAACAGATTACGCTCGTATCTCAAGGTATTACTGCATTGATCAATATCCCTAACCGTTATGTTAAACCTTGTGAAACTCATCCTTTCATAACTTTTGTGTTATTTGTTTCACATGGTCGAAGGTAAAACTGCAAAAAGCATAATTCATGACAATGAAGTTTAAGTGCTGAAGTTCAGTTGGATGAATATTGCATGCTGTCATGTTACAATATAATGCAATTAACCTCTAATCCTGTAATCTTTCAAATGTTTTTGCGTGTTGCATAACAGAGATCAGTAGATGGGACATCTGTTGCAGACGCACGTGTGGACAGACACAAGCTCTTTACAAAATCAAAAGGCTTACAGTGACAACAGAACTACATCTGCACAGACGCTTAATGAATGTACATACAAAGGAACTGGAGCAGAACAAGAACATGTTTACCTATATAAGAATAAAATGATCGTATGTGTACTTTACTCTGATAAGAGAAGGGGCAAAAGTCAATTGTTTTCTTTTATAATTTATTTTTCTAAAACTATAGAAAAATAGTGCCTTACTGCCTATGACACTAAGCCAAGGTTTTCAGGTTTTTATGTGTGTGTGTGTGTGTGTGTATAGTCTTCATCTTGATATTTTTATTTATTTATTATATTAATAATATATTATTATATTGATAATTATGATTATAATTCATGAATTATATTAGATCTCTTTGCAAATGAACTGACGTCCTTATATGTGATCTAAAAAAGAGAGCAAAGTTTTTAATATTCACAATTCATACGCTGCATATATGTGTGTGTGTGTGTGTGTCCAGTGAACTTTGAGTGTCATCAGCAGAAGAGGCCAGTGCAGAGAAATCAAAGTGTGTAATGAACTAAATAATGAAGTAACGGAGCAGAGAGAGAGAGAGAGAGAGACTCAATATCATTCAAGAATGATTCAGCTTAAAAAAAATCTGCAGAATTTATCATAACATATTATTATTGTAAATGAAAAAGCTTTTAAAAAGGGCTTTCCCATTTTTATATTATTGCTGATCATGGGTTTAACGGTTTTAACCCTGGGTTAAAGCAATTTTTCACACTTATTATTTACAAAGGTGGTTAGCACTGCTTTTAATCAGTTATGAAGAATTATTAACTCAGATCCACAGTATGAAACAATGCTGTACTAGAATTTAACCAATCAAATATTAAACAACATCTGCCATTAAACAACATTAAATATTCATGAGCTTAGTCCAGTCACTGAAGCGCACGTGTTTCAGTGTCATGCAAGCAATGTGATTAAATGCACTCAAACAGATCTACACACGTTCAAAAAATAAATTGATATTAAATATAAACAAAGCATACTTTAGAGATATGTTACACCATCAGCATACTAAAACCCATTTCAAGGAAGTTTCATTTTTAAATGCATCCCCAAATATATTAGATAAACTCACTAATGAACAAGTTCAGAGCCATCCCTAAAATAAACCAGAAATGACTGAAATGGCTGTGGCCGGACGTCTGACCGGTGGGGGTTAAAGGACACACAGCTGGTGGACGCTGAGCTGAGACTGATGACTCGAGGCTTTGTGACACTGACTCACGGCTGCCGGAGGAAACCATCTCACATGAACACTCACTCGGTACAAAAACACACGGCCTCTCTCCTGCTTCACCCGTGTGAAGTGCTGCATCTGAACATCACTGACCTGGACCAGAACAAATGCACTCAGTCTCAGCACAAACAAAATGGGCTTTTCTTTTTCTGTGACACCAACTTTTTAGGCAAAAAGCAGCTTGTTCAACATGCAGAGTATATCCGCATAGCCCTGACTTACATAACACAGAACAAACATCTCCACAGAGAGAATTACATCATTTCAGAACACTGACTCTTCTGTATACAGGACAACTATCAAGACTTATTACATGACTTGAATGTCATATTAAGTCACACTCTGCAACCGTTATAAAATAGTTTGGTCAAATCAACAAATGAAATTTAATTTGCCCCTTATATCCTAGAACCGGGTCGGACCTTCAGATCTGCCGTAATTCTTCATGTCATTGATTCAGGAAGCTGCTGGAAACATTCGTCAGAGATTTTTCTCCATATTGTCATGAGAGCATCACACAGTTGCTGCAGATCCATGATGCAAATCTCCCGTTCCAGAAGATCCCAAAGCTGCTTTATTGGATTGAGATCTGGTGATTGTGGAGGCCGTTTGAGTTTTTATGAACTCACTGTCATGTTCAAGAAACAGTCTGAGATGATTTGAGCTTTGTGACATGGAGAGTCATCCTGCTGGAAGTAGCCGTCAGAAGATGAGGACACTGTGGTCATGAAGGGACGGACACGGTCAGCAGCAATACTCAGGTCATCTGTGGCGTTGAAACAATGCTCAGTTGGGACTAAAGTGTGCCAAGAAAATACCTATTACATCATTATAGCACCAGCAGCCTGAATCGCAGATACAAGACATGATGAACACTCTTCAAACCAGCCGTTGTTTTTCCAATCTTCTATTCTCCAGTTTTCCCGTGTGAATTGTAGCATCATCTGACAGGAGAGCATCAGTGTGTCTGCTGATGTTGGATATGTTGAGCGTTCAGAGATGTTCTTCTGCAGACCTCACTTGAGACGAGAGCTTATTTGAGTTACTGTTGCCTTTATATCATCTGGAACCAGTCTGGCTGTTCTCCTCTGACCTCTGGCATCAACGAGACATTTCCTTTCACAGAACTGCCACTCCCTGGATATTTTCTGTTTTTCTGACCATTCTCTCTTAACCCTAGAAATGGTTGTGCATGAAAATCCCAGTAGATCAGCAGTTTCTGCAATACTCTGACCAGTGATTACTATCCCATGTTCAGTCACTGGGTCGTACCCAATCTGTCCACCTAGGCAAGTTCAGATCCAAACCGGCATCCATCACCACAGGTGTCCCACACTTGATTTTTTAGCAGACATGTTTTTAAAGTTCCATTAAAAATACTCATAGCAACATGATACGAAGCTTGACAACCATACAAAAAAAACACTCACAAAAATTTAAGTAGATGGTAAAACAAGAAAATGAGGCCGTGAAGAAGAGAGAAACAGGAAGTCATCTCCAGTTGCACAACTTGTTGAAGAAGAGAAGGAAAGAGTAAAATGTAATCTTCAGAGATTACAAGATTTACAGTTTGTAATCTTGTCAACTGGCACGCCGCAACTCAGATTGAAAACTTAGTGGCAAAAGGACGAGGTGAGAAAGACAATCTGAGAGCTACAGATTCAGAGGTGTGTCATTAGGCCAGTTTCACAGAAAAGTGTTTTTACATTTCATCACATTGAAAGAATATCCTCCAATACATGGCTTACTTGAAGACAACTTCTGCTTTTTTCTTTGCTGGATGTCAACAGTCAAAAAAGAATTAAAAATTCTAATTTAAATATTAAAATTTGTTGACCTGGAGCTCACGTACAGACAAAGTCATGCACAAAACGTGACTTTTTCTCTAACCTCAAAACCTTCTTTGTCGGAATTGACTGCTCCACGCTCTAAAAAATGCTGGTGTTAAAAACAGCTATTTTTTTGACTGAGCTTGTTGGGTTTTATACATTAACCCATTTGCTGTTTGTTTGTTTTTTGCGCCATAGTGCCGGGTCAGTTAACCTGACATTGAATTAAATACTAAAGACGCACACACCTCTGGGACATTATATCCGAAGCCCTCAAGTAGCAGCACAGACGTTCTAGAAGCAACTGATGGCCCTGATCCAGGTCTGGAAGATCCTCCAGGACATCATCTCATCAGGAGCCAAACTTTGTCATGAGTTCATACAGGTAACATGAGAGCCAAACACACGACTGACTGACATTATGAACCTTGTGCAAGTTGGATCAGCATGTAACAGTTTTTTTACATTGATTTTTGGTATGATTTTGAATCCAGCCCTCAGTATGTTCTTGATTTTGGTTTCCATTGATTGTTGTCACGTAATTATGTTCTTAACAAATTATAGAATGTACATTGATTTTTGACAATAAAATGACAACAATGATTTTTTTTTTATTTGAATATTGAATGTATATATACAGCAATACCTTGAGATACGAGCGTGCCAGACTTACAAGTATTCCGAGATACGAGCAAGCCTTTGAGCAAATTTTTGCTTTGAGATACGCGTAAATATTTGAGATATGAGCAGCTTACAGACGGCGACGCTAGGTGTTCAGAACTCATAACTAAAACCACATTTTATTTTATATCATAGGAATCCTTATATTATCATATACTATAATTTGTTTGTGTTTATTTATCTCTATAGCAATTAAACACATGTTTTTTCCATTGCTATTAGCACTAATAAGGGAGGTTTTTTTCGAAGGACGGAACAGATGATATTTTTTTCTGTTATATCTTATGGGGGAAAATGATTTCAGATACAAGCAATTCAAGTTACGAGCTCCAAACTGAATGTCAGAATGGGAAAGAAGGTGATTTAAGCAATTTTGAGCGTGGCATGGTTGTTGGTGCCAGTCGGGCCGGTCTGAGTATTTCACAATCTGCTCAGTTACTGGGATTTTCACGCACAACCATTTCTAGGGTTTACAAAGAATGGTGTGAAAAGGGAAAAGCATCCAGTATGCGGCAGTCCTGTGGGCGAAAATGCCTTATTGATGCTGGAGGTCAGAGGTCATGGGCCGACTGATTCAAGCTGATAGAAGAGCAACTTTGACTGAAATAACCACTCGTTATGACGGAGGTTTGCAGCAAAGCATTTGTGAAGCCACAACACGCACAACCTTGAGGCGGATGGGCTACAACAGCAGAAGACCCCACCGGGTCCCACTCATCTCCACTACAAATAGGAAAAACAGGCTACAATTTGCACAGTTGAAGATTGGAAAAATGTTGCCTGGTCTGATGAGTCTCGATTTCTGTTGAGACATTCAGATGGTAGAGTCAGAATTTGGCATAAACAGAATGAGAACATGGATCCATCATGCCTTGTTACCACTGTGCAGGCTGGTGGTGGTGGTGTAATGGTGTGGGGGATGTTTTTTTGGTACACTTTAGGCCCCTTAGTGCCAATTGGGCATTGTTTAAATGCCACAGCCTACCTGAGCATTGTTTCTGACTATGTCCATCCCTTAATTACACCATGTTCCCATCCTCTGATGCTGCTTCCAGCAGGATAATGCATCATGTCACAAAGCTCGAATCATTTCAAATTGGTTTCTTGAACATGACAATGAGTTCACTGAACTAAAATGGCCCCACAGTCACCAGATCTCAACCCAATAGAGAATCTTTGGGATGTGGTGGAACAGGAGCTTCGTGTCCTGGATGTGCATCCCACAAATCTCCATCAACTGCAAGATGCTCATATCAATATGGCCAACATTTCTAAAGAATGCTTTCAGCAGCTTGTTAAATCAATGCCACGTAGACTTAAGGCAGTTCTGAAGGCGAAAGGGGGTCAAACACAGTATTAGTGTTGTTGCTGTTCCTAATAATCCTTTAGGTGAGTCTATATAAATACTGTATGTGTGTATATATATATATATATATATATATATATATATATATATACGTAAAGTATATATATCGCATGTATTCCTGCTAGCACAGATATAACACGGCATTAGCACATTTCATGCTATGCGGAACAGACGTCAGTCACAGAGCACAGAAAACAAACAGCAGCCGCCATTTTTATTTCCTCCTGAACCATAACAGCCAGCTTATGTTGCGTTCACGCCATGTCATAACCCTAATTACGAGATGACAACCCGTCACGTTCTACCTGGAGCGGTTTGCGTCCTCAGCTTCATATATACAGTGATACCTCGGTTTACGAGCGACTTGGTATACGAGCAAATTGGTGTACGAGCATGGAGGGTCAAATCGGTGTACAAGCATTGTATCGGTGTACGAGAAAAATTACCCACACCCACAAGCATGTTTTGTGTGAAAGCTCAGCATGGTCTGCGCATTTTTACAGGAAATATCCTAATGACAGCCTCTCATAACACAGTCACGCGTTCCAAACCCTTTATCACCCCTTAACTCATTCATTGGCTGCATCATTCACCACAGTGCATAAAGTGATTTACTGTTGTAACATTAATTAATTGTGATCGCTATTGTTCACGTAGTGAAATATAGACGTACATTACCTCTAAGCAGTAACTGTCACAGTTCATGAATTCATTGTCTAGTTCTGCCTGTGTGTGTGTGTGAGAGAGACACCCGATTCTCATATCATCTGCCTATTTAGTTCACTTCTCTCCGCTATTGTCTTGTCCAGTCCTTCGTTTGCGGCTCCAGCGCGCGTTCATTCGCAGCCGCGACTCCAGCGCACGTTCATTCGTGGCTCCAGCGCGTGTTCATTCGCAGCCGCGGCTCCAGCGCGCGTTCATTCGTGGCTCCAGCGCGTGTTCATTCGCGGCCGCGGCTCCAGCGCGCGTTCATTCGTGGCTCCAGCGCGCGTTCATTTGCAGCCGCGACTCCAGCGCACGTTCATTCGTGGCTCCAGCGCGTGTTCATTCGCGGCCGCGGCTCCAGCGCGCGTTCGTTCGTGAGCTCCCATGTGTGATACACCACTGGATTATCACTTCGTTTGTTTTCTGCACTAAATAAATTCACTCATTTGCACTTGAATCCTTGCTTTGCCCGCTCCCCCTTCCTCCCTCCTCTCGTCTCCTCCATTACAAGTGCATTACAGTAAATTGTCAAGTATTTTTATAGTTTAATCGTAAATTATTAATTTGTATTTATATGAGATCTTAATGGTTATAATTTTAACTGTAATTAATAGGGTAAAACCCTTTTTTTTAAATGGGCATTTATGGTCGTGTGGAACGAATTAACTTATTTTTAGTGCATTCTTATGGGGAAACTTGATTTGGTGTACGAGCATTTTGGTTTACGAGCTCGCTCTGGGAACGAATTAAACTCGTAAACCGAGGTATTACTGTATTTCAATGTCAACATTATCAATGTCGAAAGTAATCTGCAGCAGTCAGGTGGTACAGTAAGAACTCTGTAAGTTGTTTACATTCATTATTATTGTACTGTTATGTTGTGTTGAGTCATGAGGTAATTTAATGCCATCTCTCATCTCGTAATGCTTTGCAGATTCTGCTCTGACTGTGTGTGTCCATGAGTTTTGGAGGAGATGTGGCTTTGGAGACGCTCTGGAGGGAGGGCAGGATCTCATTCATTCAAAGCTAGCTTGCTATTGCTACTCTCTATTAAATTGCCTACTCTACCTTTAAAAAAAGTAATAAAAAGGTCCAAAAATGGGTAATCTATGGCATCACTGTAAAAAGCCCCTTTTGGAACCTTTATTTTTAAGGGTGCTAGTTGCATTTTTATGATTATTAATGATCATGTTATCTTAGTAATATACTAATGCCAAACTCAGTTCATAGAATCAGTTGTGAAGAGATAAATATTGTTTCAAAGGGAATATAAAAATTATATGGTCACTTTAAAGTGCTACTAAGAAGAAGGCCCAGCCTATCAAACAAGTGTTCCAGCCTATCAAAAAGAATGTTGTGAACGACAGTGATATTTTGCCTGTATCTGTATTTAAGTGAATATCATTTTTTGTCTTTATAAGCTGGGTTGTTATGCTGGAAACCAGACTGAAAATTGCCCATTTGAGGAGACACAAAGGAGTGAGACATTTACCACTTCGAGGAGATCAGCTTCTAAACAGTTGTGTCAAGGGTGCATGTTGACATTTTAAGGTGATGTATTGTTTCTTTCAAAATTTTGCAATCAATTTCTTCGAAATCAGACAAAGTGACTAGTTTCTGAGGTTGTGGTCTGATCAGTCTAAACGCTTTCGACCATTTCCAAAGGTAAAAAACACATTTGACAGATTGTTTTCCCAGTGTTAACGTTCATGTGGTCGAATGCATTCGAACAGCCATAAAAGACCGCCTGCTCTCCATCTACTGACCTAAAGCATGAACAATATGGGATGTGCACAAGCCAGACGATTGAGATTTGTTTTTCCACCATCTCTGGGTGTGTTCATATGAAAATTACTAAACTTATTTTGTCCATTTGATTTACAGATCTGAAAAAAAAATACATTGACCCTCTCCTCAAAGAAATCAAGAAAGAAGAGGATGAAGGTGGACTAAAGACCTCGACTACTTGTGATCTGATCGACCAAAACCAAGTGTAAAAATCTTAATACCAGGTGTAAACAAAGCCTAACAGAGGTCAAATGTATTCAAATAGCTTTGAATATGCTTGAAATTAAGTTCCACAGTCATAAAGATGAGCGACTTCAAACACTTCAGTGTCTTTTAAATTATTAAAATTTATAAAGCTGAACAAACAGAACATCCATGGCTAAAATTAGATTTTTAATTTGGGTTTGAAATAATTTAATGAGAACAACCACAGTCGGAATAACAGCCGTAAGTCTGGGACGGAGTGCACTCCGAAGAAAACGAGTGTCAGCTAAACACAGGCCTTTCTCTCCAGACCAAAGCTGATTAAAACTTCCACAAGTCACATTAAACCTTAAATCTCACTGGAGTTACAAAAAACAGCCTGACATGGAGTTAAAATCTCGCCAAAGCTCTTAGTACACATTTTAATGCACTTCTGTGAAATTTTCCATCTGCTGATTGACCAAATACCAAACAGACGAAATTCCTGGTGGGTCATTAGTGGCATCTGAGAGAACCTAAATATAGTCATCAACGCTGAGTCCAGCAGCCATGGCACATCAGTACATCAAGTACAGTCTTCTGAATACACTTATGATCCATACAAAGTGTTAAAAATGGGGAATAGAAGAAACTGAAAACACTTTGGTTGTTGTAAAATGACAGGCATTGTTGTAAACGAATTGTAAATGAATCACTGAATCGTATTAGTACAGTAATACCTTGAGATACGAGCGTCCCGACATACGAGTATTCCGAGAAATGAGCAAGACTCCGAGCAATTTTTTTGCTTTGCGATACGAGTAAATATTTGAGATATGAGCGGCACCAACACTAGATAGTTGAGCACTCGGAGCAGCTCAAGTGCCTCGTTTATGGGGTAATTGCATATGATCTCCACTAGAGGCAGCTTGGTTTTACAGCGGGGGTTACCGGGGGCGACGAGTGATTCACAAGTATTAAGCTGGGAGCAGCACGAGTTATGTGTGTTCAATTATAATAAATATGAAGTTCTGAGTCTATCCAATACACAACACGGGAAGAAACACTACACTTGCGTATTGTGTTTGCATTATCTACGTTATCCCTCCTCCTCCTCCTCCTCCTCCTCCTCCTCCTCCTCCTCCTCCTCCTCCTCCTCCTCCTCCTCCTCCTCCTCCTCCTCCTCCTCCTCCTCCTCACATGCCGCCATTAGCCGCTACTGTCTTGTCTGTCTCGAAGGTAATTAAAACCACATTTTATTTTATATCACAAGAATCCTTATATACTATAATTTTCTGTGTGTGTGTGTCTATAGCAGGGGTGGGCAAACTACGGCCCGCGGGCCATATGAGGCCCGTTCGGCTTTTTAATCCGGCCCGCCGACCTTGTAGAAGTTAATCCGGCCCGCCGACCAGAAAAAACGAGTGGACCGAAGAAAAGTACACAGTTAGTATGTTTTTCGCTGATGTCCGATTTAGGGCTGTATATCTGATATGCCAAGAAACTCTAGCGGTTTATAAAGAATACAACATCAGCCGTCATTTTACCACAAAACATGGCAACTACGCTAGCAAACAGTCTCCAAAAAAAAAACGGACGGCTACTGCTCTGACGGCAAATGTACAGACTCAGCACAGAAGATGCTGACGTTATTTGGCTCAACTATGTGTGTGAACAGACATTCAGCATCATAAACATCTTCAAATCCCGTCACAGAGCCGAGTTAACTAGCCGACACCTATTTCTCAGGCTTTCTGGTATGCAAATCTTGGTATCCTTCAGCGTCTAGTTTCATTGGTTTAACTGCAACTATAAGGAGCGAGCACACCTGGCGGCGTCGCCATTGGTTGGGCTGTGTGCCTCTTCGCTGTGCCTTTTCAGCTGATCTGCATCTCTCTTAAGGGGATGGAACACCGCTATCGAAAGAGAACGTCTCCGGTTACTATAGCCGTTGTGCTCGCGCTTGTCCGGCTGGGTAGAGTTAAGATACAATTATTAATTTATTTGAATGACTGTACAAACACTATTTAAATTGTCTGTCAGGCAGAGCTGCGTCGCGCGGTAATCCCGTAAACAAGTTTCAGAAATGATGTGAAGGGGAGGAGTTCGGATCTGTCCTGAGAATCGCCACAATAAAAATAACTCCAGACTTTGATGCACTTGCAAAAAAGTAGATCAACAACAATGTTCCCACTGAAACTGAATGGGATTTTATCTACTGTTATTAAATTAATATATTTGGAAAACAATTTATCAACGAACCCTGATGTTTTGGTGCATGTTAAAGGCCAAATCTTTTCATGTAATGGTTTTTACATTTCATTTATATTAGTTCACACAAACACACTATCCTTCTATTCTGGCCCGGCCCCTTTGTCAAATTTTAGAAACCAATGTGGCCCGCGAGACAAAAAGTTTGACCACCCCTGGTCTATAGCAATTAAAAACATGTTTTTTTCCATTGTTATTAGCACTAATAAGGGAGTTTTTTAGAGGGCCGGAAGAGATAAAAAAAATTCTGTTATTTCTTATTGGGAAAAATGAGTTACGAGTTAGTCCTGGAACAGATTATGCTCGGATCTCAAGGTATCACTGTCTTTTTCCTCACAGGAATTTTTGAAAAAGCATTATAAGCCATGAACCAAACCAACCAGCTACAAGGTGAATCACAACACTACACACTTTTGTAACAAAAAGTTACAAGACTATAAGCAAACCAATAACTATTAAAGTACCCATAATATCAGATTTAAGTATTACTTTTAGTATGAAGATGTTAGTCTTACTCATATCTATAAGCTAGTGTACAAAACAAAGACAAAATTCCCATTTAGAAGATATAAGCGTTCAAAACTAACAGTCTCTCACTTCCACCAATATGTATCAGTGATTTTGATGACATCACTGACATTCTCATCAGATTTTCTTTCCAATCAAATGCTCTAGAATCTGAAGGCACGCCAGTAAATTATAACAGACTCATAGGACACGTTTGAACTCTGAACAGAATGATATATTTTAAAAAGAGACGGAGGAGAAGCGGTTAGACAGACTCAGCTTTAAAAACAAAAAACGCTGACGAGTAGAAGAGAAAACACCAACATAAATGACACACTTTTCAAACACACGTCCTCAGTGTGATTACATTCATGGTTTTGCTGTAGTTTCATATTAAGTTCAAAAGGGGAATTTATTAGACGGTCAAATGTGGCTTTATTGAGCTCAACATCTCTGGCTGCACTCATAAACAAAACACTATTGGCTGCTTTAAGAAAGGGGAGGAGCTGCTCGATAAGCCCCGCCCTCTTCCTGTTTCAGTGAAAATTATATCAGCACATTGAAAAATGCTGCTTGTTTCATGGCACTTCAGTGGGACTTTAATGAGGGAATGAACTACAATCCCATGAAACACTGAGAATGACAATTGAATTAAAATCGCTAAATATAAAGCTATTCATTTAAAGATTATATCTACATCTATTTTCTATTCAGCATCATGATTAATGTAGTTTTTCATCACGATTCCACTGTTAAACACGATTCTTTCAAAAATACGCTGAAATAATGCAACCAGGCAGCTTCAAATAAAGCATATATCATCAATTAAACGGACAGTTCACCCAAAAATGAAAAAAATTGTCATCATTTACTCGTCCTCAAGTTGTTTCAAACCTGTATGAGTTTCTTCTGCTGAACACAAATGAAGATACAGTGAGTTCACTTATCTCGAGTCATGGTTAACTCGCCAATGCTATTATGTCGACGTTTTGAAGTGGAATCGCCAAACTCCCTATTTGTCTCATTATTTTCTTGTGGGTTATGTCGATTCTGTTATGTTGCCGAAATCTAATATCTCGAACACAAAAAAGCGGCAAATTTGCTACTTCACATGGTTATTTCGTGACTAATTTGCGTACCTAGTTCACTGCGCATGGGCTGAGTTTGCCTTGCATGTGGATCGCGGTCCGCTCACGGTTCACTCCCTGTCGTTGATCTCGTATTGAGGGAAAACACGCTGTAGCATCCCGTACGGTTTTTGTGATTTTATTAGCAATCTTTGTGTTTGCATTGTTGGAGAATATAATTAAAGGTTTGTATCAAGAGTCGAAGGTGGTTTTTATTGTGGTGATTTTGCATATACCTTTTGTTGTTAGCAAACATATACACAGTACAGTGTATGTACATTTTTTTAGATGAATGCCGATCGCTTCATCAAACAAATCGTGGCAACACTGTTGTGTAAAAAGACACCAAAAACACGAGCATGAACATTCTCATTTAATAACTCACATCATGTATATCAATAGATGTTCCTTTTTCGTTCTTGCGAGGGTTGTTGTCTTTGACGCTTGCAATATCACTTTGAAGTCATGCAACATTTGAGAATCGAAATGTGATCTTGCACAAAAAAGTTCATCAATCTATGGGTGCGGGTTATGCCAACGATTTTTTACACAAAACCCAAAACCCGCTGCCTATATGAGCGCGCGGATTATCTGCATCTGCAGGTTATATGTGGGAAAACATATGTTAATATATGTAATATGGGTTATCTCGCTAAACGGTTATCTCAATGCTTTTTTGCAACCCCCAACGCCGTCGACATAACCAAAATCCACTGTATTTTGAAGAATGTTGGTAATTAAATAGTTGACGGCACCCATTGACTTCCATAGTATTTATTTTTTTCGGTCAACAGTTTGATTGCCAACAATTTTGGAACATCTTCAGAGTATGGTACAGATGTAAATGATGACAGATTTTTAATTTTTGGGAGAACCGTCTCTTTAACAACCTCAAAACTCACAGTAGGGCTGTATTTAAAGGTTTATACATTATCGTTAGAAGATGATTTCCCTATGGAGAAAATGACGGGAGTTTTTACTTCTGGAGCTTGACCGTTGCTGAAGTAACCATACTTAAGTAACCTGCACAAATAATTTGTCTGCTACGAATGTAAAGAATGCGATCTGCTGTCCGAAGGCATTGGCAGCTCTGATGACATCATCTCACCTGGCTCCGTGCAGTTTTTCTCCTCCGTCGCATTATCAGGTGTCGATGACATCAGCCGTCGCCCCCAGTGGTCATGTGACTCCTCATGCAACTCCTCCACAATCATGCCATGACCTAGAAGAATCAAAACATTGGTCAAATCACTTGATAACAAAGAAAGAAAAAAATATGGATTTGGAACCACACGATAAATGATGGGCAGATTTTCATGTTTAATGAACAATCCCTATATATAGCTCCATTTAGACTCTCAAAACTAAGTAATTATAAAATTTACAATTATTTATAAGCACAATAATTACTTTTATCAGTGTTTCTTTAAGATGCAGTAATATGTTTGATTATGATATTTAAAAAAATTAACTAGTCTAGGAACTAAACAATGACATTTTTAAATTATTTTTTGATGAGGTAATAAATATTGTAAATTACATTTTTAAATGCATTATCATAAATATATTGTTCGTAATAATTTAAATATTTGCATAATTTAACTTAATTTAAATATAATATAAATAGAATAAATATGATTTAAATACTAAATGAAACTATTACACAGCATTTTATACAGATTATTTTAAAGCAGCTTCACATTAATAAACAGGAAAACAATGTCAAATTCATCAATTATAAAACATTTTCAATTCCAGCAGTAAAGCATCTCTCCAGACAATAACAATACTGTCACTATTCGGCTCAATTTAGTACAATGTTGATTCAATGTTGTGTCAATGTTGCAGAGATCAGCTATAAGCCAGAAGACAATCCAGTCATTAAGTCAGTTCAGTGTTGCAAAGTTGGCATCATCAATCCAGTTCATATATTATTCGCATCTGATAGTGTCAGTGCAGTTAAATCAATATTATTATTGAACACTGAAACAAATGCTGTAGAAACAATGTTTCATTTAGAAACTGCAAGTAAATTTCACACTGAGTTAAATGCGAAATTGAAGCAGAACTGACACAGTACTTTCTTGCACAACTAACTCTAGTAATCATCTTCCAAAAATCATTTTTACACTTCACATCACCAACTAAATGATTAATTTCATATCTTAAAATGAATACTTTTACATGTATTAACCTAAAATATTATTCACGTTATTTTAAATACGAACTATAAATACATTTAACTATTAAATATTATTTCTACCACCATCAAAATAGATTTATACAGCGATTCATCACTCAAACTATTATGCAGTTCTAGAGTGCGAATGGTCATTTTATAAAATGTAAAGCAATAAAGCAGACTTTAATTTGCTCTGCTTTAACATAAATGAATTATTTTCTTCTCACTCCACAGCAGGTATTCGGTTTCATCACAAGGCGTCATTTAAAGTAAAGCAGTTCCAGGCCAACGGCAACTTGATTTCAGAACACATTAAAAATAAAAGGAAGTTATTTTCACTTTACTACAGTTAGTATTGTCTCCGATTATATCCGGATCAAACACACTAGTGTGATAAAACTGAAATCAAAACGTTTTAGTCAAGTTTAAGTAAAACAAAATGGTTTTGACGGAGAAAAGAACTGTGTATGTTTTGAGATGTGGAAAATAAGAGTGACCGTATTGATTTTCTTTTCTCCTCAAGCTGCAAGAGGAAAACAGGATTTGTCTGATTCAGAAGGGAGGGTTGCATATATTCCCTCTGTCTTTGATCTTTTGTTCCTGAAGCATTATGAAGCCACTGAGGGTGTGTGACGTTCACACGCTTCAAAGTTTTTGTCATGAACAGACATTCATGCGTCTGTCGCGCTGTGAGAGACAGCTTTACTATTGTCTGTACGATATCAGTGCAGAATAATCTTTTAAGCTCCTTGTTTTTACTGTAATTAGCGTCTTTGTGTTTGATGTATTTCATTTGAGCATTGCATCTTGGTTTCAGCCACGAGCATGAATGATACCTCAGATGGAGCGGCTTGAGATCATATTCTTTGCTTGGTAGATGATAGACATGCAGACAAAACCCCACTGAAGGAGGGATTCCCAGTCACATCTAGAGAACTGGGGGTTTTGACTGGAACCAGTACGCAGCAGCAACTGCGTAACAGCAGCCTGGCAAACGCAGTGGATTCTGCGTGCTCATTTGGACGGCTGAAATGAGTTTTTAACCAGATTTGGAAGGCTGCTATAAAAGATTCAGATGAATAAATCTTGCATGAAATCTGAACCAACAACACAAGAGCAGCCCAGTACAACCTGCATGACGCCATGTAACCCTTCACATTACAGAGGCAAACAAGTTGGCAAGCAGTCGAATTGTTTAGAGTGTATAAACAGGAACTGACTTTTTCCTATTAAAATGGTAAAAAATTAATAAAAACCTACTAAAAAAGTTGTTAAATTAATGAAAGATTCAAATCCTCAAACTGCTGACAGAGATATGCTCAACGGACAGAAATATTAAAACTAAAAAACAAAGGGATCTATTATGCCCTTGTACAAAGTCTAGATTTTGTTTTTAGGTCTATTAGAATAGGTTTTCATGTTTGAATGTTCAAAAACACATAATTCTCCCCATATTCTCTATTGTTGCAGTCTGTGAGAAATGCTCTGTTTAGTTCCCGTCTCTATGAAGCCCCTCCTTCTGAAAGCACACTGTGCTCTGATTGGTCAGCTGGATCGGTGTGTTGTGATTGGTCGACAGCTTTGAGTGTGTTTGGGAAATGTCCCGCCCCTTCCCATAACCAGCGGTTTTAACACACGACTAACTAACTCAAGCTCCACCTCTTTATCCTGCATATGAATTATTATAATGAGGAATATTGTGAGTGTTTGTTCCCGGAAGAGACTCAATGGAGTCTTTCAGGAGTTCAGAAACACTGACACTGATAGAGAAGAACTTGTTGTAACTTAGTAACACCAACATTACACACTGCAGACAGACGAACATGTCTATTCTATTCTATTGTATTTTCCTCCACATCTTTAAGACAGTTATATAAATAAAGCACCGTTTGCTTTGATCAGTTCAGCGTTATGCATGCGCGCTTCAGTTCATATTGCGATGTTTTATGGCATCAGAGGAATGTGACTTTCATTTGCCCCAGACTGCACACTTGATACGCATCTCTGGCCATAAAAAACAAATCATCCGAGAAGAATAGTGCATTAAAAATCCATCCATGTGTGCATAACAGACCCAACATACCGTCTCCGCACACTGCGGCATATGAGCATCACCACCAACACACACACACACACACACATTTAAAACCTAGTGATCTGACTACCACACATTAATGCAGTCTAGATGGGCAGCTCACTGGGTTTAACGCACAACTCTAGTGTGGCGACCTGATAAGAAGAGGTGAATCTCAGAATAATACACACTGATCACAAATATGATATGATACCACTAATGAACCTCAGAGAATTGAGAAACATATTTGTCTACACAATTCTATATTTCATACTTGTGTGTGTGTATATATATATATTATATATATAGGACAGCTGTCGATTTCATATTGCTCTGTATAATGCCATGCAAATTGAATTTCTAACATACATAATCTGAAAATAATGGGATTGAAGCAATTTAGAAAATCACTCTTAAACCAGAATTTCATTCATATTTATCATATTAATAACCTTGCTTTTTAGAGTTCATTTATTTTTAGAGTTAGCTTATTGATCTCATCAGTGCCACTAATTTATGACTAAGATTCATGGTGTAAAGGATGAAAACATAGTGAAGAAACAGGAATGTGTGGTTTATCCACAAATTCTCTTAAAACTGCATTATCGGTTCAATTTCGCATGAGCATCCAATTGGGAATCCGTGAGCAATGTTTTAATATTTTTTTGTTCAACTGTCAATCCGTACAATTAAAAGCTCTTCTGACACTGAGCACTTCTTATATTCCCATTTCTGGACGCACTGCACTATTTCCCTCTGATTTCGGGGATTGATTGACAGCCAGAACCCGGTTCCGCTCGGACTCACCTGTCCTGGTGAGGATGGTGGACATGCCCCACGCCACGAGCAGAACACTGCAGACCAAACACACCTGCGCCAGCAGCATCTCCCTCCTCTTGCGCACTTTGAACATCTTGGCGATGATGGATTTCTTGGAGACCGTCGTGACGGCGCGGTCCTGATGCTGCTCCGGCTCCGCGCTGGTCATCGTCGGGCTTCCACGAGCACTGATGGACGGACGTGTAATGCGCAACCGGACAGAGAGCGCGATCAGAGGTCTGGATCCAGATGCAGCAGCAGCAGCGCAGAATCCCAGCCTTCACTGTCCCAGATCCCTGCTCTCATCAGATTCCTCCCCGCCGCATTGCAACAACGCTGGAAACGTTAAATTCCTGCATGCATGCATCCTGCAGCGCTGCGTGCGTGTGCGTGAAGCGCGCGCGTGGAAATAGCATCGCTCTCTCAGGTGATGTCCTTCAGTCCCACTGCTTGTGAAAGCATTCCTGCTCTTCCCATCTGGAGCGTCGGGAACTTTGCGCTCTCCTCCGGTGTCCACCCGAGACACGTGACGCTCAGCGATCCGGTGCATTCACGGTGATCCGACGCGTCACGCTCCATCCCAAAGAGTCGAGGCATTTAACACCGACATGTCCGCGCGTGCAGGGGTGCAAAACAACTGTTCTGTTTGTGTTTATTGTAATTTGAAAATTGCTAGTGATATCGAAGTAGTAACTCTGAGTATAAAGTTAAACTCTGAATAAACAGTTCCGAAAGTAATGTATAATTGAATATAAGCTGAAACATAATTTGATTATGCATTAAATAAATCCTAAAAAGATTCAAATACCTACACGTTCGTTCCAAGTTAAAGAGATTATTACTTTTATTCAGCATTTATAATGCTATGAGAGATTTCGATTTAAAAAAAAAAAAAAGAAAATTCAGTTATTTTGAACTTTCTGATCATCATAGAATCCTGAAATCAAGATGTATCGGAAGATGAGCACAACTGTTTTAAACATTTATAATAATCATAAATGTTTGTTGAGCATCATATCAGAATTATTTGTGAAGGATCATGTGACACTGAAGACTGGAGTAATGATGCTGAAAATACAACTTTAATCACAGGAATAACTGACACTTTACTATATATTCACATAGAAAACAGCTTTTACACTGATATAATATTACACTGTTTTACTGTATTTATCATCTAATAAATTCAGCTTTAATCACAGGAATAAATGACACTTTACTATATATTCACATAGAAAACAGCTGTTTTACACTGATATAATATTACACTGTTTTACTGTATTTATCATCTAATAAATTCAGCTTTAATCACAGGAATAAATGACACTTTACTATATATTCACATAGAAAACAGCTGTTTTACACTGATATAATATTACACTGTTTTACTGTATTTATCATCTAATAAATTCAGCTTTAATCACAGGAATAAATGACACTTTACTATATATTCACATAGAAAACAGCTGTTTTACACTGATATAATATTACACTGTTTTACTGTATTTATCATCTAATAAATTCAGCTTTAATCACAGGAATAAATGACACTTTACTATATATTCACATAGAAAACAGCTGTTTTACACTGATATAATATTACACTGTTTTACTGTATTTATCATCTAATAAATTCAGCTTTAATCACAGGAATAAATGACACTTTACTATATATTCACATAGAAAACAGCTGTTTTACACTGATATAATATTACACTGTTTTACTGTATTTATCATCTAATAAATTCAGCTTTAATCACAGGAATAAATGACACTTTACTATATATTCACATAGAAAACAGCTGTTTTACACTGATATAATATTACACTGTTTTACTGTATTTATCATCTAATAAATTCAGCTTTAATCACAGGAATAAATGACACTTTACTATATATTCACATGGAAGCATTTAAGCCTTTTCAACTCCTCATTGTCCAGGGACGAGAAGGTCGCGAACATACTGAACTTCCAGGAGAATTCCAGAAAGGAAGAGTTCTCCCAGGCAATCTGGAGTATCTTATCTAGGGATTCCATAGTCCGCTACAGTCTTTCTTAGGCGACATACCTGGTGAGTTGTTCTGTTACGTTTCGGGGGTTGTGTGCGACGCGGCAGACATGAGGAGCGGCAGGATTCAAACGGAAAATGCTTTTATTAACAAACTGAAAACAAAAAACTTTAAATAACAAAACAAATTGGCACATTTGTGCAAAACTGAACTAAACAAGAACTCAGAACAAGACTAATGGCATGAGAACAAGATACATCCGCGCACTTGAACCTAGACATTTCAGATTCAACAACTCACAAAGGACAAGGCACACAAGTGGGTATAAATAGACAAAGACATGAGGCACACCTGGAGACACTGACGAGATAAGTGATACAAGACAGGTGTGTAAGGCTCTAGAAGTGAACAGGAAGTGTTGACACAAAGGACAGGAAGTGAACCCATGACCTTTCAGACATAGAAGTGACAAGGAAGACACAGACAGACAGGAACCAGTGTTACAATCTTCTCTCCCCTCACATCAACCCGACCCCTAAATCTTTCCATCACACAAAACAGAAAACTTTTTACATTTTCAAAGCACATCACTCTGATTGATGTTCACTTTGATCGCTCTGATTTACAAACTGTTTTCCTCATGGGGACCAAAAACATGTCCCACAAGGACAAGGACGTTTTGTCCTCATAATGTAGAGTTTACCAGGACCACACAGACACACACACACACACAGCTTAGTGTCCTTGTTCCATGCCTGCTGTCCTTTACTGTCACACTCCTGTGCAATGGACAGAATCCACTCCTATTAACCAGCTTTAATAATACCAGCGTTTGCCTTAATTAGCCCGATTCATTGTTAAACTATAATTGCTTGCTGTGTTCAATTAAATGCTGGTCAAGTTGGTGATAATGGAACATTTTCATTCTCCACTGCAATACAATTATAAAGTATATATGCAGAGGTGTCTGAGACGTGACCTCCAGAGAACGAGGACGGTTCACATGCAGCGTTTGAGTTTCACAATGCTCTTGCTTAATGGATACATCAGCAGCGTCCTGAACTGAAGTCAGTTCTCTCTCTCTCTCTCTCTCTCTCTCTCTCTCTCTCTCTCACACACACACACACACACACACACACACAAACACACACACACACACATACATTCACACAGCACAGGAACCACAGGTGGGGCAAATCACTTTAATCCACACAACACAAAGTCACACGACTCTGCTTTTATTTTTAACTCCACATCTATTGTTTTAGCATATTATACACAATACTTTTCTTTTGTGGAATGTTTTCTTGTGCGATCATTCTTTAAAATAAACGTGATATATTCAAGAATGTGGGGGTCCGTAATTAGTTTATTTAGTTTCTGAAAGACATCTCTTCTGCTCACCAAGGATGCATCATTATTTGATCAAAAATACAATACAATTTTGAAATACAGTGGAGTTCACTTATCTCAAGTCACGGTTAACTCGCCAATCCTATTTTGTCGATGTAAAGCCCGCCTTCTCTGATTTGATTGGTTTTCTCAAGGAGCGGTTACCGACCAGTGAGTATGAGGCTTAGATAAACACACACACACACCTGCTTCTGTTCTGACGCGCGCTCTGCTCAGCGCCGCTGCAGATTGAAGAACCTGGTTGTTAAAAGACAGGATGAAGCCAAATTTGTTGAGAAAGCACATTAGACAGGCAGAACGCAAGAAAGTATGCAATCTAGTGCAGCGTGATGACCTCACTAATATGTTGTGACTGTTTAAGCTGTGAGCGAAATTGTGTTCGCAATGTTGGAGAATATAATAAAAGGTTTGTATCGAGAATTGAACGGGTTTTTTATTGTATGCTGGTAAATCTCTGCTGTTAGTTGGTGCACATATGCCTTTTGTTGTTAGCAAACATATACAGTGTACATACATTTTTATAGCATGCCGATCGCTTCATCAAATAAATCGCCATGTTGGCTGTTGGTTTTCTCGATCATCGGTTATGGTTACGCTTTTTTGTAACCCCCGAGGCCGTCGACATAACCGTATTCCACTGTATTATTACAATTTAAAATAAAAAATTGTTGTGAATATATAGTAGTGTCATTTATTCCTGTGATTAAAGCTGAATTTATTAGATGATAAATACAGTAAAACAGTGTAATATTATATCAGTGTAAAACAGCTGTTTTCTATGTGAATATATAGTAAAGTATCATTTATTCCTGTGATTAAAGCTGAATTTATTAGATGTTACAGTAAAACATCATGGTAACATCAGTTGTATGTTAAATACAGTAACATCATTACTCCAGTCTTCAGTGTCACGTCTTCAAGTTCAAGTTCAAGTTCAGTTTATTTATAAAGCACATTTAAAAATGGCCAAAGGCCAAACAAAGTGCTGTACAACAGGTTGAAAGACAACCGTACACAAAGCACAAAAGAAAACAATAAAATAAGAAATAAAAACAAATAGAAACAGCCAAAAACAAAAAACTGAGAGGCAGAGGCAAAGAGACATAGTACACACATCCACATAAACACATATGTATACACATATATACATGCATAAACAACTGCATATACACAAAACCCCCAAATAATTACATATTAAACATCAACAAACGCGAGAGAGAAAAGATGAGTTTTAAAGCAAGATTTAAACTCAGATAAACAGGAAGCCATTCTAACAGGGTCAGGAAGATTGTTCCATAGCGTGGGGGGGGGGGGGGGGGGGGGGGGGGGGGGGGGGGGGGGGGGGGCACTTCAAAAGCTCGATTTCCCCTTGTCTTTAGGCGGGTTCTGGGGATTTTTAAGAGGAGTTTATCCTCCGATCTCAGTTCTCTCACGGGAGTGTAAGGGTGGAGAAGATCGGTCAGGTAGGAGGGAGCCAGATTATTTAGAGATTTGTAGACAAGTAGTAGAATTTTATATTCAATTCTAAACTGGGTAGGCAACCAGTGAAGAGATCTCAGGAGGGGCGTAATGTGATCGAATTTATTACGCCTCTTAAGAAATCTAGCTGCCGCATTTTGAACTATTTGTAACCTAGAAATTTGCGCTTTAGAGATCCCGTAATAAAGGGAATTGCAGTAGTCCAGTCGCGATGTAATGAAGGCATGGATAGCTGTCTCTAAAGAGCCCTCGGAAAGGAAGGATTTAATTTTAGAGAGAGAGCGAAGATGGAAGAAACTAGAACCAACAACAGTGCTAATTTGCTTGTTGTCAAAAACCACTCCCAGATTCCTCACTTTGGGAAAGATAAATGAACTTAATGACTCAAGATCAATAGGATTTTGTGTTCTGAGTCAGAAGGGTTGAAGACAATGACTTCCGTTTTATCTGAGTTTAGGGAAAGAAAGATTTTGGAAAGCCATGATGTAACATTGTCTAGGCATGCTAATAGAGTATGGAGAGCAGATTTTTCTTTTCTGGTTGTAGGCAGATAGATTTACGTGTCATCTGCGTAGCAGTGGAAGGAAACTGCTACTTCCTTCACAAATCATTATCATATGATGATTTGATTATCAACAAACATTTTTCATTATCAATGTTGAAAACAGTTGACCTGCTTCATATTTCTGTGGAAATTCTAATGTATTAAGTTCAAAAGATCAGCATTTATTTGAAACAGAAATCCTCTCTCAACATTATAAATGTCTTTAGTGTCATTTTTGATCATTTTAACGCATCCTTGCTGAATAAATACTGACCTGAAAAATACTGGCAGAAAACAAAAGAATAATTAGCAATATTGCTGTTTTAATGTATTTTTGATCAAACAAAGAAGTAATTTTGGTAAGCACAAGAGATTAATTTTAAAAACCTTTCCAATCCCACAATTTTAAACTTTAGTATTGACTTAGTATTTGTATTTGTTAGTATTTGGTCTGTGTTTGTGCATTTGTTCATTTTTCAGGGGACTAAATTTGAATCTTGTCACCAAATGTAAATTTCATGCAAAAATCATGAGGAAGTGAAGCCTCATGAGTACAATAAAAAATAAACTCAGATATAAAGAAGACTGCTGGCTTTTAAAAACCATATTTCTTACATGAACTAGCTTTAAATGATTGTGTTAACTATCTGCATGAGGCTCAAATGCTTTACTGTTGCTTGACATTAACCAACAGCCTGAGGAAAGAGAGTCAGTATTGATTTCATGCTGATTTGCTCTTCTGTGTCTTACTCTGTGTGTGTCACGGACATCATGGCACAGGAACGCCACACTTGTCTGATCTCGTGCCATGCAGCTGTACAGTAACAGAGTCTTCTCAGAGTCAAGCTCTCCTGGATAACCAGAAATCAAAAGGTATATTTTGCATTCAGAAGTTTATTGAACCCTAATGATTCGAGCTTTGTGACATGGTGCATTATCCTGCTGGAAGCAGCATCAGAGGATGGGCACATGGTGGTCATAAAGGGATGGACATGGTCAGAAACAATGCTCAGGTAGGACGTGGCATTTAAACGATGCCCAATTAGCACTAAGGGGCCTAAAGTGTACCAAGAAAACATCCCCAACACCATTACACCACCACCACCAGCCTGCACAGTGGTAACAAGGCATGATGGATCCATGTTCTCATTCTGTTTACACTAAATTCTGACTCTACCATCTGAATGTCTCAACAGAAATCGAGACTCATCAGACCAGGCAACATTTTTCCAGTCTTTAACTGTCCAATTTTGGTGAGCTCGTGCAAATTGTGCCTCTTTTAGATAGATAGATAGATAGATAGATAGATAGATAGATAGATAGATAGATAGATAGATAGATAGATAGATAGATAGATAGATAGATAGATAGATAGATAGATAAATAGATAGATAGATAGATAGAAGTTTATTGTCATTTCACATGTACAAGTACAGTATAACGAAATTAAACTTGGAGCAAGTCTCCTAGCCGCTGCATGTGCATGCGCCGACATACTTTTTTTCTCCAGAGATTACAGAATGCAGTTTAGCAAGCCTTAACATAGCAATAACACAAACAAGATAAACAAGACGTGGTACAATACACGTGGGCACATGTTGGTATTTTTTTGCGAGGGGGGGGGGGGGGGGTAGGTTAGGATAGATAAGGATAGATAAGGACAGGCAGACGGATCTGTGGAAGCAAGCCATAACATCAGATGTTTTTCAGTTCTATGGTTTGTCCTTGGAGATAAGGCAGTTCCCAAGGAAAGAGAGAGAAAACAGGAGATAGTAACTGGTTGAAACAGGCTGGATTCCCAACAAGGGACACATTTTTTTTCTTCCATTTGGTGATCTTCGGTAATTTGTCCGGATCATAATCAATCAGTTCTGGTCCTCAGCACTCACTCACGACCGGTCGATGCAGTTCCTTAGATATTTCGTCTAGCCTCACGGCCAACCCGGTTACTGTACGTAAAAGTTCCCCGACCTGACCACCGATGGATCCCATTCTTCCCTGCGTGTACGCAGTACGGACTGCGATGTTGCAATTCAGTTCCTCAATCTGTATCACTCTCTGATCTAGTTCCTTCAGACGGTTACCCACAGCACCGACCCGATCCTTAATTTCCACAGACAGCGGCTGGGTGACAGCGGCTGTCTTACCAATCTTACGATGGATCAGGGCAATCCCACAGCCAAAGAATAGGATCCCTGCCATCAATAGTCCAATCACATAAAGATTTTCGGCATCTTCCACGGACAGAGCTTCCAGGCACAGGACTTGCCATTTGTAATTTGAGTCCATCACGTACCCCGAAGCAAACGTCCCGTCAGGGCAATTGAGCTCTCCCGGAGCGCCCTTCCTTTGAGAAAAAATCTTGTCGATCGCGCTGATTGACCAGTTAATCAATTCCGTTTCATTTTCAGGAGTCCAGCAAGCAGCAGGTCAGGTCAGGAAGAGAGAGAAGAGACAATAGACAAGATTTTCCTACTTGTAGTGGAGATGAGTGGTACCCGGTGGGGTCTTCTGCTGTTGTAGCCCATCCACCTCAAGGTTGTGCGTGTTGTGGCTTCACAAATGTTTTGCTGCTTACCTCGGTTGTAACGAGTGGTTATTTCAGTCAAAGTTGCTCTTCTATCAGCTTGAATCAGTCGGCCCATGACCTCTGACCTCTAGCATCAACAAGGCATTTTGTCCCACAGGACTGCCGCATACTGGATGCTTTTCCCTTTTCACACCATTCTTTGTAAACCCTAGAAATGGTTGTGCGTGAAAATCCCAGTAAGTGAGCAGATTGTGAAATACTCAGACCGGCCCGTATGGCACAAACAACCATGCCACGCTCAAAATTGCTTAAATCACCTTCTTTCCCATTCTGACATTCAGTTCGGAGTTCAGGAGATTTTCTTGACCAGGACCAACCCATAAATGCATTGAAGCAACTGCCATGTGATTGGTTGATTAAATAATTGCATTAGTGAGAAATTGAACAGGTGTTCCTAATAATCCTTCAGGTGAGTGTAAATGATATAGTGAGAATAGAAATCTCATACTCTAGGAGGGGAAAAAACACCTAAGCAATAAGCAGTTCGGGGCAGTTGATGTTATTTATAGTCATTTCAAACAGTGAGATGAAATTAAGACGCTTGATGTAAATCAGTGAGATCTTTAAAACAGTATAGCACTGTTACTACTCGCATAAAAACACTCATAAATATCATTCAATCATTCAGACGACAGAAGGCTTGCAGATTGTGTGCAACAGGTTTTTCAGCAAAGTTTTGATTATGTTGATCCTTTAAAAGCCTTAGAAGTGCGAGTATCAAGTATGATTCATTGGGCTTTATCAAATCTTCACACCTCTGATGTTGCTTCTTTTGTGATTCTACAATGTAAAAATAAGCCTTTACAAAAATGTACAAGCAACATTGATTATTCAGTTATTTCAACTTAAACTACATTAAACTGAGTTGGTTTGACAATGGCTTATGCTGCAGAGCTAAAACAAGGTAAAAGCATTTGTTGTCGACTTATATTACTCATATGTTGCTGTAATGTAACGTGCAGCTCATATTTCTCAGGACACACCACAGGAAGTGAGCATGCATGCGTTTTTTGGGACTTCCTGTCCCACTGGTATCCTCCAGACTGAACGCTTCCACAAGCTCTTGCATCACTGGCAGGAAGATAAAATATTCATCATCATCAAGAGCGGTGTGGAGGGGTTTGTCTGGACGGCACGCGTGTGCCAGATTCATTACACGCTAAACATTTCTCCTCCAATGCTAATGATTACAAACCTGCAGGCCGGTAAACACTGACCTTTAGCGCTGACCTCTCGCTCGCATCTGCTCAACATCAGATTCAGCTGTGGAAAATTAGCAATGCAGAAACTCTAAATCTGTATTTCTGGACACTCACACATAATGAGCTGCCTATTTATTTGAATAAAAATCCCGTCAGCGCTGGCAACACTTTACAATAAACTTACAACTACATTCGGTTACATGAACAAGTAAACATACTTTAATGAAAGGATTTCAACATTTACTAGCACATTATTCAAATCAAACTTGTATTTTTCTTAACATTAACAATGATTAATACATACTGAAAGAAATGTATTTCTCATTGTTAGTTAATATAAAGCATCACCTCATCATTTACTCACCCTCATGACATTTCGTATGATTTTCTTCATATTTTTAAAGAAAATTCTACCTCTGTTTGCCATAACAGTCTGTCAAGCTTCAAAATGACAGCAAAAAGGATCAAAGTCAGCATTAAACGTAAGTTGTTATCGTCCTTTCTTCCCTATTATGATGTATATCTGAGTGAAACGGCTTCACAAACAAGAACAAATGTGGGCGGGGCTTGATTGTGTCTGTGAGGAATTGATTGGATGGTTGCGGTTTGCTATTGGTTGATCTCATGTGAGTGACAGATTATTGCCCCGCCCTCAGCATCATGGAATAGAAGAGATGCTGATTCAGGATTACAAGGGACATTTTGGAAAGATAATGATGTGCATGGATAAAATATTTATAACACACCAATTCCATAAAAAAAGCAAATTGCCCATTTTGATTGCATGGACGCTTTATCCCAACATAAAAGTAGTCCTTTTATACATAGAAATATACTATTATTTTATTAAATGTGAAAAGTTGTTTTAATCAACAATTGTGGTTGCTATGTATTGTATAATACACTGCCCGGCGCAAAAAAAAAAAAAAAAAAAAAAAAAATATTTTTACCAAAAATTGGCACATCTCCTGATGGAAATAAATCTTGTAATGTTACTTCCATCAAGAGCTGTATCAGTTTTTGTTCATGATCTTGTAATGTCAATGGAAGAGTGCAGCTCTCTGTAAAGTCTCCTCCAGCACATCCCAAACACTCTCCATCAATTTAAGACTCATGTGTGAACGATTCTTCATGCTCCATAACAACCATTCCTTCACAGTTTGAGTCTGATGAATCTTGACATTATCATCCTGGAATATGATCATGATGTTCTTCATACGTGCTTGTTTAAGAAATGAGAAGCTGCACACTCCATCAATCAGGGTTAGAAGAACTGCTGCCAAATATATAACATGCTAGAAACATCATAATCACTGCAATAATCATCCAGACATAGACTCTTAAACATTTGCCCATTTAGATCCAAGCAGCAATCTTTTCTTGGCCAGGCAGAGCATGTATTTTTTGCCCAAAAACCGAGCGTTTCAACTATTAACTATGTTGTATTTTGGTTAGGATGAAGCCTAGAAGTTAGTTGCCATTTAGCATTAGATGCGTGTGGAATAAATGCAGGAGTTGAAGAAGGTAACCTTTCCTCAGATAAAGAAAGAGCACAAAGGTTATTACTCTCAGAAAGAGTGTGTTTAATCTGCAGTGACGGTCTCGTCGTGACAAACAAACGGCTTGCTTGTGTCTCTACAGCAAGTTCGTTCAGGAGAACTCTGAACAAACACACCTTGAAAACTATTTCAATTGTGCCCATGATATTCTGTCACATGCAGTGGAGTAAAGCGCAAATACCATGTTATGTGAATGTATAATCATTATATTAATAACGCACAAATAAGTTGCAAATTGCTTTAAAACATCTTCAAGAAATTATGATATTGTTTCACTTAATTACACATGTAGTTGTAATTACATATATAGAAATAATATTACTCTTAAAGTGGTTCCTCTATGATTACAAGCCAATTAACCACTTTTAGTGCTATATAGCATTATTTTTGTATTGAGTGCACACACACAATGTATACATGTACATATATATGCACACATATGTACACATTTACACATATGTATATATACATCATATGTGCGCGTGTATGTAGGAAGCGTTTTTCATTCTCTTGCGCTTTAAATTATCGCTCCTTTCTTTTTTCATGTACAATTTTATCTAATATCTACACTGCCACATCTCTCTCTCTCTCTCTCTCTCTCTCTCTTGCAGAAAAATGACAGTGTCACCTTTCCCATAATGCTCTCTGCTCCCATGTTGTATAATACTGATAAAGCAGGGCATAATTCATTCTTCCTGCAGAAACTGACAGCTATTTCTGTACTATCCTGCATATTGCAAACTCCATCACCCTGGGAACAAGAGTTCAGTCAATCATCTGCGATTCAAGCTCATGGTGAATATTATCAGTGGTGCAGACCATATTTATCGCACACATGTATAACTAACTGTACCTGTAATGAGACAGTGATCAGAATGAGTATCATGTTCATTCGCATGCATGTTAAAACAATACTAATGGTGACAACAATGCAGATCTGTTAATGCCGCAGTGCAAATATCATTGCTTGTATAAGATAAAGTGTTTCTCATCATTTTTAGGCCACTTAAAAAAAAAATCTCCTAAATGATTAAAGGGAAATGAGAGGGGAAAGATGTTATCAAGCAAGATTTTATTCTGCTGACTGGAGTTGAAGGTTGAAATCACAAGCCAAGTTTGATTAGCATCACTACCAATTCACACATCATTAGCGATAATCTCTCAGACCGACACAAACCGTGCAAACTGTTTGCAAGGAGAAGCATGCACTCAGAACAACTGCATCTGGAGAAAGTGCAAAAAGCCTAGTTGCTCCTAAAACGTCATTGTATAAGGCATCATCTTAGTGAGGATTGTGGGTAAATCGGTGAGCTTTGAGCTGGTTCACCATTAAACATTGTTATTGGTGAAACTGCATCTGTTTCTATAAGTTCAGTAGTGCATGTAAAAAAGTAAAAACTGTTGGTTTTGAATGCCAGGTCAGGGTTGACGCATCTTTTGAGAAAATCTCTAGTAGTAGATTATCATTATAGTAAATTTATTATAGATCATTGATTGTATGTTTGTCAATGTGAAATAGTGTAATAACAGATTTAAATAGTGACTAAAAGTAATGTCCAGTCAAAGAAAAATGCAACTTTTATTCAAATGTTGTTAAGTATATTAGCATAGTTGTGTTTGGAGTCCATCGATTTATTTTGTGAGGATGTCAAATTGTGCAAACGATCAATTTTGGCCAGGCTGTCATATCAAGAAATTATGAACATGCAAAAGAGAGAAGCAAATATGAATAAATGATTATAGTCAATATATGCTTTTCCTATGAGCTTTTATTTTTTCCACGCCTTTTTTTTTGCTGAATAAGTTTGTTAGATAAAGACCTTAAGGAACAGTTAACCTAATAATGAAAATGTACTCAACTTCATGTTGTTCCAAACCTGTATGAGTTACTTTGATAGTTCCTTCCATGTACATACATACACATATACACACACACACACACATATACATACATACATATATATATATATATATATATATATATATATATATATATATATATACACATACATACATACAGTAGTACCTCAAGATACGAAAGGCTCAACTTACGAAAAATCCAAGTTACGGAAGCAAAGACGAAAAATTGTACTGCTCTACATACGAAAAGTTTTCAAGATACGAAAGGTTTCTGAAAGTCCGAGATTCGCACCATAACAATTTTGAAACTCGCGCCGCACGCCGCCATCTTAGTTATAGTAGACTCACCACCATCCTCCTGCTCTCCCATTGGTTCCTGATGCTAGCCAAGCCATGAGATCCTTCTCTCTAATTGGACAGCATCCCTCCCATCATGCATCTTCTATACGTACGTGCTGGCGTGCTTTAGCTCAGCCACTCCGCACCCAAAACTTTAAATTTTTTATGTGTTTTCGTACAGTTAAGTGTACGTACGTACGTACATTATCTGCCGTTTGTCCTCCTCCTCCTCTGCCGCCACTTATATATATATAGGACATCAATTGGCCCCATCAATTGTAAATGATGAAAGTAGCTTTCCTGTTGCTCAATCAGTAGAGCATTGGTGCTTGCAACGCCAAGGTCATGGGTTTGATTCCCAGGGAAAGCAAGAACTGATTATAATATCAATGTGTTTCTTGAATGCAATGCAAGTCGCTTTGGATAAAAGCATCTGATAAATGCAGAAATGTAAAGTACTAAGAAATTTGTATAAATTATACAAAGTATGCAAATTGTGAGTTATGGTTTAAGTGAACATAAGCAGTTGGGAATGTAATCGAATGATTGTCAGAACATTAGATCTGTGCATTTGGTCTTAAAGTGACAGCAGCCTAATAAACCTGCTGCTGTCCGTCTCATTTAACGTTAATCAAACCACAAAAGGAAACGAGAATCATTCACTGCTCTTCCCTAAATAACTTTAATAAGAATCAATTCAATTATAGGGTGAACACTATGCACTATGAGTTTTAATTTTACATTTGATTACATTATTCAATTATTCATTGTATATTAGGCTACTATTATTAAAAGGCTAAATTCTTAATTTCCTTGTATTTAACTGCTCAAGGTTGGGATTTAGAAAGCAATAAGTAATCCAATACTTTTTAGAGAAAGTAATCTAATTACACTGTTGAATTTGTAATTAGTAGCTAGTAGAAATGATCTTTCGCTTTATTATTAACTGTTTCTATTCTAGGGTGGGTGTTGCTTGATGGAAGTTGAGGTGTGCAATTATTTTTTTCAGAGAAACGGACAGATAAAGTAGTTCCAGAAGGTCATGGCCGCATTACAGCTCCATATCACTCCGCCAAATGATTTCAAAGGTCCTTCCCGACCAAAAGGACCAAGAGAACCAAAAGCCACAATGCAGCCTATATACTAATCCTCTAAGTTCCCTTTACTTGAAAAATATGCAATTTAATTTATTCATACAGATGTTGGCAAACCCTAGAAACAATGCATTTTGGGATTGTAGAAGATACATGCAAAACTGTCTCAGAATTTGGTTAAAAGCTTTTGAATAGCTTTTTTATTGGGAGTTGATGCCTCAAAGTGCCGTCAATAGGTCGGTTTCCGAACAGAGCTTATGTCGCCATCTGTAGCCGCATGCTGTGGATGAGCGTGTGAACTGCGCGCTGGGAACACAACGGTCCATTTCTGGTCTTACAGTTTAGCTGTCAGGTCCATTAAAGCAGAGTCAGCATTATGGACGCTAAGAGGATTAGCTGATGGACATTTCTGCTGGTCCCTGTCACTTATCAAAATGAAAAGTAAAGAGGTGGAGTTGGAATCATGCTCAACTTTACTGAGGAATCTCACTCGCCCTTTCTAAATCTCTTTAACTCTTTCACAGAGAGGATTATTTACTCTGGGGGACATCAAACATGAGGACGGACAATGTTCTGGCATACACACACAGTCTACATATTTAAATATCTTTAAAGTATGAACTGGTTGAAAGTCTCTTCACATCCTGATATCAATCACTAAGTTAAGTAGTCTAAATGTATTTATATGTATAAATCTCATCCATGGAAGGTGAAGGAGCATAAAATGTTCATCCAATCACTGAATTCGGTATGAATATAAAAAAAGGATGTGTTACCTGCCCGTCAGTGTGTGTATTTCCATACCTCTGCGCACCTGTTTGCGCAGAAATCACACATCATAAGTGTTTTAATGCTATGCAGAATTAGACAGACGCCAGTCACCGAGCAGCACAAACGAAACAGCAGTTCCTCCCGAACTAAAACAACCAGCTTATGCTGCGTTCATCCATAACTACTGTGTTTCAGAAGAGATGGAAACCGGTGACGTTATTCTCAGAGCGGTCCGGGACTCGAATGTACACGAATGTTCAAATGGCAACACAATCAACGCTGGAATGAATCTGCAGCAGTCAGATGCTTCAGCTCAGAGCTCTTATTATTGTGATGTTAAGTGCTTTGAGACATGAGGTAGTTTAACACAGTCTCTCGTGAAGCTTGTTTGCTCCCTCATGTGTGTGTTCATGTGTTTTGAAAGAGTTGTGACTTTGTTAACGCTCTGAAGGGAAGGATCTTGTGCTTTCAAGGCTATTGCTAGCCTCTCAGAAATTGGCTTCCTTACCTTTAATCTCCAAGCACAAATTACACATTCAAAGATTCATGCATTTTCAGTTGTAACTCATGCGTCATATGTATACATCTTCATGGTCTGAGCTGTCGACACAACAGATCTCATGTCCTACGATTTATATAGAAGCCTATAATAGACAGGCGCCGCAGATAAACTGGCTAGATGTTATTTTTAAGGTATTGCACTTTATACACACACATACACCTATACATTACACACACTCATTTGGTATCATATTTAAGACATCAGGCTTATGTGGCTCAGTATGATATAGTGAAAATATGCAGCTTCACACTTATAGCTTTTTCATTTTATATGAAATAGTAAGACACAATTCCAATGCTTGTAATGGAAATGAGATCGTTATAACAGTATAATCGACTATTTGCATCAAAATATCAGTTATAAATATCTATCAATAATGTCTTAGTAAGACGATATTTAAACAGTTAGTTCATTTTTCCCCTCATTAATGTACATACAGCCCATATTGACAGAAAAACACAGAATGTATGACATTTTTGCAGATTTATTAAAAAAGAAAAACTGAAATATCACATGGTTGTAAGTATTCAGACCCTTTTGCTCAGTATTTAGTAGAAGCGACTTTTGTTGTAATAAAAACATGACAAGTCTTTTTGGGAAAGTCTTTTCTCACCATCTTGGAGTGCTTCAGATGTTTTTTTTTATTTTTTAAATCAAACTCCATGCAGGCTTTCATGTGTCTTGCACTGAGGAGAGGTTTCCGTCGGTCGCTCTGCCATAAAGCCCCGACTGGTGGAGCTGCAGTGATGGTTGATTTTCTACAACTTTCTCCCATCTCCCGACTGCATCTCTGGAGCTCAGCCACAGTGATCTTTGGGTTCTTCTTTACCTCTCTCATCAAAGATCTTCTCCAACGATAGCTCAGTTTGGCCGGACAGCCAGCTCTAGGAAGGGTTCTGGTCGTGCCAAACGTCTTCCATTTAAGGATTATGGAGGCCACTGTGCTCTTAGGAACCTTAAGTGCAGCAGACATTATTTTGCAACCTTGTCCAGATCTGTGCCTTGCCACAATTCTGTCTCTGAGTTCTTCAGCAGTTCCTTTGCCCTCATGATTCTCATTTGCTCTGATATGCACTGTGAGCTGTCAGGTCTTGTATAGACAGGCTTTTCTAATCAAGTGCAATCAGTGTAATAAAACACAGCTGGACTCAAATGAAGTAGAATGTGTCAAATGAGAGAATGAATGTGTAGTAGAATGTGTCAAATCAAATGTGTAGAACCATAATCAAGGATGAACAGAAGAAATGGACAGCACCTGAGTTAAATATATGAGTGTCACAGCAAAGGGTCTAAATACTTACGACCATGTGATATTTCAGTTTTTCTTTTTTAATGTATCTCAAAAATTGTGTTTTTCTGTCAATATGGGGTGCTGTATGTACATTAATGAGGAGAAAAATTACATTAAATGATTTTAGCAAATGGCTGCAATATAACAGAGTGGAAAAATTAAGGGGATCTGAATACTTTCTGTACCCACTGTATGTATATGTATATGTATATATATATATATATATATATATATATATATATATATATATATATATATGACAAATGTCTACATAAAACAGAAAAGCTAAATAAAAACCAAGTATAGAATCTCAACGATAGTAAATAACACTACACGTCCCAAATATATATATGGTCCGTATGTTTGCAATGCTGGCAGATTTTGCGTTCAAACAGCCGACTCAGCATCAGCTGAAATATTCAGGTCAAGGCAAGAGTGCATGATGCGGATTAGTCATGAGAAAGACGATATGAAGGACAACAATCCAGTTAATACGAGGATGGAGAGTATATATATCAGTGTCATTATGTAGTGTGTTAGAAAGAACTTATCGCAGCGCTAGCAAGGCAAAGGTCAAGGGTTAGATTCCTATACAATATATATTCATCCACACATGGACAAAACATGGAGCTCAATGTTCAGAATGAAGCATATTAGAACTCTAGCACACATTTCTCTCCATTGCATCACCATCTCAAAGTTAATTCACTGAACATTTTATTTAGCACTTAAACTGCATATAGTGATAAAGCGTTCTGAACAAGCACAGGTGGCTTTAGATTAGGGGTGTGCAATATTTGTATAATATCATAATTGTTGATTTGCCATTACAGAATATATCCCTCACTTTACAAAAAACACACCCAGAGCGCGCACACACACTCTACGTAATGCAGTCAAGTAGGTTAGACTAGTGCACATGTATGATTTACTCTATTAAAACGCATTTATAATGCCACCAAAATTCAAGATAAGGGGTAAAAAAGCCCCTGTGTGTCTTATATTTATAGAATTTAATACAGTTAATGACACGAAGTGTCTTTTGTTTCTCCAAATATCAGCATGATTATAACTGTTGTATTGATTTTACACAAGTTAAAGTTAATATCAAGTGCATTTTACACAGTATTGCCTGTTTTTGCTCCATTTCACCAACGAGCCACAGGACTGTTTTAAATCTCTGATCAACACTTTTTTTCATAACTGAATGAATGAATAGTTTGAAACGACTCACTCACTAAGAGAGTCGAATGCTTAGTTTCCGAATTAATCAGTTGTTTGAATGAATCAATTAAAACTCATTAACAGTGACTCGCAGCCACCCACCGGCAGTTTCAATGCATCTTTTCATTAAAAAATCATTTCAAACATCAAAACATTATTTGTGCACGTGTAGCTGCACGTGAAATGCATTCTGCTTTAAACTGTGGAAATGATCTGAATGCCTCTTCACGTGCAGCTTCTGTGTTTCCTACGAATTTCGTTAATGCTAATTTCATTTGATTGATAACATCTTTATTGTGTCTTATTAATCTACTTGAATATTTTTATTTAAATTACACATTTTGACAAAAGATGATGCATACATTAGTTTTAAAAATGGCTTTATAAAGGTAAAATGCCCATTATAAGGTAAAAAATACTCAGCAAAGTATCGTCTAATCGTTATTGAGAACACCCCAGAAAATATTGAGATATTTTTTGTCAGTATCACACACCCTTACTTCACATCAAAGCATCCAAACAAATAAACGTAGACGCACAAATCCACATTGACAACATTTCATTACGAAAACTGAAGTTTATCTGTGAACAAAATATAAGGGGTAAAAAAGGCTTAAACGTTTCTTTGCATCCAGCAGTTCTGAACAAAATCAAAGTAGCAACGATTCTTCTGCAGTCCAGACAGACGCTCTCATTTAGGGTCACTTCGAGAGAGAACGTCTGCCATTTAAACAGGGAAACAATAATAAAATATACACAAGTCAAAACCTACAAAAGGAAATTAAGTGTATGGCTAGAGAACTGGAGAGCTAAACTACAGCGTACTGCAGATACAACAGCTCACGAATCCTGTAGTAGTCATCACAATGACAGCCTTCCAGACAGATGCGGCCCGCTTCCGTCTGAAAGAGAGCGAGAGAGAGAGAGAAAGAGAGAAAGAGAGAAAGCGAAAGAGTGAGAGACAAAGTGAGAGAGTGTGTGAGTGAGAGAAAGAGTATGAGTGAGACAGAGACATAAAGTGAGAGAGAGAGAGACATAAAGTGAGAGAGAGAGAGACATAAAGTGAGAGAGAGAGACATAAAGTGAGAGAGAGACAGAAAGTAAGAGAGAGAGAGACAGAAAGTAAGAGAGACAGAAAGTGAGAGTAAGAGAGAGAGTGAGCGAGAGAAAAAGCATGAGAGAGTGAGAAGTGAGAGACAGACAGACAAACAATCCCATTGTTTTACATTTACTTTTAAAATTAAAATTGCAGAGTTCATTGCACAAATGGATCTAAAACACGCCGTTTGTCCCAGAATCGCCGAACCCACATAAATGAACACATAATGATTGTACGCCTCATAATGAAACGCATGTACAGGCCTCGATGAATTATTCCAGGGTCACTCGCCCTGCAGGACTAGTGACCCTAAAAACTTACTCGCCCTTCACATAAAGCACTCGCCCAGCATTTTAACAGACAAAAATAGTTATTAAAGTAAAAAACACGATATACTGCAAAACCAAATATTTATTGGTTGAATGCAACAAGAACCCAGAAACAATATAATTAATCTGATAGTGAATCTGAAGATCATTTTTATGGAGATAAATTTAATAAATGTACTATATACAAACAATGGGATGCAGCCACGGAGGCGTTATTTACTGGATTTTATTTTCTATATTATAACACCGATGTCCCGCAAATCAGCCCATTTCAAATGATGGAAAAACAAAATACAATCCGCATGACGCTAAATCCAACGCCGATAACAGTAACATTCACTTCGTCCAGCTCAAAGTCAAACATGCTCAATTTCAAACACAATAAGTAATAATTCTATGACGGCTTTAACAAATGTGATATTACACGAGCAGCTGTTTCTCTGTCTGCCTCAAGCCCGGCTGATGCCCCGCCCACGGGAGTCATTTACTCCACTGTGATTGGCCCCCGGAGTCATTTACTCCACTGCGATTGGCCCCCGGGAGTCTTGTACTCCACTGTGATTGGTTGGCCTGTACAGCTGCAGCTCGCACGAAAAAGGAACCTTTCACACACACACAACGCGGTAAAGCGCTATTCATTCAAAACTCGCGGTCCACACTTACATTAAAATTTCATATGGTCCCGCGGGCCACAAAATATCGTTTCGCGGGCCGCATGTTTGAGACCCCTGACGTAAATACTACATTCGTGATTCGTGGTTCAAACTTTAGAACTGAATCGTATATCTGATCGCTACTAGCCCGTCGTCGATTTTCTGCTCTTGTTTGGCATATTTTACGAGTGTTATACGGCCTGAAGTTTTTTCTATGTAGTAACAGTTGAATGATAGAAAAACTGTATTGGAATCTGAAGAATCTAACTCGCCCGACAGGGCGAGTTTTATCAAATTTTTACTCGCCCGAGCCGAGCTTTCACTCGCAAATGCGAGCGGGCGAGTGGATTTGTCGAGCCCTGGCATGTATATTGTGAAGTGTAATCTGATTCACTCACCCTCCTGACAGCGACCATATTATTACACACCAGAACTCCTCCCACAAACTCCGCCTGGATCCCTTCCCGCAGAAGCACCTGCTTAAAGTCCGACAGCCGCGGCTCGTTGATGAACACAGACTGGTGACCGGGAACCTGTGAAGAACACGCGTTACTTCATACTTTGACCAGCTGATAATACCTAGAATATCACAGTAAAATGCTGGTAGTCAATCTTTTTCCTATTTAGCTCCTAAACTCTGGAACAGTCTTCCTATTACAGTTCGGGAAGCAGACACACTCTGTCAGTTTAAATCTAGACTAAAAACACATCTCATCAACCTGGCATACGCATAACACATTATACTTTTTTTTAATTCAAATCATGTAAAAATGATTGTTAGGCTGCATAATTTAGGTCAGATTCAACATTCTCATAACACCTGATGTACTCGATACATCAGAAGAAGAACGGCATCTACGCTGATATCAGTCTCTGTTTATCCCGAGGTTATCCTGGTCAGCCGGATTCAGACCTGCACCTCGACACAAGCACAACACACACACACACACACACACACACACACACACACACACACACAGAGCCCTGAAGTGTCTGCAGAGTCCGTGACTCTACTAGACCAGGGGTCTCTTTCACCCCTGTGCTGCGACCCCCGCCAACAGAATGATCGCGTCACACCAATTCAACAGTTCAGCGAAGTATCGCTTCATATATAAACCTTTGATTGCGGCTCCGGACATATTTGAAATTTTTTTTGGGTCAAATATGGCTCTTTCAACATTTTGGGTTGCCGACCCCTGTACTAGACCCTCCCCTGTGAAGATCACGAATCTCCAATCAGACCAAACTGGATTTAATATTTGACTTGAATTGTTGTCAATATAATAATCATGCATCATGCAGAAAAGCTGCTTTGAAACAATCTCTATTGTAAAAATTGATTTGACTTGACCTATACATACAGCTTTCCTGTGTCTCTAACAGTAGAGAGTGACGCTTGCAACATCAAGGTCATGGGTTCGAGTCCCAGGGAAAACAAGAACTGATTAGAATGTCAATGTGTTTCTTTAATGCGATGCAATTCGCTTTGGATAAAAGCATCTGGTAAATGCATGAAGGGTAACAATAAGTAAGGGATAATGTACATACTGCCGCAATCATAACTGGATCTACCTGCCACGTATGTGAATTATTAAACAGAAAATATTGGAGTTGAAATATTTGTTTTGCTCATTAAACGCCAAGCTTACGCAAAGCAATAGTTACTAGTTAGCAGCTTTGAGCCAAGAAGAACGAATCAGATCAAACAAAACACACATTTAAGGGATAATATACAGTTGTATTACACAGCTTTTCACCACATACAGTAAATAATGATGGGAACACCACATAACGATGTAAGAAGAAACCGACTATCCGCATTGTGATACGAGAGACATGAAAGAAGCGCCGGCCTTAAAAACCCATTACACAGCGTTGCTACTGATGATGATGATCATTACTGGGCAAAAACTGACAATCAGAAGCAAGCTTTCCAGAGAGCCGTGTAATATAACACTGTATCTGTTCATCTCAGTGTTTGATGAGATGTTTCTTCAGTCAGCAGATCTATTTTAAAGTCTTCTCTCAGATGAACTGTATCATACACAGTTTTATTTGTACCTTATTCATGAGCTCAGTTTATCCCAGTTTATATTGTAACTCTCTCTCTGTTCCAGCCAGGGCTGCAAAAGTAACTTCTGGTTCACGGGGACTTTTAGGACTTCGGTTTTCCATCAAAATAAAAGTTTGATGCTTTAACATTTGAAAAGCCAAAAATATTAGTATTGTTATTGTACAGCTTTAACACAAAATAAAATGTATATTATACTACTTTAATTTTTGTTTACTAATTTATACTTGTGTTTAGTAAAAATTATTTTACAAAATAATAAATTTAACAAAAATAATTATAAATATTATAAATTACAAATAATATTATTATTATTTTTATTTTAAAGTATTTATATACAGTGGAGTTCACTTATCTCGAGTCACGGTTAACTCACCAATACTATTATGTCGACGTTTTTGAAGTGGATCCACCAAACTCCCTATTTTTCTTAGCATTTTCTTATCGGTTATGTCTATTATTTTATGTCGCCGAACCCTGATATCTCGAGCACAAAAGACATCTTCACATCAGTTATCTCGATCCCGTGACTAATGATTGTACAGAGTTCGTGTTGCATGTGCATGCCATGACCATTTTTGGTCTTTCTGGCCGCTTTCCATTGTCCCAGTCAGGTTATGATTTTACAGCGGTAGGACGCATTAGTTTGTCATGTCATAAGGGCTGTATGTTGTGTAATTGATAATTTCATGTTATATAATTGTGACCTTGAGCACTTTATTGATATACACAATGTTTCGTTGATTATTTTTCTTCTTTGAAATTATTTTCTTCAAATTAATCTTTCTTTCACAGCGCGTCGTGTACTGCTGCGCGCGCTGTTTTCATTGCTTCAGAGTCCTCAAACTTATTTGTGTAACTCCAGTGATCCAATAAATGACATTTTGATGGGACGAATGCTGGTGTTCAAGAGTGTTTACGAAATTACACAACTCAGATTACACACATACAGAGGAGCAGGAGTTCCCAGATTATATTGATATCGACAAAGACGTTGTTACTGATAGAAGCATTTGTTTTCAAGCAGACCGTTAAAGGCAAAAAGCAACAAAGCATTTTAGAGTTTGTGAAGAAACCATAGTAATCGCGTGTGCAATACTATCAGAACTGTGTCAGAGCGAAATGACTGTGTTATGAGTGAATGTGTTTATGTGTGTTGTGACTGTTTACGCTGTGAGAGAAATTGTGTTTGCAATGTTGGAGAATATAATTAAAGGTTTGTATCGAGAATGGAAGGTGTTTTTATTGTATACTGGTAAATCTCTGTGTTAGTTGGTGCACATATGCCTTTTGTTGTTAGCAAACATAAACAGTGTGTGTACATTTTTATAGCATGCCGATCGCTTCATCAAATAAATCGCCATATTGGCTGTTGGTTTTCTCAATCCTCAGTTATCTCAACGCTTTTTTGCAACCTTCGAGGCCGTTGAGATAACCGAACTCCACGATACTTTGTTACTAGTTATAGTGCAAATTCCTGATATCAAGAATTGAATTTCAACTAGTAAAAACTATAGTTCTATTTTCATTGTTGACAACCGTATTCCACTGTATATATACATATACATACACACACACACACGCGTATGCATAATGTTTATGTGTAAATATATAAATAAAATGTGTGTATATGTATAATGCATGTAATAATGCATTTGTGTGTGTTTGTGTATAAATGTAACTATATATATTAATATATATAGATGTAATGTATATAACTTTGTAAAATATAATATATAATGTAAATACATACAAACAAACGAACACACACAGACACACACACACACACAAAGCATTTGAAACGCACAGCGACCTTGAGCATGGAAAAGGCGCTATATAAATAAAACTTATTATTATTATTATTATTATTATTATTATTTGTATAAAATAAATTTAAACTGTGAAAAATTGCGCAGCCCTACAATCAAGCACAGGAAACCCGGAAATTTATCTTAAATTCTATTTTACATCACAAAATAACAAACACACTGTCTGACTGTGCTCACCTCATGAGCCGGCAGCGGCTCCAGTGTGGGTATGACGTCACTCTCCTCTGAGATCTCCCGCTCATCCTCCCCAAACAGAGTCTTCATGGCGCGCTGGGTCGCTGCCACACTGGGCTCAGGCGCCAGGTCCGGCGTGACGTCCATGGCCGGTTCCCCATCCTCGGTCTCCTCTTTCGTGTCTCCCATCTCCGCGATGACACCCGTGTCCACCTTCTCCACCCGCATGTCCAGAACGCCGTCGATCCAGGCCAGCTCCGTGTCTTTGGCTTTACAGAACTGCAGCGAGCTGACCAGAGAGTCCTTCAGTCTGACCTACAGCGACACCAGGAATCACATCATGAAGAACTACTATTTTTTTTTTTTCTCTCTCTCTCTCTCTCTCTTTTGAAACATTCACAACTGAAAGCTCCCAGAAAATTTGTTGAATATCTTAATATTTATATATATATATAGCAGTAAGATGCAGTTAGCAACACATTGCCAAAATATATTTCATTTTCATTATTTATTTAACCTCGTATTAAATGAGACTAAATGTAATATATTTTGTTTATATTTGTTAAACCATTTGAAATGAGTCTCTCTCTATTCGGATTAGAAATGGGTGTGTAAAGCAATAGTAATGTGAATAAAATACAATGAAAAAGTGGTTTAAAATAATCCAAACATGTTTGCATAAACGTTTTTCACTACGTAAAGACGTCGTTTGATATTTAACACTAACATTTAAACCTCAGGTTGTGTTCGGGTCATTTTGGACCCGGAGAGGATTTTCTTTTTCCTTTATCGCATTGCACTAAGACTCACAACTAGGAATTTAAACCGAAAATTTCTGTGTTATTTCTATATTTTTTTACCACCTTGTAACAATTAAAATAATATAAATCTCTCGTTATGCAATATTACCACCAAATATTGCTTTCCGTCAACTTATCTTTCAATTAGCACACTTTTTTTTTAATGCTGAATGATTGAAGGCCTCATTGATTGAGCTAAAATGAATGGGGGAGACAATAAGTGCGCTTTTCCCTTACAATCAATCAGTTTCCAAACTAAATTCAAGTATTACCTGGTAAATGTGGGTCTCGCTGGTGGCATCCACCGTCTCCTGCAGTTTTGGCATGTAAACTTTGATGTCTTTCCCGCTGAAGGCCTTGCAGGACTCGACCAGGTCCTGACTGGCCTCAGGCGGGCCGTGAACGATGACCAGCTGTCTGGGTTTCATCTGGTTTATGATCTTCTTAATGGAGTCCCCGTCAGAACGGCCCTCGTAATCGATGTAGGAGACCCGAGCTCTGAGACGCAACAAGTGAAAGACTCAGTGCTGCATATCTGGCTCATTCTACGCATTCCTTCCACTACAATAGCCATTTAAAAGAAAATGTATCATCGCAACAAATACAGAGATTCATTTGACTAATTACGGTAAGAATAAGCACTCACTTTGAGAATAAAAAAGTGAATTAACGTACCGTAATTAGTCAAATTAATCTTTGTAGTTCCTGTGTATTTCCTTGCAATGCATTTAAGATTCTAATCAGCTCTTGCTTTCCCTGAGAATCGAACCCATGACCTTGATGTTGCAAGCGCCACTCCCTACTGTTTGAACCTCAGGACAGATAATGACATGACAATAGTCACTCTCAGAGTAGCTCTGCAGATCAAATTCATGCGTTCATATCCTCAGAGACGCTGAAAACCATGAGTCACGTGATTAAAATAAAAAGCAGGCCTCGATGAATTATTCCAGGGTCACTCGCCCTGCAGGACTAGTGACCCTAAAAACTTACTCGCCCTTCACATAAAGCACTCGCCCAGCATTTTAACAGACAAAAATAGTTATTAAAGTAAAAAACACGATATACTGCAAAACCAAATATTTATTGGTTGAATGCAACAAGAACCCAGAAACAATATAATTAATCTGATAGTGAATCTGAAGATCATTTTTATGGAGATAAATTTAATACATGTATTATATACAAACAATGGGATGCAGCCACGGAGGCGATATTTACTGGATTTTATTTTCTATATTATAACACCGATGTCCCGCAAATCAGCCCATTTCAAATGATGGAAAAACAAAATACAATCCGCATGACGCTAAATCCAACGCCGATAACAGTAACATTCACTTCGTCCAGCTCAAAGTCAAACATGCTCAATTTCAAACACAATAAGTAATAATTCTATGACGGCTTTGACAAATGTGATGTTACACGAGCAGCTGTTTCTCTGTCTGCCTCAAGCCCGGCTGATGCCCCGCCCCCGGGAGTCATTTACTCCACTGTGATTGGCCCACGGAGTCATTTACTCCACTATGATTGGCCCCCGGGAGTCTTGTACTCCACTGTGATTGGTTGGCCTGTACAGCTCCAGCTCGCACGAAAAGGGAACCTTTCACACACACACACACAACGCGGTAAAGCGCTATTCATTCAAAACTCGCGGTCCACACTTACATTAAACTTTCATATGGTCCCGCGGGCCACAAAATATCGTTTCGCGGGCCGCATGTTTGAGACCCCTGAGGTAAATACTACATTCGTGATTCGTGGTTCAAACTTTAGAACTGAATCGTATATCTGATCGCTACTACTAGCCCGTCGTCGATTTTCTGCTCTTGTTTGGCATATTTTACGAGTGTTATACGGCCTGAAGTTTTTTCTATGTAGTAACAGTTGAATGATGGAAAAACTGTATTGGAATCTGAAGAATCTAACTCGCCCGACAGGGCCCGAGCCGAGCTTTCACTCGCAAATGCGAGCGGGCGAGTGGATTTGTCGAGCCCTGAAAAGATGAAGCTTTGAACTTGATGGAATATTAATTCAGATGCTACTATAAGTGTTCTATCGTTAAACATTGAACTCAAATCTCAAATGTTTTAAACATTTCTGATTAATATCACTCATGGCGTCTGAACTCATTATCAGCTCAGCAGCAAATAAACACACAAGCCACAGAAGAGCGATTCATTAGAGATGGATGGAGGGTAATTAAGCACGTAAGGAGCAATTATTCCATTAAAACTGACAGCGGCGTAGTGGCAAACACGGAGTGTGAGAAACGGGAGTATTTTTAACTGACTGTAGGATACCTTTGTGATTTAACATCTCAGCAAAAGCATCACATTTTTTACCAAACACTAATTTGTGACAATCTAACAAGCAGGAGGGAGAGCGACCCCTGCAGGACACAACCAAGAATGACATCCTGAACGATCTAACCTAGATACAAATACATAGAATAAAACCAGGACTCTGCCATAGCAACTCATACACTCATACTAATACAGTAATGCCTTGAGATACGAGCATAATCCGTTCCAGGACGAGCTCGTAACTCGAGTTGCTCGTATCTCGAATCATTTCCCCCATAAGAAATAACAGGAAAAATAATTCGTTCCGGCCCTTAACTTCCTTATTAGTGCTGATAACAATGGGGAATTTTTTTTTCTAATTGCTATAGACACACACACACACTATTATAGTATATAAGGATTCCTGTGATATAAAATAAAATGTGGAGGAGGAGGGAGGGATTACGTAGATAATGCAAACACTATACAGCAGTGTAGTGTTCCTTCCCGTGTTGTGTATTGATAGACTCAGAAGCTCATATTTATTATTATTGAACACAGGAAGAGTCGCGGGAGACGCATACAGAAGTCGATGAACACGTGATGTGAAGCAGTGAGGGAGTGAGCTGCTCCGAGTGCTCCTAGCGTCTGTAAGCTACTCGTATCTCAAATATATTTACTCGTATTTCAAAGCAAAGAATTGCTTAAAGGTTTGCTCGTATCTCGGTATACTCGTATCTCAAGGCATTACTGTACTCATAATCGATAACAACAGTGTGGATGAAGCGCTCACCGGATCTCCAGTGCTTGTGTAACACTGGTGCATTTGGTGGGGACGTCGGACAGGTCTTGCTCCATGGGCTCGTCCCCGTTGGTCAGTCCAGACTCCAGCTTGCTCTTCTCCTCTTCAGTGGCCTGGAGCTCAGGAACCAGAAACTCCTCTGGCCTAAGTGTTAGAGCTCAGGGGTCAAAGGTCATTCCTCCCAAAATACAGATGCTATACATGAATTTTACTAAATAAATGTAAATGAAAGCATTTAAGGAAGAAAAACATCCTCAGGCGTTTGTAAAATACACTTTTTATTAGCTTATAGAGTAAATATTAGCACAAATCCATGAAAACTACAAAAATAATACGGTGTTACCATTTGAAGAAGCACAAATCATTAACATTTATGAATTTGGCAGATGATTTATTCAAAGCAATGCACATGCATTCAAGACAGCGATATTTTAGTTTTATTAATATTTTCAATTGGCTTAATTTATCTTTTTAGTTGTTAACTTTAGTTGAATCTTAGTCATTTTATGTGCTTTTCTTTTTTTTCCTTTTTAAAAAAAATATTAATACTACTTATTTTTATTCTGTTTCCATTTCCAATGAATAGTTTTAGTGCTTCAGCTTCATCTTATTTGTACACATTTCTAATTTTTTCAGTTTTTCAACTAATATTTGTTTATTTAGTTTTGGTTTCATTGTAATGACCAAGAGTTGTAGTTTAGTTAACAATAATAACCATAATAATATGACAACCAAAAAGATTTTTTAATTATTTTATAGAGTAAATATTAACACAAACCCATGTAACCCTGCATAAACACCACAGTATTACTATACCATAATATCATAGCACTCCCTTTACATTTAAGGATTTGACTAATTGTTTTATGATGCATTTTAGCATTGGCCTTGCTCACCTGATGATTTCTCCGTACTCGTCCCATTTGATGCGCTCCTCGTGTGTAGGGAACATGGGGTAGGACTTCTTGGCCTGTTTGAAGAAGCTGCCCTTCCTCCCGCCCTCGCCCTTCATCATCAGGTCGTGATGTTTGGTCTTCACCACCACCGGCTGCTCCAGATCGTCCTCCATATCGCTCTCATCACTCGAGTCCAAGTCCACCCTGAACACAACACACACACACACAACAGAACTGAATCACAAACTGAACTTGTGATACGGCTGAATGGAATTATTAAAATGCAAATGGCTTTGATTACCATAAATGAGCTGTAAACGTGAAGAAATGACAGCAGAATTCTAAAGTATATTCTAAGGAAATCTTTAAGAACTCTAAAGAATGTATAAAGTATATTTTACTGTATGTACTTATGTACATCTGTATATTTTAGTTTTTTCAAAAAAATGTTAGGACTTTTTGGAATTTAAAGCAGTTCATTTAAACAGTGGGGTGATTTTTAAATGCACAATTATTACATATAGTCTCTTAATGTGGGGCTCAATGTATAATTACTACAAAAAGTCTGAGGAAAAGTATGGAATAATCGCAGGACATTAGTAAGACAACTGTATAATACATATGCAATACATATTTCTACATTTGGCAGACGCTTTTATCCAAACACATTGGCATTCTAATCAGCTCTTGCTTTCCCTGGGAATCGAACCCATGACCTTGCATCTATAATAACAAAATCAATCAAATAATCGCTGTTCTTTTGAACTTTCTATTCATCCAAAACACGACTGTTTTCATCCTTTCATCATTTAATAATCATAAATGTTTTTTGAGACAGAATGACAGAATCACAGCTATATTTGTATTCACATTTTTATTTTTAAATTGTACTAATATTACGTTTTTTAACTGTATTTTTGAATAAATTAATGCAGGCATGGTGAACAAAAGAGACTTTGACCCAAAACCTTTGAACGTTAGTGGACAATGTAAAACTGGGTTATTTTTCATTCAGTTCCCTTGTTTTGGGTCTAAATTGGTTCTTTTAAGGAGTGCAAACATGAACAGCATTACTATTTGCAACAGAGCGTGCATAAAATATGAATTTGTTTGGAGAAAAAATGCATTAACACGGGTTTTGCACATGAAGATCAATACGAGACCTGCTGTTTCAAAGCAGTGGCAGCAGGAGATGTTGAATGTTTAACAGAACTTTTTGACCCAATCGTGCCGCTCTAGCGTGAACGATTCATAAAATATTTATATCCATAGATTTTTTTCCAGTGAGGATGCGCCCTTTGAATATTTGCAGAGGATTACCCGCACTACACTTGATAAACACTGTAAGAAAGACCTGCTTTGATAAGCCGGTTTTCATTCTGACAGTATTTAAGGTACAAACACATTTCCACTCACTCTTTCGCCTGCTCCAGTTTTTTGGCAGCTTCTTTCTTCATCTTCTCTTTCTCCAAGTATTCCTCTAATTCACGTCCTTCCAGTCGGCAGCGTTTTCTAATCTGGATTAAAGGAAAAATAAATAAATATATCACGTCAACCATATCATATTGGAGCGCATATCCACAGATCATCTGAAAAAGAATAACTAATCACAAGATCTACCATCGAATCACTGATATTCCGAGATTTGTATAAGCAAAGTATTTACATACAAGCAAGACAGATTCAAATTAAGTTATTAGATATTAAACACGGAAGATGAAAATAGCCCAAAAAGCCCAAAATGAAAAAGGTTTCTCCTGAAAATAAAATTAATGCACTATTGTTAACAAATAAGACCTTATTGTAAAGTGTTTTTGTACACCGTCATGAGAAAAACATCAGGTTTGGTCCACATTTGCCTATTGCTTTGGCACAATCTCACACAGAGAACATTGCGCAGTCTGAACCCGGCAGAAGTGCTCGGTTCGGTTAAAGTGCACCAGACGTCGTGCCGGCCTCACCTCCAGGTCTATCCTCTTCTCCCCAGGGTTATCTATGAGGTAGCGGGCCAGTGTTCCCGGTGTGGTCCTGTAGGTGAGGATGACGGAGTTCTTGGCGTCCTGGCACCACTGGATGAAGAGCTCCCGTGAGAAACCCGACTCCAGGTCGGGCTGACTGCACAGAACCACCTTCGGGCTGGGCACGCGGGACAGATCGGCCAGGCTGTGACACAGCGAGAGGTGCCGGAACTGGAAAGGGTTGTTCCGCTTGTCCTCGAAACATCGCATAAGTTTATCGCTCATCCACTCCACCTGTGACACAACATGACAACTCGTGCTGTGATGGGAATGTTATATCTGAGACATATAATAACTTGTGCTGCTCCCAGCTTAATACTCATGAATCACTCGTCGCCCCCGGTAACCCCCGCTGTACAACCAAGCAGCCTCTAGTGGAAATCATATGCAATTACCCCATAAATGAGGCGCTTGAGCTGCTGCGAGTGCTGAACACCTCTAGCATCGGCGTCTGTAAGCTGCTCATATCTCAAATATTTACTCGTATCTCAAAGCAAAAAATTAGCTTGAAGGCTTGCTCATATCTTTAAAAACTTGTATGTTGGGACGCTCGTATCTCAAGGTATTACTGTACTTCAGGGGTTTTCAAAGTGTGGGGCGCGCCTCCCCTGGGGGGCGCCAGAGCATGCCAGGGGAGGCGCGGAGAGTTGTAAAAAATGATAGTCTAATAATAACAACTCGCCGAACTTGTATTAAACCTCCTTCATTTTACATTTCCCTGTGACGTCATTCTGTCGCGGCTGCAAGTGGCAGTGGTGCTGAAGCTTTGGTGGAGAGTAGGCGTGTGTCATTCAACCCCCATCAACAATCACGCATCGCGTCCACCCAAACCCGGTCAACAATCATGCATCGTGTCCAAGGATTTGTGACACCCCTAATTGTGTCATTACCGCAAATGTAGGATTTGGCTGTGACAGCGATACCTGAGACTTTGAGAACTCCACCACGTTGTAGCTGACGTTGTTGAGCAGGGCGAGCGAATAGACGCCCAATCCTGCGTCTTTGGTCCTCCAGATCTGATCCAGCAGTTGAGCCAGCTCCAGCACTCGTCCCGCCGTATCCACCGCGATCAACACGTTCCCGTCACCTCGCAGAGTCTCCATGACATTGGCTGGAAGAGAACGAAGAACGTCACAGTTTGTTCAAAAGAACAGTCAAACCACCAAAATGATTTTCATGCAAACTACTGAGCAGAGTCCTGCGCGCGGGGGTGAACCACAAACATTTGATGGAAGAGATGGAATATTATTCATGTTGTGATTTGCAGTGCGGGTCGGGGATCAATAGACACGGGGGGCAACACATTTAGACTCCATTCGGTAGCCTCTGACACACAGCTGCTGTCAAACAGTCGCGTGTTCATTTGTGTTCACACTCTGAAGTCTGAAGACCATCAAAGGTTTCCAAATACAACACAATTTGAGCGTTGAGACTTTTCCATTTGCATACTGCAACTTCAGTCATTATTTTCTGTATAATCTATTTGCAATTTGTATGAAAGTTGGATTTTTCATGCTGCTAAGAGATGTGGCTCTGTTTCAAAAGAGACAACCACATTTAAATGCAACGTAACTCAAGTTGCTCGTATCTCAAATCATTTCCCCCATAAGAAATAACAGGAAAAAAATTAATCCGTTCCGGCCCTCTAAAAAACTCCCTTATTAGTGCTAATATCAATAGAAAAAAACATGTTTTTAATTGCTATAGAGACACACACAAAGAAAATTATAGTATATAAGGATTCCCGTGATATAAAATAAAATGTGGTTTTAATTATGAGTTCTTACCTTCGAGACAAACGATACAGTAGCGGCTAATGACTGCTCCGAGTGCTCCACCACCTAGCGTCGACGTCTGTAAGCTGCTCGTATCTCAAAGCAAAAATTTGCTCGAAGGCTTGCTCGTATCTCAGAATACTCATATGACGGGACGCTGGTATCTCAAGGTATTACTGTACTTTCTTTTATGAAGACCTCTAAGTGTCTATTGTGTGATTTACGTAGATTTGTTAAAAATAACCAGTGGGCAGATTAGACTCCAGGTCGTGGTGGATGTCTAACAGGTCGGGTAAGGAGATAAATAAGGGTTAATCACTGAGGGTGTGGGGCTCTGCTACTGGGTTTGTTGAAACTTACTGAGCAGCTGCTCGTCACGTTGTTTCCTGCGAGGCTGTACATACGAGGCGTTGAAGGAGTCTGTGATGAGGAGAGACGGTCTGCTGACGGTCTCCAGGGAGCAGCCGTTCAGATGACTGAGAGGACACAGCAAACATTACGTCAATTCTGGTTTACTCAACATCTGGATCAGATATCAAAAATGCCATTTAAAATCTGCAGTTAATTTCATTCAGCTATGAATGAGATTTTCCCTTTCAAACAGACTTGGATGCCCGAAAAAGCCATTCAGAGGCCTTGCAAATATGGCTGTTAAGTGAAAAGGCTTTTCTTGAAAGGAACTTTGGTGTGACTTTTAATAAGTCATAATTGTAAACATTGATCAGTGATATATAGAGCATGCAAATGTGGCTAACAAAACCTCAAGAATGCTTGAAAGATGCGCAAAAACCAATGAGGTTCATTCTCACGTGTCACAAGCATGTTTGAGCTTCTGATCAATGTTTATCCGTGAATGAAAGCCTAAATGAAGCTGTTGATCATATAAAGTGACCATGTCCCTTCAGAAGACCTGGATTAAACCACTCACTTTATTTTCCAATCACTATATGAATGTTTTGAGTCAGATGTGTGTGTGAATCCACATTCGATGGGAAGGTAGAACGCTCTCAGATTCATTTGTGTTCAGAAGATGAAGTCTTATGGGTTTGGGGTGACATGAGGGTGAGCAAATAATGAGAGATTTATCCTTTCTAAAGTTTCTTCATACTCACATCTCCCTCTTGTGGTTGAAATCCACAGCATAGATGATCTCTTCCTCGCCGTCCTTCACTATTTTCCAGATCGTGCCTCCAATCATGTGACCCGCAGGAAGGGGGGTGATGGACAGACCGTGACCTTTTCCTGTTTGTCAGCAAATTATAATTAACTTTCTTAGATATCAAAAAAATACACGTTATCACTGTTATGGAGAAATAAAGCTTCATTTCTGATGACGTGTGTTCTTGAAGGAACATCTCACCCTTCAGGTTGACGATCTGAGAGTATTTCAGCTGCTGGATTTTGTCAAAAGCTGAGTCGACGTCATCCAGTGTGAACAGAGTGAAATCTTCTGTGTTGTGTCGAGACTGAGATCAAACAAGATGGAACAGAATGTTTCAGTCTTATTCTGATGTTTAATTTGTGTTGAACTACAAAACATTTTTTATATGGTGAATCTGAAGTTCAACTGACAGTTCAAGTGTAATTCATCTGATTCATCTGTCAAAGTAAAATAATGTTAATAAAGAGCAGTCACATTACAACCCATACCTTTATTTCTATGATAATTAAATATATTTCAGTGCTCAAATTCTAATTATCCTAATGCAAGGATTTAAAAAAAAGTGTATATATACACTTTTTTTAAATCCTTGCATTAGGATAATTATATATACATATATATGTGTATATATATATATATATATATATATATATATATATATATATATATATATATATGTGTATATATATATATATATATATATATATATATATATATATATATATATATATATATATATATATATATATATATATATATATATATATCTTGTAATAAATCATCTGTATAAATGTATTATAACATATACACACAATTAATTTATTTTGAATTATCTTTGCATTAAGATAGTAATAAATGGTTTTGGGAAATATGTTTAACTGCCATGAAAACAAAAATTGGATTTGTTTTATGCAAAAAAAATTAAATAAATAAATAAAATATCGTCTTTTTATACGACCTGTTTTGTAAGTCCCATTTAAACTCAGTCTCTCAGAAACAACCCCTCAAACAAAAAAAATAAACCCAACACAAACAACAAATCATTTTCATATTAAAATCTCAAATGACATTATTTTTACACATTTTCTTGATTCTCAAAATAATGATTTTTAAAATAATATTGTGGTTTTAATGCTTGTGTATGTTATTACTGTTTCAAAGTGAATGATTCATGTTTGTTTAGTTTGTGACTTTTCACAAATAAATGTTTCCTTGCACTATCAAAAACAATTTTTTTTGTAAACTACTAATTTGACCATTTAAAGAGGACCTATTACGCAAAATTCACCTTTACATGGAGTGTGTGTAACCTATAATGGCAAAAATCCACCAACTCCTTTTTATTAATCTCCATAAATCATAAGCAGAATCTCAGAATAAGGCGTTTGCAGATTGGATACAATCTACTCTCATTGCCAGAGCATTCAAGAAAGAAATACAGTGGAACCCGGTTATGTCATTGGAGTGAGCGACTATACAGACCGTGATGCACGTGCAACGTGAACTCAGCGCATGCGCAGTGAACTCGGTGCCATCATTATTCACGGGGATCCAGATAACTGATGTTAAGTGGAGACTTTGTCCCTCTTTTATTCGGCGACATAAAATAATCGGCATGACCGATAAGAAAATGCTAAGACAATAGGGAGTTTGGCGGATCCACTTCAAAAATGTTGACATTACAGGGTTAGTGAGTTAACCGTGAGTCGAGATAAGTGAACTCCACTGTATATTCTTATTAAAGCTACCATACTAAATTTCTTGCGTCGAGAGCAGTGAGAAATTTTCGTTTTTTCTTGTGTCACTAATAAATGCATTGTTTACGTGCATATAAAGCATCAGGTTCTGTATATTACACTACTGTCACGTCACTTTAATACACAGATCTAATACACACACATGCCATTTATGTTCACAAACATAACAGACTGTGCTTATGTGAACTCTGTGTGTGTTTGACAGTTTAAGCGCAATAAGGCATGAAAGAGAACTGAGTTTAATCCTCACGGGAAGCTCCGTCTGACATCCAGCTTTCTGTGTGTGCGCTTAGAAACTGCGGTGTCATGTGAGCGTGATCAAGACAGAGATAGTTTGCAAGAAGCAGCTCATTTGCATTTCACGACACATGCACCTTCCACTCAAAAAAGGGCATTTACAGCATGGTATAATAAATGACCTGTGAGGTATTTTAAATTGAAACTCCACAGACACACAGATTTAATAGTGTATAGTGAGAATTAATAAGCATTTCAGATTCAAAAGACAATCATAAGCAGAAACCCGTCCATCTCACCTGATAGAGATCGTACATGAACATCTGGCCCATCTTGTAGACAGGGATGGTGGCGTAGATGGTGCAGTTGAGCCCCAGTTTGCCCACGGCGTACGGTAAAGCGCCCAGATGCAGATGATCAGGGTGAGAGAGCAGCACTGCGTCCACCTGATGGACATGCCTGACACAGAGACAGAGCGGGAAATACACATCACAATCGCACACGGGAGATGATATAAATAACACCGTCTCATTGTCAACTTATCGTACCGCTTCAGGGAATCAATGATGTCCATGGAGAAACTCTCATCCCAGCCACAGTCCAGCAGGAACCGAAACTCGTCCACCTGTAACAGGTAACAGAGAGCCGATTCCTCCTGGACTCCGGAGAGAGCCGTCAGCTTGATGATGGACGTCATTCTGCCGTCTGACGGAAACAAGAGATCATCAGTTCATATAAACCCATCACAATTAATCCGTTTTAACAATCAGAGTGACTCCAAATCAATAGTCTATTCTTTTCCGCACATCACAATAACATGAAAATGAACATGGCAAGAACACAAGACACATAAGAAAGGGATTTATCCAAAATACAGTGGTATTAGTATCTGATAAACCAATAAACATGAAAAAACAGCACATTATAACACAATACTGAAACATATGCAGGTAAAACAGCAGCATGTAATGAACAAAACTGTGAGTTCAAAGAGAAGAGGCAAAGAATGGATTAATATGAGTATTCATGAGTCTTCACGCAGAATATAATTTCCAAACTTTAGGATAAATCTGACATTTACACTTAATCTGAATCACTGAAAACACACAGCATGCGCACAAACGAAGGGATTTTCTTTAAAATGGACTTCGTTTGTGCACATGAACATTTGCATACCCGTATCTTGTAATATCACTTTTGTCTGGAGGAAATTCGGTCACTAATAAAAGTTGAAAATTTCTGAAAAATCATATTAAATTCATTTTAATGTGTGAGATCGGCGGGATGAGATGAGAATGGCGGCCATTACTGCCGCTGCTGACGTCACTGGATTTTACCACTAAAAGCGCGAGAGGGGCGTTCACATATAACGAACAACGGTCTCGCGATATTTCACCATAAACGATGGACAGGTTTTTGCTATTATTATTTTTTAGGAGACATATACACATTTTGAGTTAAATATATTTGTTTTTGAATATTTAAACACCCAAAAGAAAACGCAAAAAAAAAACGATTGTGGATAGATGTAATAATTCGTCTTTCTTACTCAAAAACATTCGAATAAAAAGCATTCAAATATATTGTTTAATATGCAAAATAATTATATAATACAGTAATATTATTTTTTATGATTTTATACCGCTTTCAATTTCATGCAAATGTGCACAATACATGTGTGAGTTATATATGTAAATGGTCACAACATATATTTGATCATTCTAAATATGCAATATTTGTATATTTTAACTTTTTAAATAGGTGAAGTCTTTATGTAAAGATCTTGCTTTTGTAGTAAAGGAAAGGAACATTAAAGCACCTCCCTTCAAACTGTCGTGATGATAGTTGGTACAGTCCAAATCCCTCTGACGCTTTCCGGCTGAAACAGAGGAAACCAGCGGAAGGTAAATCTCTTCATATTTATATGTATTTAATCTATATTCGTGTTTTCATGTTTGCGTCTGAATATTAACGTTACGTGGATGTTTGTTGGAGTTTTTTGCATTGGTAATGTCATTTAAATCCGAGTAGCAGACGCGGGTCGAAAGCGGTCACCTTCACATCCACACAAACACTGATTATGGGATGTTTTCTGTTTCGACCTGTTTGAGTAAATATTAATGAGGTGAGACTGAGTTTTGCAGACAGACAGATCAATAAATGGTGCAGAATTACTGTTTGTCAGTGTATTTCATTCCACATGGCTGACATAAATTTGCTTTATAAGTAATGCGTTACAATATCGCGTTACTCCTTTAAAAAGCAACTAATTGTGTCACTTAGTTACTTTTAAAGAAAGATTATGCTTTACAATATTGTGTCACTCCCTTAAAATGCAGCTGTGTCACTTTGATTACTTTTTCAGTAATGGGTTAAAATACCGTGGAGTTCGGTTATGTCGACGGCCTCGGGGGTTGCAAAAAAGTGTTGAGATAACCGATGATTGAGAACCAACAGCCAATATGGCGATTTATTTGATGAAGCGATCGGCATGCTATAAAAATGTAAATACACTGTATATGTTTGCTAACAACAAAAGGCATATGTGCAACTAACAGCAGAGATTTACCAGCATACAAAAAAAACACCTTCCATTCTCGATACAAACCTTTAATTATATTCTCCAACATTGCAAACACAATTTTGCTCACAGCGTAAACAGTCATTACATATTCGGGAGGTCATCACGGTGCACTAGATTGCATACTTTCTTGCGTTTTCTAATGTGCTTTCTCAACAAATTCAGCTTCGTCCCGTCTTTTAATAACCGTGTTCCCGCAGCGGCGCTGAGCAGAGCGCACTTCAGAAAAGAAGCAGGATGTGTGTGTGTGTTCGTTCAAGCTAAGCCTCATACTCCTTGGTCGGTAACTGCTCATCAATGTCAAAATATATGAGAAAACCAATCAAATCAGAGAAGGCGGGCTTTATGTGCACACAGAAGCGGATGAGGCTTAGGGATGGGGGTGGACCCACGGCAGCTCTCGTAAGAACGTGAATGTGCTTTCACTTCAGAGAGTGCTGCACTGTGAGTAACCACATGGACCGCGATCCACGTGCAACGCAAACTCGGTGTATGCGCAGTGAACTAGGTGCGCTCATGACTCACGAGATAACCATGTGAAGTGACGACTTTGTCGCTCTTTTTTTGCTCGAGATATTAGTGTTCGGCGACATTAAAGAATTGAAAATACTAAGACAAATAGGGAGTTTGGCGGTTCCACTTCAAAAACATCAACATAACAGGAAAAATATTTATTGCTGGTTTGCGTAATATTCCGAATATTCATATTCTGCGTTTCACTGATTTTATTCCTTTCAAGAAATTTGAATTATTTTTTTTATGCAAGTGAGATTAATAAATTCTCACAGTTAGTCTGGAAAGCTGTCAGTCAATACATGGGAAAACAAAGTAACTCAGATATTTTGTTGTACATTTAAAAGTAACGCATTACTTGGAAAAAGTAATCTGATTACACACCTTGAGTTAATTGTAATGTGTTTCCCCAACACTGGTAATCATACACCTCAGATATAGAGACACATGTCCGTATTATGGGCTACAAAACCAGTCAAAACGCACATCTACGTGTTCAAGTTTTATTATTTATCTGTTTAATATAACAGCAGAAGCCTTCAGATTAAAAAGGTGTTCAAGGTGTTGAGAAACATGCATTTAGTCAAGTGTGCCCAATAGAAATCGTTCAACCTAACGTGTCTCTTTAATCGCAGGCATCATGGTGAACTTCGCAGCCGCCATCCGTGAGCACTGGGTCAATATTCTGGTCCCTCTGGGTTTTGTCATCGGCGTTTATCTGGACCGACGGAACGATCAGAAACTCACAGCGTTCAGGAACAAGAGTGCTTTATACAGCAGGTCATGTGACCTCCTGTAGAGACGACTTAAAATCACGGTGCGTTTTTGCAAACGAGTGATTTGTGACTGTGTGTGTGTGTTTCAGGGAGCTGAAGCCGGGCGAGGAGTACACATGGAAGTGAGGCTCCTGCAGGGATGTTTATTGAACCCGAGTGTGTGAATCATCCGTTCAGCCGCTGTGTCTCTGGTTGCACGCATGTTAGCGCAATAAATGTTGCATTTAGTTCTGTAACGCCTTGGAGTTTTTCTTTACTCAAGTCATTTGAGTGGCTCTCACTACATTAACATTTAATTAGTTGCATCACATCCATTTTGATTTTGTTGCATCATCTTTGTTGGTTAAACGTAATTATAAATAAATATACAGTAATACCTCGGTTTACGAGTTTAATTCGTTCCAAGAGTGAGCTCGTAAACCAAATGCTCGTACACCAAAACAAGTTTCCCCATAAGAATGCACTAAAAATCTATTAATTCGTTCCAGACGACCATAAATGCCCATTTTAAATATTTTTTTTGGGTTTTACCCTATTAATTACAGTCAAAATTATAACCATTAAGATCTCATTTAAATACTAATTAACAATTGACGATTAAACTATAAAAATACTTGACAATTTACTGTAATGCACTTCAGGTTTGAGCTTCCTGCTTGGAGGAGAGAGAGGAGGGAAGAGGGGGGAGCGGGCAAAGCAAGGATTCAAGTGCAAAGGAGTGAATTTATTATAATAGTGTAGAAAACAAACAAAGTGATAATCCAGAGTTGTATCACACATGGGAGCTGCGGCCGTGAACAAACACGCGCTGTAGCCGCGACTGAATGCGCTGGAGCCGCGACTGCGAATGAACGCGCGCTGGAGCTGCAAATGAAGGACTGAAGAGAATGAAGAGAAGAGTGGAGAGAAGTGAACTAAATAGGCAGATGATATGAGAACGAGGTGTGTCTCTCTCTCTCTCTCACACACACACACACACAGGCAGAACTAGACAATGAATTCATGAACTGTGGCAGTTACGGTACTGTATGTGTATATTTCACTACGTGAACAACAGCGATCACAATTAATTAATGTTACAATAGGAGGTAAAACCGATGTAAATCACTTATAAAAGTATGCACTGTGGTGAATGATGCAGCCAAACCAAGCAACGCTGAGAGAATGAGTGAGTTAAGGGGTGATAAAGGGTTTGGAACGCCTGACTGTGTTATGAGAGGCTGTCATTAGGATATTTCCTGTAAAAATGCGCAGACCATGCTGAGCTTCCACACAAAACTGTGCGTGGGTGTGGGTACATTTTTTCTCGTACACCGATACAATGCTCGTACACCGATTTTCTCGTATACCAAGTCGCTCGTAAACCGAGGTATCACTGTATAACTTTAAGATAATATGGCCTAATATAATCTGCAATGACTTTTCATGCTGTATTTAAATGCAATAGCATAATTTGTCAGAAGACACAAATATTAAACTATATTAATGCTGTTTTAACAAATTTGTTTTCCCAAAGTTTATGGATGGCCTTGGCAATGGATAACAATCACTGATTTAAAGGTGTTTGTTTAACTTCAGCAATTATTGAAATATTTATACATGTAATGTATTCATTCAATAATATTTTTGGTTTATTATTTAAAATTTTATGACATTGCAATATTTCAAAAAATATCACGAGATGAATTTTCGATTACAATAAATATTTTTAAAATGTTTTCCAATAAATGCAATATTTTAGATTGAAATCGAGTGAAGACTCGATTGAGAATAGTGTTATCTGCAGCTGTTAAAGAAATCAAATAAGAGCACAGTGTAATCATCTGTACATATATACAGGCTTTTAGTTCCTGGTCACTTGTTTTATAAAGAAATACTGTGATTGGCCCAGAGTTTGTGTTTGTAAGAGAGAGATTAAGATTTTTTTCTCTTCTGATTTTAACAATCGAATATGAAAATCTGCTCTGCAGTCGTACAGGTGTGTGTAATAGAGAGACTTCAAGAGTAGCTTTTTTAATTGACTGATTTTATTTCACATAAAATTTGAACTGTTGCAGTCTTAATTCCGTGTGTGTGTCTATTTTACACAATGTTTTGGGAGATCAACCGTTATTCCAGAGGGATATGCATGCAAACACATTTACCAGAAAAGCTCAAGAAATTCAAAACTACTATTCAGATGTTTTACACACTGGATCATTTTAGCTTATAAAAATTAGTGACAACCCTCAGTTTCTTTAGCCATAAAATACTAGTTTCCCTGAGCCGTCAGAGGATGGGCGGTGTGGATCAGTCCTCTCTCAAACAGCAGCTCGGCCAGAGACATCTGCAACATGAGATTCATTTCAACACGTGCATAAACACATAAATGTTTGCATTTAATAACGAACGAACCGTACCTTAGCCTCCGCTGTCTCACATGGCAAACTGGACACAGAGACGAACTTGGGGTATGAATGAATCAGAAACTCCATGGCGTCCACATGCTGTTGAAACACCATCAGTCAGATGTGTAATAAAGGTGAAGCTGCAGTCATTAGAGACCAGAGTCCAGGTTTACCTCTGCTTTCATCTCCATGTTCTTGGGTTCTTCTTTATGATAGACTCTAGAGTTCTCAGTGGTGTAATAAAGACACACAGTGTCTCCATCACTGCACAACCTATGAAGACAAGTTATGTTTTAGACCATGGGTGTCAAACTCAATTTTCTGCATTTTCACCAGGGGTGCATTTCCTTCTGCCTTACCTCGTGGGCCAGAGTTTGACACCTATGTTTTAGACTGAGAAGTGTTACAGGAAAATGACGTTTTAGATGAGGTATAAGAGAGACGATTCAGAAATCCATTCCCGCTTGGCTTGTATATACAGTAGAACCCCGACTTACGAAACGCTCTACGTACGAAAAGTTCAACGTACGATAAAAGATTTCTGGGGTTTTTCCGCCCGAGTAACGACAAAATGATCGAGATGCGAAAAACGAAATCGTGGCCGAAGCGACGATTTCCGAGTTTTGTTTTGAAATTCCCGCGCCGCTGACCCGGAAACTCGCACCAATCGTCCCGCTCTACCATTGGCTGTCTCCCGGCCAGTGTTGCCAGATTGGACTGAAGATTTCCAGCCCAACTGCAGCTTAAAACCCACCGGAAACTCGCCCAATCTGGCAACACTGCTCCCGGCTCTGACGCTAGCTTTCGCTGCAGCATCCTGCTCTCCTATTGGTCAGCATCGCTCCCATCAGCCTCTGCGTAGCGGCGGTGCACTCCCATTTCATTTCACGATGAAAGTGGAGACGAAAAGGGAGATAATTGAGAAGTATTGCTTGTCATACCATACTGAACAAGCATAGCTTTATTCTAAAATTAAATGTGGTGTTTTCGTAGGGCTTGGAATGGATTAGGCAATTTACATGTAAAAGCCTGACTTACGAAAAGATCGACTTACGAAGCCAACCTCGGAACGGATTAATTTCGTAAGTCGGGCTTCTACTGTATATATTATTTTCTTTTTCTAATTTGAATGATTTTTAATCAAGTTAGGGATTTTTAATTTACGTACACTTCAGTTTATCGTCTATGTAACCAATTATTATTTAAATCCTTTCTTTGCTTTTCTGTATTTTCCCATAGAGTAAGGATGAATATTGTCTGTGTTTTTCACCAGATAGAACATGTTATCAGAATGTCTCGGGTAGCCGTTCTGTTGATAGTTGGAGCCTATGTGTGTGTGTGTGTGTGTGTGTGTGTGTTAATATGGTCTGTATTGGTGAGGTGATTAACTGGCACCATCAGGAGACGGAACAACAAGTCATTCTCGAGAAGCCACGTCACGAACCCGTCAACCATGTGATCAACGAAGATATGCTTCAGACTGTGCTCTTGTGTGGAAAATTACTAGTTTTGTTTAGATTTCTTTCTTTCTTAGCCAATCAGAATCATTTAACCGTCATCATTGATGTAGTTAGCACCCTCTGTAAGAGTATAATTGCTGTAACAATGTTATTATATTTGGGGCGGCCTACGAACTCCTTGTGAGACCTGAAGCTGGTTTCTGGATGAAACTGCGAACTAAACTTCACTAAAACTGACTGCACTTCTGACTCCTGCTCTTCATTCATCATAAATGGTCCTCAGGTCTTTAACTGTAATTCCCCTGCAGGTACCTTGCAGCTCCGGCCCGCATCAGTCTGATGCGAGTTTGGCCCTTCAATTCAACAGCCACATCAAGGGCCTCCCCGTCTCCCCATCGAGCAGGAGCCCCGTACACACTGCTGGCCTTCTCCTCTACAAAACACACACACACACTTCATTGAATGGACATGGTTTAACATACAGCAAACACAGAACTTATATTATTGCGATATCTGATATGAAATGTTTAATTCTTTAAAAACAGAATTGCAAACATATTTTCTGAAGCTCACAGAATTGAAAAAAGATTGCCTTTCATCTTTAAGTATTTGTGTGTTATTGATGGTGTTCAGGCGTGTGAATGGAGCATAAAACAGCCACAAAACTACAGCATTTGTTCATTTTTCCCATTCATTTCCTATGCTGGTCATTTTTGACCATGAAGGTACCAAGAAAGGCCCCATGAAAAAGGTGACCATGGAGGTCAGTTTGACAGCTTGGGTTGAAGATCCTTAACCTTTGCCCTCCAACCGAGTGAGGGATGAGAGGAGGAGCGCGAAAATAAAACCCTTTTTCAATATTCCGTTTCTTTTGGAAATACATCACAGTACTGAAGTAAAGTTGGTTGCAACTTCTGGCTCACAGGGACTTTGGTGTGAAAAACACTTAACGTGCCGCAAACGTATAAAAACAGTGATATTACAAGATCAAATTCACCTTATTGATGATGCATACAGAAACTGTGTTTTGCATTTTAATTCTGTGCATGTCTGTACAGAGAACGCATCATCAATGAGGTGCATGTTCAATTCGGTCTTACTTGTTACAAACCAGGTAAAAATGACTGGCGAGCAGCGGAGGAAAGCCTTGTTTTGCCCTCCATAAAGGCGTGACGTCACGTGAAAACGATGGATGGTCAGACTCACCGGCGGTCAGCAGAGGTGGAAGGCAGTCGTGCAGAAAGTCTTTGGCTTTCTGATCCACAGCAGCATCAACTGGAGCAGAGCGGATCAGTTTCTTCATCAGACCCTGAATGTGTGCAATGAATCCGTCTCTCCGTGGGTCTTCCTGTCGACGCGTTGCACGAGTCACTTCAGAGTCCGTACAGACCAGGAATCAACAGATCAGAGCTTGAAGATTGATGGAGTATGAATAAAAGTACCTTCTCTGAGTTCTGAACGCCCATGAACTGAAGGTAATCGAGCGGCAGCCCCTTCCTGAACTCAACATCGTCTTCCATCGCAATCTCCAGAGCCGCCGGCATCAGCTGCAAACCAAACACATTCACTGAACGCACAATATCACGGAGCAAAACCTACATTGAAAGGTCCGGAAATATCACATTTCACCCGAAAAATAAGGAAGCATATAAACCCACCAAATCTTCTACTAGAAGTGACAGCGTTACACAGCACTGATATAACACACACACACACACACATTTGGAGGGTATTAGATGTCAAGCCTTGGGTGATTTATAAACCATCACATGAGGGTGAGTAAATAATGACACTTTAATGGCACTAAAACAGGTTGATTTTCTTGAAGTAATGTGAGACTGTACTTTCAGGAGCAGATCTCCCCAGCTGTTCCTCTGGAAGGAGGAGACGGTGATGTGCATGGAGTGAGCGTCGGGCAGACAGTCGCCCTGATGAATGAAGCCACGGGGAAAATACAGCAGATCACCAGCTTCCAGCACCACGTCCATGATGGGCTGCCCGATCTCTTTCGGACTCAAATTAGCTTGAGAAGAAACACAACCGGCAAGAGTTTATCCCCTTTAGAATTAATTATTTTAAGGTGTTCGTGATACAGTGTAATTATGCATTGAAGTGCTGTGTAATATTAATTAACAACATGCACTTATTAAAGGGTTAAGATTGGGCTTTGGTTTAGGGTCAGTTGAGTGTAATTACATTCACATTTCTGCTTTTAGCAGACGCTTTTATCCAAAGCGACTTGCATTGCATTCAAGAAACACTTTGACATTCTAATCAGTTCTTGCTTTCCCTGGGAATCGAACCCATGACCTTGGCGTTGCAAGCGCCTCGCTCACAAGTCATTAATTTTCCTGAAGGAAATTAATTATAAACAATTTATAGTTATGACTACAGTATCTACATGTAACATGCGTAACAGGGATAGTGTAAACAATTACTACAACACTTATCAGGTTAGTTAAAATGAGTAGCTATAAATGTAAAGTATGTACTTACGGCTGGACACCAGCGGCAACAGTTCATCTTCAGAACTGAGGGAAGACAGAGGAGTTACTAGTTAACACTGTATATCTGCACTCAATACAGTTGAAAATGTTAGTTTACTGTATTTGAGTCTGATGTGTTACAGTTGAGGTTTAAAGGGTTCCCATTATGTTTTCTCCTTGTTCATCCGTCTGAAGTGTGCAACTTTCTGATCATGAAAAAGCATAGCAGATCACTCACCGAGGGTTGTACACTCTCCAGTGCTTTTTCCCCTCCAGCTGCACAACGAAAGCCTCTATATCATCGTAGTGCGGAGCAAAACCCTGCGTCCCTGGAGGCGTCAGATATCTGAAAATCATATCACGGGTAAATGATAACCGACCGTGAAGAATCACACTTTTATAAATTATGTTTGCGCATCATAACGTACACATTTGCGCCCGCCATACTACCAAACTTCTCCTGGAGAATGGAAAGCACTTGCCACACGGTGGAGGAGAACGCTTGAGGATTGAGCATTCTCAGAGAACAGCCACTCTGACAACAGACAGTAAACACCATCTGTCAATAAACTTCACACTTTCATAGTAAAACAAAAACTGGGGCTTTACAGAAGTGTTATGTATATAGAAATCAATGACAGCCCTCCTAATTTAAGAACGTCCACTACTAAGGGGGAGGGATTACACATACATATATTACACTACCATTCAAATGTTTTTGAAAGAGGTCTCTTATGCTCAAAACAGCTGAATTTAAGTTTTACAATTTATTAGAACGGTTTTTAATGTGAATATATAGTAAAGTGTCATTTATTCCTGTGATTAAAGCTGAATTTATTAGATGATAAATACAGTAAAAAAGTGCAATATTATATCAGTGTAAAACAGCTGTTTTCTATGTGAATATATAGTAAAGTGTCATTTATTCCTGTGATTAAAGCTGAATTTATTAGATGATAAATACAGTAAAATAGTGTAATATTATATCAGTGTAAAACAGCTGTTTCTATGTAAATATATAGTAAAGTGTCATTTATTCCTGTGATTAAAGCTGAATTTATTAGATGATAAATACATTAAAACAGTGTAATATTACATCAGTGTAAAACAGCTGTTTCTATGTAAATATATAGTAAAGTGTCATTTATTCCTGTGATTAAAGCTGAATTTATTAGATGATAAATACAGTAAAACAGTGTAATATTATATCAGTGTAAAACAGCTGTTTCTATGTGAATATATAGTAAAGTGTCATTTATTCTTGTGATTAAAGTTGTATTTTCAGCATCATTAATCCAGTCTTCAGTGTCACATGACGATTTGATGCTCAAGAAATATTTCTAATTATTGAAAACGGTTTATTCTTGTAGGAACCATTCTTTATTAAATATCAAGTTCAAAATAAGAACATTTATTGGACTAATTTAATACCAGTCATCATATAAAACATCAGTTTCATGCATTAGGGAAATGTTAATGATCTGTACCTCATAAAAATCCCACACCGTGTACGGTAACGCTCTTCCGGGAGGATTGTGTGTCTCTCGCTTTCCGTTTGTGTAGCTCGTCACATCCAGGTTCACTCCATACTGCACATCATGCTGAACAAAACACTGAACATTATATCCGACATACAGATTCCCTCTGAACCAAAGAACAACAATGGCTTACGTTTCTTAAGATCTGGTCAAACTCCGCGGTAGAAAAGAGTCCTTTGTAAAAATCTGGATTCTGCCGTTGGATCAGCATGGGTTTCTTCTCCCAATTATTTCTATAATGTGGACAAAGTAAGACATACATCTTTGATCCAAAGCAACTTTCAGATGACTTACTAGAAAACCGAATGCAAACTGTCCAAGACAATGATCATATTTAAAACCAATATCAAAAGAAAGTAGATGACAACAATGTAGAGCTGCACGATTAATCGTTAAAACACTGTGATCTTGATTCATAAACCCACAGGATTCCTAAACGACAACAATTCATCTTGGTGTATTAATCCGTAGACAAGTGTGATCACAGCCAACCCTCAGATCTGCGTTCTGATCCAGAGAATGTTTAAGTTTCACAAACAGTCGGTATCATTATTATTACTGTGTTACAATCATTCAAATTAAACCACAGAAGCACAGGGATAAAAGAGATAAAACACTGATGTCTACCGTAAAGATTAAAATACAGTAAATCGAGCAAACCAGATGAGAAGTAACTTAACTTATTGTATCAAGTACAGTAATACCTCGGTTTACAAGTTTAATTCGTTCCAAGAGCTCGTAACTCAAAATGCTCGTACACCAAAACAATTTTTTCCATAAGAATGCACTAAAAATCGCTTGATTCGTTCCACACGACCATAAATGCCCATTTTAAATATTTTTTTTGGTTTTACCCTATTAATTACAGTTAAATTTATAACCATTAAGATCTCATATAAATACTCCTTCAAAAACACTGATTCATTCAGAAATAAAACAAGTGTTTATGAATCACTCATTCAGACTGATTTTTTAAAAATTCAAATTAATGTTTTTTTTTTAAATTAGAATCAGAATCAGAAAGAATCAGAAAGAGCTTTATTGCCAAGTGTGCTTGCACACACAAGGAATTTGTCTTGGTATTGAAGCTTCCAGTGCACATATACAACACAACATGAGTTTACATAGCAAATAACAATAGCAATACATAACATACACAGTACATGTGGTCACATGCTGGGATTTTTTGTATGGAGTGGGAGCGGGAATAGACAAGGACAGGATGTCAGCCATAACATCCGTCTGCATTGTTTTACTTTCCCTGCGCTCTGCCCAGCATTTTATCTCTTATTAATTAATTCAACTGTTCAAGAGTGAAATAGCCTGTGGAAAGAAACTGTTCCTGTGCCTAGATGTTCTAGTGGCCAGTGCTCGGAGTCGCCGTCCTGACGGTAACAGTTCAAACAGGGTGTTTCCAGGGTGAGCAAAGTCTGTGATGATTTTACCTGCTCTCTTTTTCACTCTGGAAGAGTACAGGTCCTGGAGGACTGGCAGGGAAGCACCAATAATCCTCTCTGCAGTCCGGATTGTGCGATGTAGTCTCCCAATGTCAGATTTGGTAGCTGAACCAAACCAGACAGTGATGGAGGTGCACAAAACAGACTCAATGACGGCCGAGTAGAACTGTATCAGCAGCTCCTTTGGGAGGTTGAGCTTCCTCAGCTGACGAAGGAAGTACAGTCTCTGTTGGGCCTTTTTTACAATGGAGTCAATGTGATTGTTCCACTTCAGGTCCTGAGAGATGGTGGTGCCCAGAAACCTGAATGACTCCACTGCTGCCACTGTGCTGTTCATGATGGTGAGTGGAGGTAGAGCAGGGCTGTTCCTCCTGAAGTCCACTATCATCTCCACCGTTTTGAGCGTGTTGAGCTCAAGGTTGTTATAACTGCACCAGACAGCCAGTTGTTCAACCTCCAGTCTGTAAGCAGACTCGTCACCGTTTCGGATGAGGCCGATGGCGGCGGTGTCGTCTGCAAATTTCAGAAGCTTCACAGAAGGGTCTTTAGAAGTGCAGTCATTGGTGTACAGGGAGAAAAGCAGTGGGGAGAGAACACACCCCTGGGGGGCGCCAATGCTGGTAGTGAGAGTCCTGGATGTGAGTTTCCCCAGTCTCACTCGCTGTTGCCGGTCTGTCAGGAAGCTGGTGATCCACTGACAGATTGAGGATGGCAAGGAGAGCTGGGTCAGTTTAACTGTAAGAAGATCAGGCATGATGGTGTTGAAGGCCGAACTGAAGTCCACAAATAAGATCCTTGCATAAGTCCCAGGTCTGTCGAGATGTTGCAGGATATAATGCAGTCCCATGTTGACTGCGTCGTCCACAGACCTGTTTGCTCTGTAGGCAAATTGGAGAGGATCCAGCAAGGGTCCAGTGATGTCCTTCAGGTGGGCCAGAACCAGTCTTTTAAATGACTTCATGACCACAGATGTGAGAGCGACAGGTCTGTAGTCATTAAGTCCAGTGATTTTGTTTTTTTTGGGGACAGGAATGATGGTGGAGCGTTTGAAGCAACGGGGAACTTCACACTGCTCCAATGATCTATTGAAGATCCGCGTGAAGACTGGAGCCAGTTGGTCAGCGCAGGCTTTCAAACAAGCAGATGAGATGCCGTCTGGGCCTGAAGCTTTCCTTATCTTCTGTCTTTTGAAGATTTTGGTTACCTGCTCCACACAGACCTTAAGCTCTGGTTGGATGGCGGAGGGGGGGAGAGGGGGAGCAGGAGGTGTTGGAGGACGAGTGAAGTGTAGTTCAGAGTGGTTTTGAGGTGTGAGATTGGGTTTCTCAAATCTGCAGTAAAAGGTATTTAGCTCATCCGCCAGATGTTGATTCTCAGCAGGTCGGTGGGATGGTGGCTTGTAATTGGTGAATTAAACGGCAGCAATTAACATTTTGTCAGCACCTCTAGTTCATGAGGTTATGTTGTTTAGTTGTCTATTCAGGCTTTCCTGTGTCTCTAACAGTAGAAAGTGGCGCTTGCAACACCAAGGTCATGGGTTCGATTCCGAGGGAAAACAAGAACTGATTAGAATGTCAATGTGTTTCTTGAATGCAAGAAGTCTCTTTGGATAAAAGCGTCTGATAAATGCATGAATGTAAAAAATACACACACTGGGGGAACACACATGGTAGAATTGTGATCACAAGGGAAGATATATGAATAATGTCGGTAACCAAATACAGTGAGTTCACTTATCCCGAGTCATGGTTAACTCGCCAATACTATTATGTCGACGTTTTTGAAGTGGAACCACCAAACTCCCTATTTGTCTCATTATTTTCGATTCTTTAATGTCGATTTGTTAATGTCGGCAAAATCTAATATCTCGAGTCGAAACAGGGACGAATTCGCCACTTCACATGGTTATTTCGTGACTAATTTGCGTACCTAGTTCACTGCGCATGCGCTGAGTTTGCGTTGCACGTGGATTGCGGTCCGCTCACGGTTCACTCCCTGTCGTTGATCTCGTATTGAGGGATAACACGCTGTAGCAACCATATAATTAAAGGTTTGTATCAAGAGTCAAAGGTGGTTTTTATTGTGTTGGTTTTACATATGCTTTTTGTTGTTAGCAAACACAGTACAGTGTATGTAAAATTTTTTAGAGGAATGCCGATCGCTTCATCAAACAAATCGTGGCAACACTGTTGTGTAAAAAGACAGCAAAAACTCGAGCATGAACATTCTCATTTAATAACTCACATCAATACATTATTATTCTTCTTTCTTGCGAGGGTTGTTGTCTTTTGCGCTCTGACAGCTCACAGCTGGCTGCGCTTCCACCATCACTCTGACAGCTGGCGCTGATTGGCTGTCTGACCTGTCAATCATGCAAGAAGACGTGATTGGCTGTGCTGCATGAGAGCGGGCTCTTCTCGTCTCATCTCATCTGATGATCAACACAACACACTTAAAGGGACGAGCACAGCGGGAGAGACTGCTTTTCTGTTCTGATTCTGACTTGTGTTTGTTTTTTTTATTGTGTGAATTTCGCGCACAAGCACTGTGTACCGAGCCTGAACAGTTTTGGATAATTGAAGTCATGCGAGCAACATTTGAAATGTGATCTTACACAAAAAAGTTAATCAATCTATGGGTGGCGGGTTATGCCAACGATTTTTTTACACAAATACGTGCGGATTATCTGCGTCTGCGGGTTATATGTGGGAAAATATATGTAATATGGGTTATCGCGATGCTTTTTTGCAACTCCCGAGGCCGTCGACATAACCGAATTCCACTGTAGTTGACGGTAGCCATTGACTTGCACAGTGGGGGGAAAAATACCATGGAAAACAAAGACTACTAACTGTAACCAGTCTTCAAAATATCTTCTCTTGTGTTCAGCAGAAGAAAAACTCGTGCAGGTTTGGATCAGCATGAAGGTGAGTAAAGGATGACAGAACTATCAGGATGATTTGTATTATTATGGTCATATGGTAGTGAGAATTAGTTTTTGCATTATAGTATTGAGAATGTTGAAGGTCAGCAATCTCAAATTTGTGTTTATAATTGTGCATTTTAAGTCATTTATTTCTATAGTGCTTTATACAATATAGATTGCTTTACAGCAGCACCACAGTAATAAACAGGAAAACATTACCAATGCTGCAGAATTCAACAATTACAAATCAACTTCAATTTCAAGTGTAAAGCAGCTTTACAGGAGACAAGAGTCATTATTCAGCTAAAGTCAGTTGAGTGCTGATTCAACTCACCTCAACAACACCATCAACTGGACAAAGAAACTAATTCAGTTGAGCTATAAATGCATGTGTGTGTTTCTGCGTTCTCAGACCTGAGGAAGCTTTTTTCATGGACTGGGTGAATGAGCCACTGGAACAATCTGCTGGCTCTATCTCTGCTGTCGTTGACCTTTGTCAGATCCGTGAGGAGCGCGTCAAGAGCTGGACTCTCACATCCCGCAGCGGCATCGGTCTCGCAGTCCTGCTCCTGGAGAAACAGAAGATCAGATCTCCACGGACGCTCCTGCATCTGTCGGTGTGCAGCGAGACACTTACTGGTTTAGGTTTCTCCTCACGACTGCTGCTGGGCCTCACGCGGGACTTCAGCACTTTCATTCTTTTCTTTTTATTTGATTTCTTGTTCGATTTTAATTGGATGCCATTCTCCTTCTTTTTGATTTTCTTTGCTGCTGGTGCCTTAGCCTGCAAAGCAGAAGTCATGCAACTCAATTTACAGTCCTTACAAAAAACAATGGTGGTTATACCATGGTATTATTTTGTAATTCAAGGTATTCAATATCTTATTTGGACCCCTAAATGTGATTATTCTGGTGCGAGGGAGACCACAATGTTCTTCATGCATGCTTGTTTAAGAAATGAAAAGCTACACACTCCATCAATCAAGGTGTCACAGTCACGTGCGTGTGTGTATGTGTGTGTGTTCCCATTGAAATTTCCTTCATCTGTCACGTCAGCCACTCCCCTTGTTAGTCTCGTCACCTGTTCCCCATTATCTTGTGTATAAAAGCCTTCATGTCTTCCTTTATCAGTTGTTGATAATGTTAACCATGTGTGTGTGCGCTCTGTGTTTCCTTGTTATCTTCTGTTTTGCACAAGTGTGCTCTTTTATTTATATTTAAAGTGTTTTTGTTTAATAAAGAGAGTTTTCAGTTGAACCCTGCTCTCCATGCCTTCATCATCCAACGCCAATACACCGTGACACAGGGTTTGAAGAAGTGCTGGCAAACATATAACATGCTAGACACATAATAATCATCCAATCATAGACTCTTAAACGTGAATAAATAGCAGTGTATTTTCATGCATAAACCGCATTTATAGGGTGAAAAATAAATATGCATAAAATGTTTAGAAAATGTTTAGTTGATATGCTTTTACATCATTATTGTTTAAATAGTCAATACAGTGCTGTACAGTTACATGTAATATTTATTTAAATTTGTTTTAAATCTACTTGTTTTAATTTAACTATTTTGTGAGTTAGTTTATTATTTTTACACAGTGATAATGTATACCATTTAATAATTATCATATATAAATACAATGGTATTTAAATGGTACTCAAAGAATACTTTTTTATTGTTGTTAGAGAGTTAATAGAGAGATTTTGTACGGTGTTTATGTACATTATATTAGAATTCAATATTGATGCTTGTCTTAACAACTTTTCAGTGAAATGAGTAGCTTTACGTGCCAAAAAAATAGAGATTTTTCAAATGCAGCCTTTTTACCTTCACTTCTTGCTTTGCTGCTCCTGATAATGACTGATAAAAAGATAATGCCGACATGTGTTTCTTTTCCATGGCTCAGTTCTGGACAGCAGCATACATGAGACACATGAGCGCATTTCCTCTGCGGGGAGACAATCCAAACAAACAGCGCTTGCACTGCCATCTACAGACCTGGAGCTGCAACTACACGTTTAAAACAATTCCCTTTTTATTCAATATAATATATCAAACACACACATATCTGCACGATTATCAGCGAATTAATTTTTTCTAAATTTGTTGTATGCTGACATATTTTGCAAAACCCCAGTAGAAGGGAGTGTAATCAGACTCCCCACTCTTAACGCTGGATGGCAGCACGTGCACGGGTACGCCGCGCGAGTGCCCGTGCTGTCGCGCACGCGCATCGCCGCTGCTGGAGCGAGTACGCGCTTTGCTGCACCTCAGAGACCGAGCTTTTTCAGCGGACGTTAACCGGGCCGTTTTTCTGCCCGTTACCGACACCACGCACACGCTGGAGAACAGCAGTACGCGAGGACTGACCTGCTGTCTGATGGACTTATTGTGAGGTAAAGTGAAATAGCGGTTTGCCGTTCGTTAGCGGGTCGGTTAGCAGAGGCTAACATCAAACAAACAGATAAAAATATTATTTTTTTCTCCACAAATTACAGTTAAATGGGATGTACTGTAGTTGTGGTAATGCTGTGATGATGATGACTAATGGGCTTTGGTGGGACTTTGTCTTCTTTAAAATTCTATGTGTCTAAAGTACTGCAGGGAATCAGTGTAAGTCATTTAAATGTGTTGATCTGAATAAAATCATACACGCACTAATATTGTAATTTTTGGCACCTGGTCTGATCAATAATATCAGACACGCACTAATATTGTCAATTATAACGTCTGATCTGATCAATAATATCATACACGCACTAATATTATCATTTATAGCGTATGAGCTGATCAATAATATCATACACACACTGATATTGTCAATTATAGCATCTGATCAATAATATCAGACACGCACTAATGTTATCTTTTTTGGCATCTGATCAATAATATCAAACACTAATATTGTCATTTATAGCATCCTATCAATAATATCAGACACACTAATATTGTCATTTATAGCATCTGATCTGATCAATAATATCAGACACACACTAATATTGTCATTTATAGCATCTGATCTGATCAATAATATCAGACACGCACTAATATTGCCATTTATAGCATCTAATCTGATCGATAATGTCAGACACACTGAGCTGAATTATGAATTACTAATAAGTAATTTATAACATCTGATCTGATCATCATAATCAGACACTCTTATCAAGTAATTGTTTTATTTCATTGGATCTGACTAATAATATCAGACAGTGATCTGATCTATTCTATGTAATAACATGATCCAATGAAACCAAGAGGATGTAATTACTGTCAAAATATTATGTGAAATCCGATTTTTTTTTCATCATTCATAATGTCTAATATTGATAATACCTTAATCTGATTGGCTGTTAGAATATTACACACACTTCTGTGATCTGATCTCACTTGATTGGCTCAGAATATTGAATCTGATTTGTTCTCAGAGTTTGACTTGAGATCAAACCCTCATAACAAGCCTTGCATGTTATAAACAGATTCTGCATGAGATGTTTTTATATCTCATTTAACAATGTCATATAACAATATATTGGATATTATTTATTGAACCCTATTGTGTCTGATAATGTGGACTCATTCAGGCATGTTTGATACACTTTTATCCAAAGCGACTTGCATTTCATTTAAGAAATACATTGACATGCTAATCAGTTCTTGCTTTCCCTAGGAATCGAACCCATGACCTTGATGTTGCAAGCGCTACGTTCTACTGTTTTAGCTACAGGAAAACCATATTTGATTATTTTGACCTGATCTCCATGTTATATGATATATTATGTGTGTGTGTGTGTATATATATATATATATATATATATATATATATATATATATATATATATATATATATATATATACCGCAAAATCTACGGTATATTTTTTTTCATTATTATTATTATTTTTTAAATCTATATAAATTTAAGCTTTTGTAAATCCTCCCAACAGTCTTATATATAAATATAACCCTTTATACACGTAAACAATTTTTTAAACTAAAAATTTATTTTACATGCTTTACGTAAAAGATGAGGTAAAATGTACTGCACGGCAAAGAAGTGCATTACTCCAGCATTACCTACCGCTTCATCAGGCGCTTCGTAAAGTGCTGCAATATTATCGTCAATATCGTCGTCCAGCGTTGTAACTTCCATTTCCACTGTAGGAGTACCAGTGTTTGTTTTGTGGTTGAGGAACATGGTGATCGCAGTTGAAAAATTATATGTACTGTAATACCTTGAGATACGAGCATAATCAGTTCCAGGACGAGCTCGTAACTCAAATTGCTCGTATCTCAAATCATTTTTCCCCATAAGAAATAACAGGAAAAAAATGTATAGAGAGAAAATGATAGCATATAAGGATTCCTGTGGTATAAAATGTGGTTTTAATTATGAGTTCTTACCTTCGAGACAGACGATACAGTAGCGGCTAATGACGACGTGTGGAGGAGGAGGAATAACATAGATAACTCAAACACAATACAGAAGTGTAGTGTTTCTTCCATGTTGTGTATTGGATAGACTCAGAAGCTCATATTTATTATTATTGAACACTCATAACTCGTGCTGCTCCCAGCTTAATACTGGTGAATCACTCGTTGCCCCCGGTAACCCCTGCTGTAAAACCAAGCTGCCTCTAGTGGAGATAATATGCAATTACCCCGTAAATGAGGAGCTTGAGCTGCTCCGAGTGCTTGACTAGCATCGGCGTCTGTAAGCGTGCTCTTATTTCAAATATTTACTCGTATCTCAAAGCAAAAATTTGCTCAAAGGCTTGCTTGTATCTCAGAACACTCGTATGTCGGGACACCCATATCTTAAGGCAGTGGTCGAAAACCTTTTTTTTGGGGGGGGGATTGTTGAAACACACCTCATCACCGCCAAAGCTACAGGGCCACAGCCGCTTGCAGCCTCTCACGGACCGGTCCATGAATTCAATCCGTGGGCCGGTACCATTTGATTCACGGACCGGGGGTTGGTGCCACTGTCTGAAGGTATTGCTGCACATTAGATGAACAGATTTGTCTGCGAGTTGTGCTGAGGTGGTCATTGATTATTTGACATGTTCTGTGTTTGTGTAAATGTTGTTGTTTTCCTCCTAACCATCTGTGAAGGTTGTAACTCATTGCACATTGTATTTGTGAAGAAAAATAAAGATATTTTGTCCCTCTGCCCTGATAATGGTGACCATCTGTGCTTGCAATGTAGTGCCAGTTCAGGCGTGACTAAAAGAAGCACTAAATCCCCAAACTGTTTTATTGGTCTAACAGCTCTTATTATAGGTGTTGTGTGCTTTAGATGTGTGGAGTCTTTATGTAGGCATTTTGTTTACCTAATAAAGAGTTGCATGCTATCTTATGTTGGGTTTTGATCTCGTCCTAAACGTCTATGTAGGATTCTGGAAGTTAATGTAAACGGGCAAGGCTTTCTGCTGTTCCAGCTCATTGTTGGTACTGTAGTCTGCTTTGTGATTTTGAGGATAATACAGTAATTCCCCTCAGGCAGCGGGCCAATCGCGGGGGCTCCTCTCCCGCTATCCGTCACTTTCCAGCGGTGTGGGTATGTAGAGGTCTGGCAGCTGTTACTCGGGTCTTAAGATTTTACTAGTGTTAAATCTGTGATCCGGCATAAGGCTGGGAAAAGGGCCTGTTGGGTTTCTGCTTCTCTGGATGGATAACACTGGTGGGATTTTATCTTATTTCAATCAGGTGATTATGAATATGGCTAATGCCATGTGTGCTTTTATTTTAATGGTAACTTGGTTTGATTTAGGAAAATAAAGTTGGGTTGTTTAAGGAATAGTTCACCCAAAATGTACAATTCTGTCATGAGAATGAACCTCATTGGTTCCTGCTGAAGCTCAAACGTGACGCGTAACACGGGAATGAACCTCATTGGTTCCTGCTGAAGCTCAAACGTGACGCGTAACACGGGAATGAACCTCATTGGTTCCTGCTGAAGCTCAAACGTGACGCGTAACACTGGAATGAACCTCATTGGTTCCTGCTGAAGCTCAAACGTGACGCGTAACACGGGAATGAACCTCATTGGTTCCTGCTGAAGCTCAAACGTGACGCGTAACACGGGAATGAACCTCATTGGTTCCTGCTGAAGCTCAAACGTGACGCGTAACACGAGAATGAACCTCATTGGTTCTTGCTGAAGCTCAAACGTGACGCGTAACACGGGAATGAACCTCATTGGTTCCTGCTGAAGCTCAAACGTGACGCGTAACACGAGAATGAACCTCATTGGTTCCTGCTGAAGCTCAAACGTGACGCGTAACACGGGAATGAACCTCATTGGTTCCTGCTGAAGCTCAAACGTGACGCGTAACACGAGAATGAACCTCATTGGTTCCTGCTGAAGCTCAAACGTGACGCGTAACACGGGAATGAACCTCATTGGTTCCTGCTGAAGCTCAAACGTGACGCGTAACACGAGAATGAACCTCATTGGTTCCTGCTGAAGCTCAAACGTGACGCGTAACACGAGAATGAACCTCATTGGTTCTTGCTGAAGCTCAAATGTGACGCGTAACACGAGAATGAACCTCATTGGTTCTTGCTGAAGCTCAAACGTGACGCGTAACACGAGAATGAACCTCATTGGTTCTTGCTGAAGATCAAACGTGACGCGTAACACGAGAATGAAACTCATTGGTTCCTGCTGAAGCTCAAACGTGACGCGTAACACGAGAATGAACCTCATTGGTTCCTGCTGAAGCTCAAACGTGACGCGTAACACGAGAATGAACCTCATTGGTTCTTGCTGAAGCTCAAATGTGACGCGTAACACGAGAATGAACCTCATTGGTTCTTGCTGAAGCTCAAACGTGACGCGTAACACGAGAATGAACCTCATTGGTTCTTGCTGAAGATCAAACGTGACGCGTAACACGAGAATGAAACTCATTGGTTCCTGCTGAAGCTCAAACGTGACGCGTAACACGAGAATGAACCTCATTGGTTCTTGCTGAAGATCAAACGTGACGCGTAACACGAGAATGAACCTCATTGGTTCCTGCTGAAGCTCAAACGTGACGCGTAACACGGGAATGAACCTCATTGGTTCCTGCTGAAGCTCAAACGTGACGCGTAACACGAGAATGAACCTCATTGGTTCTTGCTGAAGCTCAAACGTGACGTGTAACACGGGAATGAACCTCATTGGTTCCTGCTGAAGCTCAAACGTGACGCGTAACACGAGAATGAACCTCATTGGTTCTTGCTGAAGATCAAACGTGACGCGTAACACGAGAATGAACCTCATTGGTTCTTGCTGAAGCTCAAACGTGATGCGTAACACGAGAATGAACCTCATTGGTTCCTGCTGAAGCTCAAACGTGACGCGTAACACGGGAATGAACCTCATTGGTTCCTGCTGAAGCTCAAACGTGACGCGTAACACGGGAATGAACCTCATTGGTTCCTGCTGAAGCTCAAACGTGACGCGTAACACGGGAATGAACCTCATTGGTTCCTGCCGAAGCTCAAACGTGACGCGTAACACGGGAATGAACCTCATTGGTTCCTGCCGAAGCTCAAACGTGACGCGTAACACGGGAATGAACCTCATTGGTTCCTGCCGAAGCTCAAACGTGACGCGTAACACGGGAATGAACCTCATTGGTTCCTGCCGAAGCTCAAACGTGACGCGTAACACGGGAATGAACCTCATTGGTTCCTGCCGAAGCTCAAACGTGACGCGTAACACGGGAATGAACCTCATTGGTTCCTGCTGAAGCTCAAACGTGACGCGTAACACCAGAATGAACCTCATTGGTTCCTGCTGAAGCTCAAACGTGACGCGTAACACGAGAATGAACCTCATTGGTTCTTGCTGAAGCTCAAACGTGACGCGTAACACGAGAATGAACCTCATTGGTTCTTGCTGAAGCTCAAACGTGACGCGTAACACGGGAATGAACCTCATTGGTTCCTGCCGAAGCTCAAACGTGACGCGTAACACGGGAATGAACCTCATTGGTTCCTGCCGAAGCTCAAACGTGACGCGTAACACGGGAATGAACCTCATTGGTTCCTGCCGAAGCTCAAACGTGACGCGTAACACGGGAATGAACCTCATTGGTTCCTGCTGAAGCTCAAACGTGACGCGTAACACCAGAATGAACCTCATTGGTTCCTGCTGAAGCTCAAACGTGACGCGTAACACGAGAATGAACCTCATTGGTTCTTGCTGAAGCTCAAACGTGACGCGTAACACGAGAATGAACCTCATTGGTTCCTGCTGAAGCTCAAACGTGACGCGTAACACGGGAATGAACCTCATTGGTTCCTGCTGAAGCTCAAACGTGACGCGTAACATGAGAATGAACCTCATTGGTTCCTGCTGAAGCTCAAACGTGACGCGTAACACGAGAATGAACCTCATTGGTTCTTGCTGAAGCTCAAACGTGACGCGTAACACGAGAATGAACCTCATTGGTTCTTGCTGAAGCTCAAACGTGACGCGTAACACGAGAATGAAACTCGTTCCTGCTGAAGCTCAAACGCGACGCGTAACACCAGAATGAACCTCATTGGTTCTTGCTGAAGCTCAAACGTGACGCGTAACACGGGAATGAAACTCATTGGTTCCTGCTGAAGCTCAAACGTGACGCGTAACACGAGAATGAACCTCATTGGTTCCTGCTGAAGCTCAAACGTGACGCGTAACACGAGAATGAACCTCATTGGTTCCTGCTGAAGCTCAAACGTGACGCGTAACACGAGAATGAACCTCATTGGTTCCTGCTGAAGCTCAAACGTGACGCGTAACACGAGAATGAACCTCATTGGTTCTTGCTGAAGCTCAAACGTGACGCGTAACACGAGAATGAACCTCATTGGTTCTTGCTGAAGCTCAAACGCGACGCGTAACACCAGAATGAACCTCATTGGTTCTTGCTGAAGCTCAAACGTGACGCGTAACACGGGAATGAAACTCATTGGTTCCTGCTGAAGCTCAAACGTGACGCGTAACACGAGAATGAACCTCATTGGTTCCTGCTGAAGCTCAAACGTGACGCGTAACACGAGAATGAACCTCATTGGTTCCTGCTGAAGCTCAAACGTGACGCGTAACACGAGAATGAACCTCATTGGTTCTTGCTGAAGCTCAAACGTGACGCGTAACACGAGAATGAACCTTGTTCAAACGCCTCCACAGGCACAGCGCCACAGCCGCTTGCAGCAGCTCACGGACCGGTACTATTTCATCTACGGGCCAGTCCGAGAAATCGCTCCGCGGACCGGGGGTTGGGGACCACTGCCTAAGATGAACAAAAGTCTTACATGTTGTTTAGAACGACATGAGGGCGAGTGTTTAATGACAAAATTTTCATTTTTGTGTGAACGATCCCTTTAACTAAACCTCTGTCTGTTGTCCTCGTCATAATCACCCTGATGTGGGGAAATTGCTAATAGATGGGTATTCATTAGAGTCTCATGACAAGTTTCACAGATCTATTTCACAGTCCTACATTAAAGAGACGCTGACAAAGCCGTGTTTGTGCTGGAAAATTGGTTTTATTCCGTGTCTGAGAAACTGTCTAATTGTGAACAAAGCAGACACTTTTCCGTTTTCTTATTCCTGTCTAATTTGAATGGCATCAGTCTGATGTCCTTAATTCAGTCGGCTCTGTACTTGCCCGAGTCTGATGTTCTTTGTTTTTAATGCTTCTAGTTCTCACAAAAGTAGAAGCTGATGTATAATGGCACATTCCCTCAGCACAGACTTCTGGGTGAAGTGTTTCCACAGAATGAAGCTGAGCGTTTGTTAGCCATATTCTTTCTGACATCCCAGTCTGCGTCAGCTCCAGGTTGTTTGAAATGCCTTCATTAATAGTTATATTTCTGCCATATGCCAGGATGATAGGGCAGGATTTTTCATCTATTTCTCTTGCTGTCTTCCTCGGCTGTTGTTGTTGTTGTTATCAGTTGCAGGTTCTGGCCTAATTAGAGTGACCCTACGGTCATCTTACACTGCTCAGAAAGTGGACCTGATACATTATGCATAAATGTAAGTGCTTCTTAAGGTTTCAGGATCATTCTGTCCTGGAAGCACATCAGTCCTGACATGCATAATGTAAATCATTTAGACTTTTTGACTTTAGTGTTGTGGGTTGTTTCCAGCGCATTTCTATTGGTTGCCCTAAATTAAAAGTTAATTTTTTTTAGCTCTTTGCATATCGGCCCAGTAAATCAATAGTCACTCCTGAGTAAAAATTTAGGCTCGATTTCTTCAAATTTATGGGGTTGTTTCATCATTTTATTATCCACCAGGGAAAAAGTAAAGAAATTTTATATATATATATATATATATATATATATATATATATATATATATATATATATATATACACACACACATAAAAAACAAACAAAATCCACTGTAGCATTTCTATGACTTTCCAAAAGAAGAAATGTATATAATTGTCGTATTCCTCCTTTTCTTTCTTATATAAACTTTTTACATGTATGTGTACAGTAATACCTCGGTTTACGAGCGACTTGGTATACCAGCAAATCGGTGTACGAGCATTGTATCGGTGTGCGAGGAAAAATATTCCCTCACCCACGCGCAATTTTTGTGTGGAGAAGTCCTAACGCTCAGCATCGTCATGCGCATTTTTACTGGAAATATCCTAATGACAGGATATTATAATAAATTCACTCATTTGCACATGAATCCTTGTTTTCCCCGCTCCCCCCTCCTCCCTCCTCTCGTCTCCTCAGCTGAAGTGCATTACAGTAAATTGTCAAGTATGTTTAGAGTTTAATTGTCAATTATTAATTAGTATTTATAGGAGATCTTAATGGTTATAATTTTAACTGCAATTAATAAAGTAAAATCAAAAAAATATTTAAAATGGGCATTTGTGGTCGTGTGGAACGAATAAATAGATTTTTAGTGCATTCTTATGGGGACATTTGTTTTGGTGTAAAGCATTTTGGTTTACGAGCTCACTCGTAAACCGAGGTATTACTGTATATGTTTATTTTTTTTCTGGTGGATATAAAGCGTTAAATTAATAGGGTTTATTTTCACAATTTTTTATATGTATGTTTTTATATATATATTAATCTAAGATTTTACAGAACACACACCATCATTCTGCAAAAGCTAAAAGGTTTGTGAAATTAAATGTGTATTTGATATATTTAATAGCAAAGATTTGTTTAAATGAGATAAATGTGTATTTGCTAAATGCTGACGGTAAATGAGAAATTATTAAAACATATTTTATTATTACTAAGTACAGTGGCGTTCGGTTATGTCGACGGCCTCGGGGGTTGCAAAAAAGCGTCAAGATAACCGTTTAGCAAGATAACCAACACCCAATATGGCGATTTATTTGATGAAGCGATTGGCATGTTATAAAAATGTACATACACTGTATATGTTTGCTAACAGCAAAAGGCATATGTGCACCAACTAACAGCAGAGATTTACCAGTATACAATAAAAAACACCTTCCATTCTCCATACAAACCTTTAATTATATTCTCCAACATTGCAAACACAATTTCTCTCACAGCGTAAGCAATCATAACATATTCATGAGGTCATAATGCTGTACTAGATTGCATACTTTCTTATGTTCTGCCTGTCTAATGTGCTTTCTCAACAAATTCGGCTTCGTCCGTCTTTTAATAACCTTCAATCAGCAGCAGCGCTGAGCAGAGCGCGCGTCAGAACCAGAAACAGGGATGTGTGTGTGTGTGCGTGTACGTGCGTGTTGTGTGGCTGTACTAGATTGCATACTTTCTTGCGTTCTGTCTGTCTAATGCGTTTTCTCAACAAGTATGCCCGCGTATTATCACCAATAAATGGCTTTAACCAGCCTTGGAATTCAGGGTTTGATTCCCACTCCTTCCTGTATTTTTGTACAGTTTTGACTGAGACATAAGCAAGCCAGCTAGTTAGCTTTTGTCACAGACAGACAGAGTCTCCAATAACTCCAGATAAAGTCGTTAGATTTGTCGCTAGTCGCTTTTTTGAAAATTTGTGCTAGAGTGGTCTGAAAACTCGCTAAATATAGCGACAAAGGCGCCAAGTTGGGAACACTGACCGCGAACTCAGCACATGCACAGTGAACTCTCAGTCACGAGATAACCATGTGAAGTGGCGTAAATGTCCCTCGTTTTTGCTCGAGATATCAGGATTCGGCAACATAACAGAATCAACAACCCAAAAGAAAATGCTAAGACAAATAGGGAGTTTGGTGGTTCCACTTCAAAAACGTCGACATAATAGTATTGGCGAGTTAACCGTGACTCGAGATAAGTGAACTCCACTGTATATAAAAGCAAATGCTACAATACTTTTTTGTATAGTTTCTTTTTTTTTTACAGTTCACATCGAATTATCTTTTAAATACTCCTCCCTGTATACAGAATAGCCTGTGCTTGATGGAAAATTTGAACATGTAAAGCGATTCAAAAACAATTTCAATATCATGACCACAAATTCTAGGCATATATACACACAGAGTATGTGTTATTGTGAATTGAAAACATTTACATTTACACATTCATGCATTTGTCAGACACTTTTATCCCATTGCATTCAAGAAACACATTGACATCTAATCAGTTCTTGCTTTCCCTGGGAATCGAACCCATGACCTTGGCGTGGTAAACACGTAAAGCACGTGTAGCTCTACGGTTTGAGCTACAAGAAGGCAGAAAAGTTAAGTGAAGCCCCCCCCACCACCCCCCGGGGTTATCAGTAATACCAGTGCTGTCGCAAGTTTATATACTGGTGTGACAATTTCTTCTTAGTGACATTCCTAGAGCCAAACATAGAAGACCCCTGTGGTCGCGCTCACAGACAGCAGAGAAACACCGCGGGTTTGATTCCAGTGGCAGGTCTTCGTGGAATTGGGAATTAAAGGTGTCAGATGATGCTGAATCATGTAGCTGCTTTTTTTTAACTCACTTTTTCTTCAATATATCAGCTCTCTCGGGAATGGAAAAGAGAGAAACCACACAGCATGCAGTCACGTTAAATTAAAGTGCTAATTATAGAACGCGCTGCTCCGTATCTGCGGCTGCAGTCCGGCTGCAGGCTAATGGATGTGTAAATGAAAAGCGTAGCATCGCACTAGCAGCCCATCTCGTCCATAATGGAATCATTCACAGTGGGTATCGCTACCACAACATCAGGTGATCACTGTTTTCCTTCCTTATAAATGTCAGAGGGATATAAGCCAGAAAAGGCTGTCCGACAACGCACGCATTGTGCTTTAAATCCTGGTGATATCAGGCTTCCTTTCTTTCTCTAAAAGTGTCTCAGATGATTGAATTCTCACAGATTAGAGATTCACATTTACATTTCTGCATTTATCAGACACCAAAGAGACTTGCATTCAAGAAACACATTGGCATTCCAATCAGTTCTTGCTTTCCCTGGGAGTCAAACCCACGACCTTAGCGTTGCAAGCGCCACACTCTACTTTCTGGATTCTGTTTTGATGGTTAAACTAGAGTAATCAAAAAGTTAGGGTTAACGTTAACAGTTTTTGTTAAAAAAAAAACTTGCCGTTGCAAGCGCCACACTCTCTACTGTTTGAGCTACAGGAAAGCCTTAAGAGATGCCTTAAAGTCTGATTTTTAGGTGAATAGTGAGGTTTGCAATGTATTGCTCAAAATTGGACTTTACTAAGAGATCATACTTTTGATTTTGGCCAAGGTATATACAGTAATAACTTGAGATACGAGCGTCCCAACATACAAGTATTCTGAGATACGAGCAAGCCTTTGAGCAAATTTTGCTTTGAGATACGAGTAAATATTTGAGATTCGAGCAGCTTACAGACGTTGACTCTAGGTGTTCAGCACTCGGAGCAGCTCAAGCGCCTCATTTATGGGGTAATTGCATATGATCTCCACTAGAGGCAGCTTGGTTTTACAGCGGGGGTTACCGGGGGTGACGAGTGATTCACGAGTATTAAGCTGGGAGCAGCACGAGTTATGTGTGTTCAATAATAATAATAATAATAAATATGAGCTTCTGAGTCTATCCAACACACAACACAGGAAGAAACACTACACTTCCGTATTGTATTTAGATTATCTACGTAATCCCTCCTCCTCCTCCTCCTCCTCCTCCTCCTCCTCCTCCTCACATGCCGTCATTAGCCGCCGAAAACACTAGTCGACTACACTAGAAAAAAAAACACAAGATTTTATTGTTCAAATGACGTTTTAAACTTACATGTAACCCTTTGACGCGCGCGATCGCACGTGGATTAGAACGATCTGTGCGTCTCGTGATCAATTGCTAAATTCAAACGCGTTTTCGCGCGTTGGCTGGCGCTGGTCGCGACTGACGCGCTCCGCTCAGTGTTTGTCATATATCACAGCTATTCAGTTTTCAACCACGTACCTTTATTTTAGGTTTCAGACGTTTAAATACGCTGGACACTCACTGTCATGTATTTCGAGAGAAGGGACTGAATTTACGTGCTGTAAATCTGACGGATCAGATTCTCTGAAATGCGGCGCCTGTCGCAGATCAGCTGACATGATAATTATAAAGGCTTTTAAGTGACAAAACGCATTCACTTCCATATATTTGAGAATTGGAATATCAGGTAATTGATATTTCACAAGTGTGGGAATATTTTGAATAAATAATCAAAACCAAATAAATGAGATACATCTGTCATCCGAGCAGAAACTAAATCTTTACCGCAGATCTCCCATGCGTTTTGTTTTTATCAGTCGCGGTTTAATATTGACCACTGAAAGACGAGCGCAGTGTGGGAGTATTTTAATGTAGAAGGAGATAGAAAAGTGTTTTATAAACTGTTATGTCAAATGATATATAATGATTCCAATGCATATAATGATTCCACTGGATCCGAGCATAACCATATTAATCACAGACATGGAAATGTTTGGAGAGACGAGCCGAAGCAGCCACATCATCGCGTCATTTACTACAACTGTCCGTCACTGTGATCACGTTCAGTTGAAAGAAATATATATACTTTTTAATTTTTTATCTGTTTATTGAACTCATTGTCACGGGCATCACCATGGAAACCGACACACACGCCTCTCGCTACATACAGCTGCAGTTTTGAGACTTATTTCTAGCGGCATTACTTTTAGACTAGTCGGTTCCAAAATTTTCGTTTAAACGACTAATAAATTAGTCGAAAAGCACATCCCTAGTCTCTATAGCAATTAAAAACATGTTTTTTTCCATAGTTATTAGCACTAAAGGGAGTTTTTTAGAGGGCCGCAATGGATTAATTTTTTTCCTGTTATTTCGTATGTGGAAAATAATTTGAGATAAGAGCCATTTGAGTTACGAGCTCGTCCTGGAACGGATTATGCTCGTATCTCAAGGTATTACTGTATTGAAATGGACAAAAATGTCAGAGCAATCTCGAGAAAACCGAATATTGTAAAGATTTAAGGGTGGGCTCTCTCCTGTAAGTAACTATCTGATCATGATTACCAACCACATGGTGTATTGAGTAAAATAAAATTGAAAAACTTAAGCAATGCCTTGGCAAAACAGACAAGCATTGTGGGGATTTTGCAAGTGGTGTTCGCTTATTAACGTCAAGTTTTAATAAATGATGTTGTTTCTCCACCAACCACAAATAAAGGCATTTTGAAAAATACCTTGCACTAGTTGCCTCAGCATTTTTCTCCCTAGATGTGGGATGTTACGCAAGACAAATTAAAGATAAGCTCCCATAAACAGCCTGAATATGACTGAGCAACGATCAGGCACTAGTTGCTCCAATAGTGCTTGTTGGTTCCATTGTGGTGATTTTCTCCACATACCTGTACGCCGTATCTTTATCATTTTATTTATACTTGATGTCTATCTCTCAAGACAAAGATTGAGACTTCTTCTCATGACTTCTCTTGAAGCTGCCTGCAGGCTATGAGAATTGCTTTCAGAGCTTCCCATTCGGAATAAAATTAGGCTACAGCTCCTTTCTCCTCAGTTATTGAGCCCGGAAAGGTGAGCTGGAACAGGGATAAACACATTTACTTTACTTTAGCTTTCCTGTAGCTCAGACAGTAGAGAGTGGCGCTTACAACACCAAAGGTTGTGGGTTCGATCCCAGGTAAACAAGAACAGATTAGAATGTCAATGTGTTTCTTTAATGCAATGTAAGTTGCTTTGGATAAAAGCGTCTGATAAATGCAGAAAAGTAAATGTAGAGAATCAAGATTACATTAGGCAACTGGACTGCCGTATGTTCCCGCATATAATAATACGATAGTTGCAAATCAATTTGCATAATATCCAAGCTGTATCAGAATATTTAAAATGAGTGTATTTTAAATCATATGTATAATTGGCATGCCGGAGGTTGACTGGATTGTATTTTATTCCTGGTAGATTTTTTAGGTCTGAGGCTGTGTCCAAAATCTCCCCCATACCCTTAAACGGGGCCAAGACAGCATTTGTTTTGGTGTCCGAAAACCATAGTGGACGTTATTGAGTGCACTTATTTAATCCCATAATTTCCTGCAATGACAAATGTACCGCTGATGTACACTCAACGGCTAGAGAAGACCCATAATGCACTGTGCTTGTCATCCCGAATGATTTCCCCGTGTCTGACGAGAATCATCCATCCATCCGTTTTCCAAACCGCTGGTCTGATGTGGATACAGCATAATATCATACACAATTCCTTTTCAATTGATTATTGAATCGTTTAATTAAAGTTTGTTTCCATGACGGAGTTTAAGATTAATATTTTCTTGACTACTGGAGCTTCAGTAGAAAATTGCGACGACTGAGGTGAAGCTGGCACATTTCAAACATGAAACTTAAGTCGTTCATCATGAAATTAAAGTGGACCAATTATGCCCCTTTTAACAAGATGTAATTCAAGTCTTAAGTGTCCCCAGAATCCCACAGATGATTGATTAAATTATGCCTAAAATTACCCTTTTGGGTGGAATCACAACGCGCCGTTTTCGTGTGTGTATCTTTAAATGCAAATGAGCTGCCATTCTTTTCCAGAAGTGGGCTGTGCCTCAGGTACTCCAGCAACAACAAAACAGGAGAAACAATAGTTTTGTTGAATATTTTAGTGCTTTTCCACTATTTACTAAGCAAGCACTCGCTAGAAGGACCTATTTTTTTACCGTTCAGGGCCACTCGCACATTCAAGTTTAACTTATTTTAACTTGAACGCTTTCAGGATGACGTTTTCATCGTGAGACGCCGTAAAAGATGCAAGACACGAATGCAATGGTCACGTCCTTCTCCGCAGAAAGCAATGGAAAAGTTGCGCAGTGGAGTGGAAAAGCACATTATCCGTGTTCGTTGATACAGCAGAATATTTAGATTGTTTATCACGTAGCTGAGACAATCTTGTGTTTCCACCCGCTGCTCTAGCGAGGAGATAAACATGGTGGACTGTGTACAGAAACCAAACCTGGGAGGATCTAAGCTAACACGGCAGATTCTGGTACATTACATCACAATGTATAGAAAAGGCGAACGACTCGTTTTGAGACGCTGTTTATGATTTATGGGGAATGTAAAAAAAGGGAGGAGGTGGATTTTTATACAACAGGGTGGTTATGTAACACTGTCGACACACATTGCATATATTTTTAATCACCATTAAAAGGGAATTTTGCATAATGGGTCCCGTTTAAAATTCATAATTTCTTAATAAACATTTCTGTCTTATGCGTGTAATTCCGAAGTCGATGTGCCAATAACTTTGGACTGTCAGCTCACATTCCCTACAAAGTACATGCCTTTAGTGCAGAGCAGAAGAATGCCAAGCATGCAGGCAGTCTTTCATTGTGGAAAAGCCTCACTTTGCTTCATGCAAGACTGTTAGGACGTCCAGATCACTGGAAAGAATGCCTAGGGATGTTTTCTGAATGAAACAAAAAGCATTCCTGGTTCGACTTGCAGTCAGAGCAAGATTGCTGGTGGAGGACGACGCCAGTGTAACTCTCGCTTGTCCTTGTGTTGCTTTCCAGAGTTGATAACATCTATGGAAAACGATATCATTTATCCCAGGGCTGTTTGTTTTTGGTGAACAGCTGTGGAGATGTGGCCTTTTTTCATAATGAACCTTTTTTTAGGACTATCAAGCCTTTTTTCGTTGATTTTTCATATTTTTCCTCCAAAATTCTCGTTAGCATGATGAGATGATTGACTTTAAGGAATATTTTTAACTTTTAGTTATATACACAATAATAGATATACAGTAATCCCTCAGTTAGGTTCCAGGAACCCCCATGATAGGCAAAAAACCGTGAAGTAGATATAGAAATCTAAAGTATATTTGTTTCATAATTTTTAGCCTTAGAAGGCGCAGAACGTTTGGATGGCATCGTAGGGCTCAAACAAATTCACAATGTTACCCAAAAAAATCCAGAAAAGTCACTAACACCACATGCGGCGTACAGATGCGTAGAAGTGAAATGGACAACATGGGATGATGGGACACTGAATGCTGTATTTTTATATATTAATGTACTTTACAATATTAATTTATGACCAAAAATTACTATTTGTAATAAAAAAAATAATAAAAATGTGGTAAAAATGCGTTTTAAGATGTATCTGCCCTCAGAAACCCGCGATATAGATTTACATATAATATATTTATAAATCCACGATGTACCGAGGGCACGATGGGATATGGAGAGGGATTACTGTACTTATCATTTTATACACTTTTTTTTTTTATATATAGATTGCAAATGTGTAATGGGCTGTAACGTCGTTCTTGGGCTAAAAAATATATAATTAGTAGAAGCCAGACTGTGTTTCGTTACCACAAATGATTTGATTTTAAATCGGGACAGTTCATTTGCCAGGCTGAAACACACGTGGACCTTTAGGGATTGTGTGTGTGCACCAAATCCGGGTGAAATGGAGAGAAATTAGAGTTGAATCCCTTGCTAACACACAGGGAAAACAGGATGAAAATGCTCCTCAATGCCACTGTAGGACGTCTCACGATGGGACCTGTTAGCGCTTGCTAGACAAAGAAAACTATCCATGCACTGGCTTCTGGCAAGATTTGTGAGGCATCCAGCCTGAGCAGAACTAGATTTAAAGTGGAACCAATCGACAGAGAATATTTCAAAGGGTATTATCCTGCGTGCGCTATTTAAAGCCCAATGTGCGGCATCTGAGCCAAAGCTTCGGCCTATCCCTGTCTAGGGTGTTTTACTAATGTTGAATTCAGCACAGAATGTTCTGATAGATAAAGCATAAGTTAATTAAACACAGCTGTTTTATTTCCAGTGAAATATTTTGTGAGCTTGACTTTTCCGAGCAGATAAGAACCAGGTGAACCAGGTGTTTCTAGGTCAGAGGACTTCAATATTGAGTTTATTCGCCCCTCCCTGCCAATACAATGTTAGCAGCGCAGCTTTCCCTTTTATTGATGACAGAGGAAGCAGGTCTATTGACCATAAAACTGTTCTTCACAGGTTTGGAAGAAAGTTTTTCACTGATAATAAAAACTTATTGGCCTACTTTCAGCTTTTTAGATCGAAAAAGTCTGGGAATGAAAAGAAAGGGAGGGAATGCTTTAATGCTCTTGGGAGCTTCCCTGTATTCTGTTACTTAATGCAGGGCTCGTCATTAAGCCTCGTCACATACTTATCCTTCGGACAAGTACATCTCTTTTTTTTTTTACATTTTTCTCTAATGCATGCTTTGTCCTTCATTTCAAATTCTTAAATTTGATCAATAAATTGAATTGGGATGATTAGACACTCCAGGGCTGTTAACAATCAAATTAAATAATTTACACTGAAAATTACAACTGCAGTAAATAATCTTATGAGTAAGACTTTAAAACAACTTTTAAACATGAAACTGGCTATAGGTGAAAGTGTTAGTCAAGTCAAGTCAAGTCACCTTTATTTATATAGCGCTTTTTACAATGTAGATTGTTTCAAAGCAGCTTTACAGGAAAAACAATATAAACAAAGTTTGTTTGGCTGAACAGAAGCCCCAAAAGAGCAGGCGAATCAATACAATTGATGAATTTTAAGTGTTAAGTTTCCCCAACTGAGCAAGCCATAGGCGACAGCGGCAAGGAACCAAAACTCCGGCAGGTGACGTAACGAATGAAGAATAGAATGGAGAAAAAACCTTGGGAGAAACCAGGCTCAGTTGGGGGACCAGTTCTCCTCTGGCCAACAGCCAAACCGTACATGATTATTATACAACAATTCAAGTCCAATATGAAGTCCAATTTGTTAACGAGTGAATTGAGTGATTCATTCAATCGATTCATTCAAACGGCTGATTCATTCAGGAATGATCCGTTGTTTCTGAAGGAGTCATTGATTCTTTGACTCATTCATTGAAGCACGGCTGACGCGTTACGGTTCTTCTGGGATATTTGTTTGGAACGATTTTCGCTGCCGATTCAGAACAAACAATGATCCGTTGTTTCTGAAGGGGTCATTAATTAGCGCTAATTACATAAGCGACTTGCATTAATTAGAACAAAATAGTTAAAATAGTCAAGTTGTGAAATATGATTACAATGTAAAATAGCTTTTCTATTTGAATTCGTTTTAAATTGTGCATATGCATATAAAGTGGTAACTCGAGATACGAAATTAATCCGTTCTGAGGCGGCCTTCGTATAATGTGTTTTTCGTATCTTGGAACACATTTTACATGTAAAATGGCTAATCCGTTCCAAGCCCTCCAAAAACATTCGCCCCTCGTCAACAATCGCGAACCACGCTCACCCACGCTCACTTTCAGAAACCTTTCGTATCTTGAAAACTTTTCGTATGTAGAGCAGTACAATTTTTCGTCTTTGCTTCCGTAACTTGGATTTTTCGTAAGTTGAGCCTTTCGTATCTTCAGGTACTACTGTGTGTGTGTGCGTGTGTGTGTGTGTATATATATATATATATATATATATATATAGAGATATATATATATAGAGATATAGATATATATAGATAGTAATACCTCGGTTCCATACCAATGATCTGTTGTTTCTGATTGGGTCATTGAATCTTTGACTCAACCGATTCATTCAAAGCGTTACGGTTCTGCTGGGATCTTTGTTTGGAACGATTTTTGCTGCCGAATCAAAACAAACAGGCAATAATGCTTCTAAAATGTAAGCTGTCACACAACGGGGAACGTGTGTGATGCGGAGAGACGAGGAACACAGAGAAGGTTTCCAACAGAAACTCCTCATTCATAAACAAAAACAAAAGACTTTAAATATAAACAAAAGACGGCACGCTTGTGCAAAACCTTGGAAAACACTGAGCCGCGAAACACAGCATCCAAACACTGGGCAGCAATGTCTGCGACCGACCAACACATGGGAAAACATGAGCGAATTTATACACAGGATAAATGGGAACAGCTGAATGACTAACGAGGGGAGTGATTGACAGTGACAGGTGCAGGAATGACATGGGAAGAACAAGGAAGTGAACCGACACAAGCAACTTAATATTAACTAGTTGTTTAATAACTGTTGCATGAAATTAGTGTCACACTTTCACGTGATGGTATTCAGGAAAACAGAAACTGTGCTTAGCTGTATAATTTATTTTGAATTTTTACTGCAGTATTTAACTAAAGTTTCTTAAGGGTTAATTGAGCTTTCTTGTAGCTCAAACAGCAGAGTATTGGTATTTGCAATGCCAAGGTCATGGGTTCGATCCCAGGGAAATCAAGAACTGATTCAATGTGTTCTTTGAATGCATTGTAAGTCGCTTTGGATAAAAGCATCTGCCAAATGCATAAAAATGTTAAAACGGCTCATTTGTCTTCTCCTTGAGACCTTGTTACCGTATTATCTACTATCAATCTCAACTTACACAACATCTAATAAGCCTCAGTCAGAATCACTCTCTTGGTTTTGGTGATTCCCTAGGTTTTTTTTCTTCTTATTGATGTTTTAATCAGGTTTCTTGTCTGGTTGGGCAAGTGAAAGAAATTTTTACTTGCCCAACCAGACAAGTAAAAAACACAAGCGTTAATGTCGTGCCCTGGTCTTTCTCTTCATATTGACATCGTAACGCAGAATGCATCTAAGATGATTCAATAAGACTATTGTATTACCTCAGCGGTCTATATTGTTTCAGCAGTGCATTAGGAACGGAGTGACTCATTGGTGGAGATCATCTGGGAGAAAGTACTGCCAAATCTGTCCTGCCCGGAGAAGATGTCCCAAAGTGCAGCTCAACATCTGTCTGATGTTTAAATGGCTTTATGTAGAACATCGATCGAGCTAAAAGCTTGTCCTAGTTAACTTGCGTGTGCCGAGTTATTTTATACAGTCTGGAATTTCATTTTGCCTTGGTCTGAAATCTGAGTTGATGATAAATTGAAGTAACGGTGTTATGCAATGTGTTACTTCCATGTCAAGGAGAGAAACCACTCAGAAACATCATTCATTGAGATGTAGGGAAACATTACATTTGCATCATGAGATTTCTGGTTCATGCAAAATGCATTTTATGATCGACATTAATGCAAAACACGCCATTAAAGTGTTTGGCTGTTGCAAAGGTGTTTAGAGTGATTTTTATTGTGCATGTAGTTTAATATTTAATATTAATAGGGTTCTGTTCAGATCACTAGCATTAACCTCATTAGAAATAATAATATTGATGTTTGGCTTATTGAACATCAATCTTGGTATCTGTTTCTGTTGATGCAATGTCATTTCAGCTGGAAAGGAAGTGGAAAAAGAGGGAAGGAAAGGAAGGGTCTCCTGTGGAAGGCTGGTGGGGACTGATATTTGATGAAAATACATTTTTTTCATTCATTTTTTATTTACACTGGTCCTTCTTGGACTCCTGCCTTCAAAGCAAATTTCACTCTGAGAAAATTGGTAACTGTGTTGTCGGGAAATGTCAGTGCTGCATAAAATATGCTTGCGCTGATAATAAGGGATCCATAATTTCCTGCTTTCATCCGTATTTGCTGCTACTCAGCCGTGGCCAGACTGGAAAAAAATCCTTCCGTTTACAAAACTGGTCAAATATTGGCTTGTGGTAAATTTGCTTTGCCTTCACAACCTTGAGGCAGTGTGAGGATTAGATGGAGAGTTTCTATTCCTGTGAAACTTTCTGGACCTGATCACAGGTCAGTGTGAAGACGTCCAGGTTTTAGTTTTCTATACAGAGAAAAAAAATCTATATTTTTGATATATACTATTATACTACTACTACTATGTTTTGTGGCTTGTTTCCCCCGGAAGTCCATAACATTAGTCATGGTTTCTTGCACCAAACCAGTCATTTTGTTTTACTTTGTTTTTTCTCTGATGCTTAAGTTTTTTAAATTTTTTAAATAAAAAATTATTGGCTTTGTTTATTTTAGAATAGCTAAATAATGTTAAACGTGTATTGCTACGAATTCACTACAGTTCAAAAGTTTGGGGTCAGTCAGATGTTTTTTATTTTATGTTTTTGTAAAGTTTCACCCAAGGTTGTGTTAATTCAAACAAAATGGTCAAAACAGGCAAATTATGAAATATAATGTATAATATAAAATTGCTTTTCTATTTCGATTTATTTTAAAGTGTGTGTGTGTGTGTGTGTATATATGTATATGTGTGTGTATATATGTGTGTGTGTGTATGTGTGTATATATATATATATATATATATATATATGGGGGGGGGGGATTAATTATTAGTTTCTTTAAAAAAAAAAGACCTAACAAAGAACTTCTGATGTTATATATCTATAAATAATAATTGCTTTGTATTGCATTATTTTCACATATGATATTTGTAAATAAAATACTTTTTTCAGGTAGATGGATTGAATGTTGAATACTTTAGGATGATGTTTAATGGGATGCTAATGAAAATATCTTGTTCTGAGCTCTCAAGAGAGGTGAAATGGCCTAATGGTACACAATATTAACTCTGTCTTGCCTATTAAATAACATAAACACAGTTTTAGTCTTCGTTGTGACAAGCATATGCTATTAGTCTGGTGAACAACCACAAATAACAACCCATACAGCAGTGAAAGGAGGAGAAATAATGGCGCTTAATCAGGGAAAGGTACAAAGAATGATTATCCACTTCAGGTGCTCAGAGAGTAAGTGTTTTATCAACCCCAATTTGTCCTTCAGTATCTGCGTCTGTCTCTCATCACTTCAATGTTTCCCTGGAGATTTAGAGTAATTAATCTGAGGAGAGCAGGGTGCTCTTTCTTCTAACACAGTCTGCTAATCCGTATCAATTGAGATCATTTGTATCCAAATTTGTGTACTTCTACAAACATAAAAAAATACATGCAAAAAAGCATGTACTATGGTGCGATGGGAGAGTGCATACCGTATTGTCCTGCATATAACCCGCAGGTTATACCAGATTTGACAAACCCCGCGGGGTGCGGGTTATATAAAGGTGCGTGCTATATCACGATTTTTTTACACGCACTAATATTTCAATATACAGTATTTATGTCTCTGGTCCTTGTACTATCACTCTGACAGCTGGCGCTGATAGGCTGTCTGATCTGTCAATCATGCATCATCGCTTCTTAAGGGACGTGCTGCTGCACAGCGGGAGAGACTGCTTTTTCTTTTTCTTCTGATTCTGACTTGTTTGTTTTCTTATTGTTTGAATTTCGCGCACAAGCACTGTGTACCGAGCCTGAACAGTTATGATAATTGACTTCATGCGAGCAACATTTGAAATTCGCAATGTGAACTTACACAAAAAAGTTCATCAATCTATGGGTGCGGGTTATATAAAGGTGCAGGCTATGCCAACAATTTTTTACCTAAAACCCGCGGGCTATGAGGGTGCAGATTATCTGCGTCTGCGGGTTATATGCAGGAAAATACGGTAGTTTTGGTTTATGATGTTGAATATAAAATACCGGGCAATGGCCAACATTAGTTCCTCAGTGCCTTTTTAGTTTGTCACGTTTACTCTCTCATGTCCTTGTATTGTCCTAAAATCTTAATATACACTTTACATTTATGTTTTGTTATCTGTGTATGATCAGTACAGTATATTAGTCAGGCAGTGGTTTGATAGAAGCGTGTGATTGTGCTGTAGGATCAGTGGCCATGTCTGTTCCATTAAAGGGAAAATCATCCTTCATGTCCTCTCATCCAGAGATAATGAAGCTCTCTGAAATCTTGCATGGCTTTTACTGATGGCTGCATGGGCAAATCTAGCAGAGACGGTCACTTGAGGCGATTCACGTGTTTTTTTTTCTTTCTTGTACGCATGCCTTATGGAGTGTTTGCTCTGTGGGTTTGTTTTAGAACAGCTGCTAAAGCTTGGAGCTAGCTGTCATCGTACCAGATAATGTGTTCAGTGAATAGGACAAGCCTGTGAGGTCATTCTCAGCTCTGACAGTTGGGTAACGAATGGGTGTGAATTGTTTTTTGTGGCTAAAACATCTCCTGCCAATTGCATACTGTAATCGCTAATTACAACGGCGATTTTGGCCAAAGAATCTCTTAGGCCAATACAAATTTATACAAATATATAAATGCTTGACCAGCACATTGCAAGCGTACTGTCTTATAGTAGATACTTCACATGCATACTTGAATTATATTGGTAGACTATGGTGTGAAACAGAGAACTCTGATTGTTAATTGTGAAATGCGTAATTAGAAGTGTCTGCATTCATGTTTTTGTGTAAATTCTGTTTTGGACCATAGACTTGTTGAAGATTGAATAATTGTATACAGAATCTGTCTTTCATATCAGGTCAAAGATTTTTATTCAGATTTCCTGTCTTTTGCATTGATCAGACAACGTGACCAAGCAATGTCTTGACTTTCTGTTCTATGTTCAAATAACTGATACTTGCTCTCTGTTTTACAGATTGAATGCAGTTGAATGGCATGCAGTGTCTCCAAGAGTTCATGACACTGTCATCAATTCATGAGTCCCGACTATGGAAGAGTGATCGGATTATGATGCCGCAAAGAAAAATGAAGATCAGCCATGCCTCCATTGCTGAACTCCAACAACGGCGTTCAGTTTTTACTGCGGTCTGGGACTCTCCTTCTTCTCTTGGATAGTTTCAGCTTCAGCATACGTCAAACCACACGCAAGGCCGTGTTGTTTATGGACGATACCATTCTGTCACGAGAAAGATGAAATTTCCTTTTATTAGAAGTCCCAATTAAAATAAGGACACAAGTTACAAACTCTGGAAACTCGGTGTACAGTACAGATGAAGTTGCATTATGGCAGCTGAATCTCTTCAACAGCTGCATTCACGTATCTGGTTCGGAGGAGAGTGATAGTTGCACAATGCAGCGAAGTGGAGGCATCATCGGAAACAACGGGCAGCCATGGGTACTGCGGCGAGTACGGCTCACCTGGCTCAGTTTCATGCTCTTTTTCATCCTGGTCTTCTTCCCTCTCATTGCTCATTACTACCTCACCACAATTGATGAAGCAGGAGGACCAGATAAGCGCATTTTTGGGCCAAGACCTGGAGGAGAGCTGTGTGAAGCAAAGCATGTGCAAGACCTGTGTCGTATACGGGAATCTGTCAGCGAGGAGCTACTTCAGCTTGAGGCAAAGCGTCAAGAGCTCAATGTCGAGATAGCCCGACTTAACCTGCGCATCGAGGCTTGTAAACGTAGTATTGACAGTGCCAAACAAGACTTGTTACAACTCAAAAATGTCATCAGCCAGACAGAGCACTCTTACAAGGAACTTATGGCACAAAATCAGCCAAAACTGTCGTTGCCAGTAAGACTTTTACCAGACAAGGATGATCCTGGATACCCTCCTCCGAAGTCAGCCCAAAGCTGTCGTTTGCATTCTTGTTTTGATTACGCTAGATGTCCACTGACATCTGGCTTCCCTGTCTATGTTTACGACACAGGATCATATCCTTGGGGTGAGAAGTTGGACCCTCTTGTCAAACAAGCCTTCGCATCATCCGTGAAAAGCAGTGTATATGTGACCAATAATCCAAACATTGCCTGTCTGTACATAGTGCTTGTTGGGGAAATACAAGAATCACCTTCCGCTCCCCATGCTTCACTTTCAGACCTTGAAAAGCAGCTCAAGGCTTTGCCGTATTGGAGGTTGGATGGCCACAACCACCTGCTTGTCCATCTTTCGAGAAAGTCTCTGACTCAGAACTTCCTGTACAATGTGAGCATAGGACGAGCAGCAGTGGCGCAGTCTACCTTCTTTGAACGTCAATACAGAGAAGGTTTCGACATGGTTGTGTCTCCTCTAGTCCATGCTCTGTCTGAGCCCAACTTCCTAGAGGTGCCTCCACAAGTCCCTGTCAAGAGGAAGTACCTCTTCACCTTTCAGGGAGAAAAGGTTGAGTCTTTGAGGAGCAGCTTGCTTGAAGCGCCACCACAGTCCTTTGAGGAGGAAATGGAAGGGGATCCACCAGCTGACTATGATGATCGCATTATTGGCACACTTAAAGCGGTACAAGACAGTCACCTAGACCAGGTTCTTGTGGAGTTCACTTGCAAGAATCAGCCCAAGCCAAGTTTACCAACAGAGTGGGCATTGTGTGGCGAGCGTGAGGACCGTTTGGAGGTACTGAAGGTTTCTACATTTGCCTTGGTGATCTCTCCAGGCGATGGCCAGTTGGTGGCATCTGCTGGCTGTAGCATGAGACTTTTTGAGGCTTTGGAAGTTGGGGCAATACCGGTGGTGCTTGGCGACCACTCAAAGTTGCCCTACCATCACCTCATACGCTGGAGTGAGGCAGTCATTATGGTACCCAAGCCTCGCATTACAGAGTTGCACTTTCTGTTGCGTAGCATCTCAGACAATGATCTTCTGGCCATGCGACGGCAGGGTCGGTTTCTTTGGGAGACTTACTTTTCGACCTCAGAGAGTATCTTCAGCACCATCTTGGCTAGTGTACGAACCAGCATCCAGATACCAGCAGCTCCCATACGTGAGGAGCCTGCCCAGGAGATTCCCCACAAAGCTGGGAAGTTGGCGGGAACTGATGCTAACATGGCTGACAATGGCGACCTTGATCTAGGGCCTGTTGAAGTGGAGCCCCCTTATGCTTCGCCACGCTTCTTGCGTAACTTCACCTACACAGCTGCTGATGTTTACCGCACCTGGAATCGTGCACCTGGCCCTTTCCATCTATTCCCACATACTCCCTTGGACCCTGTACTTCCTTCAGAGGCCAAGTTTCTGGGGTCAGGGACTGGTTTCCGCCCTATCGGTGGTGGTTCTGGGGGATCTGGTAAAGAGTTTCAGGCCGCTCTGGGAGGTAACGTCCCACGGGAGCAGTTCACTGTGGTTATGCTTACTTATGAACGGGAGGAGGTTCTTATGAATTCATTGGAAAGACTTAATGGCCTTCCTTATCTCAACAAAGTGGTGGTAGTGTGGAATTCCCCCAAACCACCTTCTGATGATCTGCTCTGGCCAGACATTGGTCTACCTATTGTGGTAAGCATGCAGTATTTTTTGATTTTTAGTAATTTTCTCATTACTTGGCTAGTAAGCAACCACCTGAAACACCCTAGAAATGCATAGCACCATTGAATCATGGTGGAAAATTTTGTACAGGCAGGCACCACTCAGTGAGAAAAGTCTTAAGCCTGTTATTACTTGGTATTCTCAAAGGCTTAAATGTGATAGAACCTCACAAGCATTACATTCTGCTGTAGATTTGGTCTGCTCTCTCTCTGCTGTCTTTGAAGCATAGCTTTCATGTCTCTAGGGCAGCAAGCCAAATTAGTTCTGGTGATATTAAAGGAAACAGTGCTGTAAGGTTATAATTTGAAATGAAATCCCAAATAGAATGCCGAAATACCCAAAGTTTCTTACTGTCTTCTTGTCTTTGAGATGTCGCTTGGAACTTTTTAATTGAGCGTCTTTAATTATGAATACATGTTGCAAGCTAAGAACTATTTTAATTTTTAATACACAAAGCCTTTGGTTTATTCATCAAAAATGGTTTCCAATTTGTTTTGATGGGAATTTATTGGATTTGTAAGGTTATGTATTTGGATGGCCCAGTAAAACCTCGTTGTGATGCCATGTTCTATCTCGCCAGTCATTCACAATATGTTGACTCAATAGACTTTTTCTTTGCAGGTGGTACGCACAGAGAAAAACAGTTTAAACAATCGCTTCCTTCCCTGGGATGCAGTCGAAACTGAGGCGATTTTGTCGATTGATGATGATGCTCACCTTCGACATGATGAAATTATGTTTGGGTTCAGGTGAGATTTTTGTGATAGCAAGATCATAGCATAGAATGTTTAATAGGAGTGGACAATTGTACAGAATGCTAGTTGTTTTGCATGATCTGCTTTTAATCTGTTTTAGCTGCTAACTTTTTTACCTACATTTTGCCCATTTAAAATTATTTTACCAGTATTTACAATTTACAATTATTTTAAGAATACATTTACATTTCTGCATTTGGCAGACGCTTTTATCCGAAGTGACTTGCATTGCGTTCAAGAAACACATTGACATTCTAATCAGTTCTTGCTTTCCCTGGGAATCGAACCCATGACCTTGGCGTTGCAAGCGCCACACTCTACTGTTTGAGACAGGAAAGCTACTAAATATAGTCAAAAGGCTGTAAATATTGAGATATACTTTTTTTGTGCTAAATCGCAGTGCCGTAATGTTTAATAGTTGCTCTTTTAATTATTTTGTAATTATTGATTAGTAAAACATTACTACCTGAAAATACAATTCTTAAAAATCATTTTCCTTTAAAATATGTATTTTTAGGGGTATTTTGGAGTTCCTTTTTTAAAGAAATATTATTCTGTTTCATTTTGTGAAGTTCATTTTTATCCTTTATATTATTAGAAAGGAATGTGAAATGTAAAAAACAAAAAAAAAAAAAACTATTGGCACTGCTTTAGGCTAAAGCATGTTTAGAATGTTTTATGAAGCAAGGAAAGAAAAACATTTTTTGGAGACGGTATAAGCTGATCTGTTTTCCCAGCTCAGTCTGAGCATTTTTAAGAATAACATTTTTGGTGTGATCCAAAGATTTGAAAAGTGTGTTCTCAGATGCTCATTAACATCTATATGCCTGTTTTAAATGTATTTGTCACAACAACAACAAATTCAATTGTTGTGATCTGTTCAGAGAGTTTAAGCCCAGAGCTGCAGATTCAGTTGTTAGTTTCAGGAAAAGTGTCTAATAAAGGAGAGAAGAAAATTCTCTCCTTCCCTCCTGTATGTCTCTGTCTGTTTGCATGTTTAGACCTTGGTCAGATGAACAGATAATGGAAGATTTCATTTTGGTTGAGAATGATTATTATACAGTAATACCTTGAGATACGAGCATAACCTGGCGTTGCCAAGACGAGAGTTGCTCGCTAGCATGACTTAACATGTTTGCTAGTATGATTTGACACATTACTAGCAATTGTTTAGTGTTATTTTAGCATAATTTATCAAGTTATTAAAATTATTTAACGTGTTGTTAGCATGATTTAGCACGTTAATAGCATGAATTAACATGTACAGTAATACCTTGAGATACGAGCATAATCCATTCCAGGACGAGCTCTTAACTCTAATTGCTTGTATCTCAAATCATTTTTTCCCATAAGAAATAACAGGAAAAAAAAAATCCTTTCCGGCCCTCTAAAAAACTCCCTCATTCGTCCTAATAACAATGGAAAAAACATGTTTTTAATTGCTATAGAGGCACACACAATTCAAGTATATAAGGATTCATGTGATATAAAATTTGGTTTTTAATTATGAGTTCTTGCCTTCGAGACAGACGATACATTAACGGCGGAGGAGGGAGGGAGGGATGACGTAGATTGTGTAAATAACGAGCGGATAATAAATCTACATATGAAAAAGCGGGAGCCCGCAAGCTCATTTTAATCCCTCGCATGACATCTCATCTGCAGCAATACGCGCTCGATCTTCTCTCGACTGCTGTTTTTGCTCACGCAAACACTTTTATTTATTTCATTTTATTTTAGTCGACGAACACGTGGAGTGAACGAGTGAGGCAGTGTGGGCTCCGAGTGCTCGAACACCTGTAAGCTGCTCGTATCTCAAATGTTTACTTGTATCTCAAAGCAAAAATTAGCTTGAAGGCTTGCTCGTATCTTGGAATACTCGTATGTCGGGACGCTCGTATCTCAAGGCATTGTGCATTACAATGCAAAAGATCGATGCTGACATTTCTGAGCAATGCTATTATGAGTGCTGTTTATGATCTTATGAATCCTATGTTTTCAGTTTCTGTTAGGTGGCTTTCATTCTTTCAGTCCCATCTCTTACTCTTTACTCTTACTCTCTTACCACTTCCAGGGTGTGGCGGGAGGCCAGAGACCGGATTGTGGGGTTCCCAGGAAGGTTTCATGCTTGGGATGTAAATCACCAATCTTGGCTCTACAATTCCAACTACTCCTGCGAGCTCTCCATGGTGCTGACGGGTGCGGCCTTCTTCCACAAGGTGAAGCTTTGACCGCTTTGACACTTCCAGAGCCTTATTATCCCAAAAATAGACACCGAGCTCATGCTGTTTTACCCGAGGAACGGCAGCTAATGGGAGCTGGAAACGTTTTAGTCAGTCGAGAACCGATGCTGCTACTAAGTATGTTGTTGTGCAACCAAACGCGTGACAAGGTGCTTCATTTTCCAGCTGGATGAGCGAACAGCACAACATGTTTCATTTATGAGCTTTGCTGTTCAACATCATGGTACTGTCTTGTTCATTTATTTTATTAAAAGCCATCATTTCCTCTTCTCCTCAGTATTACGCATACCTCTATTCCTACGTCATGCCTCAAGCCATTCGGGACATGGTGGACGAGTACATCAACTGTGAGGATATCGCCATGAACTTCCTCGTGTCGCATATCACTCGCAAACCCCCTATCAAGGTCAGTGGACTGTAACTTGAAGCACATGTTCTTCAGAGCCTTTTGGGGATTTGGCCAGTTGGGATTTCAGTTTAGTGCTCAGTCTTGCGGTTTTTGTGTACAACACGTTAAAGTGAATAATGTTAATCCAACAATACATTCTGTTAGCTGCGTGGTGTCTGTTTCCTGCCCACTGTGAAGTTTAATTGAGCCAAATCCTTTCTCTGCATAACTGTTTTGAACATAGAATATGGCCTTATTGGCTCATGTTTTGCAGCACTTTCAGTTCCAGTTAGGACAAATAAAGCCTGGATACATGTTTAATCTGTATACAAAACTAGCTCAAAACTGTATTGACATTGATAAGCTACTATTATCAAAAAAACTTCTGTCCAGATCATACCCTGGTCATAGTTCATCCCCAAATAAAAAAATTAAGTATAGAGGAAAGGAAGAATATCTGGATGGATGGATGGAAAAGATAGATAGATAGATAGATAGATAGATAGATAGATAGATAGATAGATAGATAGATAGATAGATAGATAGAATGACTGGCAGAACAACGGATGGATAGATGGATGGATAGAATGATAGATAGATGGATAGAACGATAGATGGAAAAGATTGATAGATGGATAGATAGAACAATAGATAAAATGACAGGCAGAACGGGGGATGGCAGATGGGTGGATAGATAGATGGATGTATAGTTGGATAGATAGATAGAATGAATGACAGGCAGAACAACAGATGGATGGATGAAGGGATAGAATGACAGGCAGAACGACAGATGGATGGATGGATAGAATGACAGGCAGAGCAACAGATGGATGGATAGATGGATGGATGGATAGATAGAATGACAGGCAGAACAACAGATGGATGGATGGATAGATGGATGGATGGATGGATAGAACGATAGATAGATGGATGGATAGATAGAATGACAGGCAGAACAATGGATGGATGGATAGATAGAATGACAGGCAGAACAATGGATGGATAGATAGATAGATGGATAGATAGAACAACAGATGGATGGATGGATAGATGGATGGATAGAACGATAGATAGATGGATGGATGGATAGATAGAATGACAGGCAGAACAACAGATGGATGGATAGATTTTTGAGATTTTATTTCACTCTGAATTATCATTATTTTTTAAATCTAAAATAATTGTATGTTATTTAAATTGTATTTATACATCATAGTATTATTTGTTGCCTACATCACCTTACCAATCTGATAAAAATCATGAAAATGTCACCATTTTCTTTTGGGGGTGAACAATGACCTGGACATTATAATACTGTTTTTGTTGTTATTATAAATGCATTTAAATATCTTTATATTGTCCAGAGTTGAGACTGAACACACTTCTTCCAGTGTTACACGTGTGTTAGAATAGAATTGATTTCAGTGAGATGATTGAGTGTGATTTCAGCAAACATTAAAAAGCCTTTGACGTTCTGAAGTCCAAGGCATCGGGAATTAATGCTGTAGTGAAATTTGACGGATGTTTTTCTGCCATTATTAGTTAGCGGATTTCATCGGTACACACACACACCTCTCGCTTTCCGGCTGCTGCCGTCCCAGAGGATTAGACAAATGAATTACATCTGTTTTCTGTTTCACAGAAAAGCCGACCGGATTGAACCGGCTACATGAATGAAAGAGATGATATTGTGTTAGGAAGTTAATAAGTCTGTCACCTTTTATATGGAGGGATTGATTTAAGGAATAATCCACTCAAAATTGAAGTCAGCCTCATGTTGTTTTAAACCTGCATTATTCTTTCCATACAAACAAAGCTAGAAAGGACGGAAGCGTGCAACATGTGCGCTACATAGATGTAATGTGAGGAAATGACTGAAACTTAAAGCATCATTCCTTTAACTCTTCCTGGCGTTCCCCCCTCAGGTGACGTCGCGTTGGACCTTCCGCTGTCCCGGCTGTCCTCAGGCTCTGTCTCACGACGATTCGCATTTCCACGAGCGTCACAAGTGCATCAACTTCTTTGTAAAAGTCTACGGATACATGCCGCTGTTATACACTCAGTTCAGAGTGGACTCGGTACTCTTCAAGACGCGGCTGCCGCACGACAAGACAAAATGTTTTAAATTCATTTAAAGCACAGAAACCCGACACGGGACAATCTGTCTCTGGGAACGTGAAGGGAGTAAAAGCTTTCGTGTAAATATAGGACGATTTTACTTTGAACTCGTCTTCCTTGAAGCCAAGGGAGGACGATTGCGGAACGAACGATTACCGTCGGGAGTTTTGAACTTGTGCGGGATTCATCAGCAACCACTACAGGCTTTATTTGCACCACCTTTCACAGGATGTCTGGGACGGGGACGCGGTAAACCGACGGAACGAAGTTATGGACCGTTTCTGATGACGCATCAGAGAATTACGGGAGGTGTCGTCTTCAAAATGACTCGTGTTTTTACTTTGACTTCCTTTGCATATGCTCTGTTGTTTGAAATGCACTGATGGTCATGTTTTTTTACTCGTGCGAACGGCTGTGCGTGTTGATCTGTAGGTCGAACGTCACGTCAAGTGTGTGTCGATCATCAGTAAGAATAGCACAAGATATCATAACTGCATAGGAATAGCACCAAATCAAACTGTTACATGTTCTCATGTCAAGAAAACAACGAAATATCTGTGCGTAACCCGTTCACTACATGTGGAATAGCAGATTGCTCTTAATGCCTTTTGCTGGATAATCAAGTCTGTTCGTGTGTCGTTTTTAAGAAGGTCCGATGATTTCATAAGTGTGGAACTGTCCAGGTCATATTTAATCATGTTTAAATGAAAAATCAATCTTATTAATATTTAGTCAATTATGACTTGTTTCCATGAATTATAGCACCCGAATTCTCATTACGTCATGCATTTCTTCTTTTTCGAATGCTAAATATACTCTTACATTCAAATGAAATGACGTTGGACTCTTAAGACTCGACATTTCTACCAGTTCTAATGCAAACAAATCTTTCATTACTGCAAAGCACATCGCTTTTCTTTTTGAAATATGGTGACGAGGGGGAAAAAGTGTGACGATAATGTCAAACCAAAAAAATGGTATCGTATTTATTTAGTGTTTCCGTTTAATTCCATGATGCCACGTGACCTGGACATGTTTCATGTGAGAATGTGTTTCTTGACCTGTGAAACGCGTGTCACTACAATCCTGAGTTATGCCAGGAAGGAGAGCGGTGACAGTAGTTCCCCTTCCTCTGTAAGCGGTACGAGTCTCTCCTTCCCTCTGCCAACCCCAAATCTGAGATGCCTGTTCCTGTCTCTTGATTGGTTCGTGATGCCGTCTGACAGGTACATTTAGGAAGATGGCTGTGTGATTTGTAAATGAATGAGTTTTATTTTTTAAAACACAAAAATGTGGCTCTGTTCCCCCTAGATGAGGAATATAAATAATCCGATTTTGTTTTGTTACATGCCCATGTTTGTATTCTGCATACATCTATTGAACAGGCTTTAATGTTTAATAATCTTTTAATCATTGTATGGCCGTTTGGATTGGACCGTAACTGACGATATAAACCATGGGTTGTAAAGTGTTAAATGCCAGCAAACGTTATAACTTCAACCACACTAATAAACCAGCCAGTCTCATCATCTCTTTCATTATGGTGAAGATCTCAATGTGTCAAACGTTCTTTTCTTTTTCAACTAACTCTGTTCATTCAGGAACAGGTTGAGGAAATTGGAAGCTGGATTCAAACAACCATTAGGCCTCAACTGAGATGATAATACGTAAACACATCATTATAATAAAGTAAATTGTAGAATACAGCTAATATAATAATACATTATTAGTCATTTGTTTTATTTAAATCAGATACAGTATTTTAATCATCTACTGTTTGCCAGAAACTTGTCAAACGTGTTGGGAGAAGTCAAACAGCAGTTTATGGTATTCAGTAGGTCAAAATAAATGTTAAATGTTGAAAATGCAGCATCCGTATCATTGTTACTCAGATGACACTGATGATGATTAGTTGAAAGGCCAATCAATAAAATTGAGGAATATTAAGTGTTACGTGTCCCCAATTAAGAAAGGCAGAGGCGACAGCGACAAGGAACCAAAACTCCTGCTGGTGACAGAATGAATGACCTTGGGAGAAACCAGGCTCAGTCGGGGGACCAGTTCTCCTCTGGCCAACAGCCAAACAGTGCATGATTATTATATTGACAACAATTCAAGTCCAATATTAAATCCAGTTTGGTCTGGTTGGAGATGGATTCATGATCTTCACAGGGGAGGGTCTTGCAGAGTCACGGTCTCTGCAAACACTTCAGGGCTATGTGTGTGTTGTGCTCGTGTCCAGGTTCAGGTCCTTCATCTGATCTGGATACGGCCTGGATCCGGCTGACCACGGTAACCTCGGAATAAACAGAGAACAATATCAGCGTAGATGCCATTCTTCTTTTGATGTAACGAGTACATCTGATGTTATGGGAATGTTCCCATTTCCCAGCTGACCTGAAGTATGCAGCCTAACAATCATTTTACATGATTTGGATAAAAAATGTATGTATAATGTGTTATGTGATATAGAGATATAGAGCTGAGTATCATCAGCGTCATGCCAATCATCATGCCATGCTTCCTAATAATTGTACCCAAAGGATGCATGTACAGGGTGAAAAGCAACGGTCCTAGTACTGAACCTTGAGGAACTCCATACTGAACCCGTGATCGATATGATAAGAAACTCATTTACTGCTACAAACTGATAACGGTCAGATAAGTATGACTTGAACCATGCTAATGCAGAGAGATACAACCACGATCGGATGATACGAGTAAATCATTTGTAACTCTAATGAGAGTCTCAGTACTGTGATACAGTCTAAATCCTGACTGGAAATCCTCGTAGATGCTGTTTCTTTCTAGAAAGGAACATAGTTGTGAAGATATTGCCTTTTCTAGAATCTTTGACAAAAAAGGTAGATTCGATATCGGCCTGTAATTAACTAATTCTGTAGGATCAAGTTGTGTTTTTTTAATAAGCAGTTTAATTATGGCCAGCTTAAAGGTTTTTTGGTACGTATCCTAATGACAAAGAAGAATTAATAATATTAAGAAGAGGATCTATGATCTCTGGAAGCATCTCTTTCAGTAGCTTAGTTGGTATCGGGTCTAGCAATGAAGGAGTGGAATTTTTCTTCAGGGACACTAAAATTTACTGTATTTTGTGATATTGTAGTAGACGGTTGCATGGTTATAATTTTCCCTCTAATATTATGAATTTTGCAAGTAAAGAAGTTCATGAAGTCATTACTGCTGTGCTGTTTTAAAGCATCTTGGGGTTGAGGCTTTATTTCTTGTTCGTTTAGTCACTGTATGAAATAAATACCTAGGGTTGGATTTGTTTTCTTCTAAGAGGGTAGAAAAGTAAGCAGATCTAGCTGATTTTAAGGCCTTTCTGAATGCAATAGAGCTGTCATTCCATGAAATGTGAAAAACCTCAAGCTTTGTTTGTTTTTTTCCAGCTCCGCTCCATTTTTCTGGCTGCTCTCTTGAGGGCCCGGGTGTGCTCGTTGTACCACGGTGTTGGACTATTTTCTTTAATCGTTAAGTGCAACGGAGCAACAGTGTCTAAAGTACTGGAAAAGAGAGAGTTAATAGTTTCTGTTGCAACATCAAGTTCTTCTAGGCTATCTGAGATGTTGAGTAGATCAAACTGATCAGGAAGATTATTTATAAAGCTATCTTTTGTGTTAGGAGTGATAGTTCTACTATATTTATAACAGGGAGTTAGTTTTTCGACTTTGGCTAATGGTAATCTACACGCAACTAAGTAATGATCTGAGATGTCATTGCTCTGCTGCAGAATTTGAACAGTATCAACATTGATCCCATGCGACAATATTAGATCTAATGTATGATTACGAGAATGAGTGGGTCCTGATACATGTTGTGTAACTCCAATAGAGTTTAAAATGTCTCTAAATGCCAATCTCAATGCGTCTTTTTCATTATCTACATGGATATTAAAATCACAGACAATTATGACTTTATCTGCAGACATTACTAAGTCTGAGAGAAAATCAGCAAATTCTTTGATAAAGTCTGTATGGTGCCCTGGTGGCCTGTATAGAATAGCCAGCACAAAAGTTAAACAGGAATTATTACTTGCACTAGATCATTTTACATTAAGGACCATCACTTCAAAAGAATTATATTTCAAATTAGACCTTTGAGTAGTACTGATCGTTTTATTATAAATTACAGCAACACCTCCTCCTTTACCTTTCAGACGAGGCTCATGTTTATAACAGTAATCTTGAGGGGTGGACTCATTTAATGTAATCATCTGGTTTTAGCACATCACATCTAGTTTATGACCTGTAATCATTTCATTTACAATAAGTGCTTTTGAAGAAGGATCGTATATTATATTGTATATTGGGTTACTATATATAGTAACCAAAGCTTTATCATTTGTTCATATGTGTTATATATGTTCTTAGTTTTTTCCCTTAAACGGTTTTGAGAGTTTTTGTATTCGCTAATTCGGGGAACAGACACAGTCTCTATAGGATGATATCTAGGTGAAAGAGTCTCTATGTGTTGGAATTTATCTGACCTCTGTGACGTGAGACAGCTAGCAGACGGTCGGTTTAGCCAGTTTGTCTGCTTCCTGACCTGGACCCCAGTTAGTCAAGGTTCAGCTCTAAGACTATGCCAAATTATTAGAGAGAAGAGCGGCACCATCCCAGGTGGGATGAATACCATCTCTTTTCAACAGGTCAGGTCTGCCCCAAAAACTTTTCCAATTGTCTATGAACCCTATGTTATTCTGCAGGCACAACTTAGACATCCAGCCATTGAGTGAGGATAATCTGCTAAGCACCTCATCACTCCTGCGCATAGGAAGAGGGCCAGAGCAAATTACAGTGCCTGACATCGTACTTGCAAGTTCACACACCTCTTTAATATTAGTTTTAGTGATCTTCGACTGGCGAAGTCGGACATCATTAGCGCCAACATGAATCACAATCTTAGAGTATTTACGATTAGCCTTAGCCAGCACTTTTAAATTTGCTTTTACGTCAGGCACTCTGGCTCCCGGCAAACATGTGACTATGGTGGCTAGAGTCTCTATTTTCACATTCTGAGTAAAAGAATTGCCAAGGACTAGGACACTTTCAACAGGTTTCTCAGTGGGTGCGTCACTGAGTGGGGAGAACCTGTTTGATGTTCACTAGTTTCAGTAGGATCACTAGGATCAGTAGTTTTTTTGCCCTGCTGCACGGGCTCTACAACCAGAACTGAACAATGTACAGGGTTTGCTAAGCTAGTCGCATCCAAAGCAGTATCTAAAGTCCTTGCATTCTCACTATCCTCGATTAAAGTTTGGATGCGTGTCTCTAATTCTAAAATCTTCTCTGTCAGCCTGACTATGTCCCTACATTTATCACATGTGAAACCCTCACTGCTGACAGAGACAGATAAGCTATACATGTAGCAGGCAGTGCAAGTGATAATCACAGGAGTTTGATGAACTCAGAAAAAGGTGCCAGAGAGAGGGAGAAAACGCTGTACGCATGGACAGTAGATTAAGTAGGATAGCACAATGCTAACGCGTTTAGTGACTTAGATTAAAGCTAGCGATGTTAGATTGATAAGACAACAATTTATTAAATTATGAAATTAAGTTGTATTAGACATCAGCTGAACCTCCATGAAACACATGATGAGAGGGTGAAACGCAGCTGTAAACCAACTCAACATGAAATTACACCCTCCCTGATGGGCTGTGACCTCATAAGCCGCACAGTATCAGCATATACTCTATCCATCCATCTGTCTATCCATCTATCTATCTATCTATCTATCTATCTGTGGGGTTTCCTAAAATCAGTAACCAAGTATGAGCAATAGATCAAAAGTTCTAATAATTAATTCCACACAAGCACTGACAAAGGAAATAACTAGGGGTTTGTGTGCAAACATGGGGTTTCCCAGCACTCATGCAGCTGGGTGTTGTGAGGGGTGTGTGTGTTACAGCACACATGACATGAGTGCAGAGAGAAAGAGAGATCACGTTACAGATCTGAAACTGCTGCAGTGTGTTTCACCTCCTCTCACTCAGGGCTGCTGTCCAAAATGCCTCAAAGCCAGCGAGGGCTTGGCTGGATTCTGTTATAAATTTGAAAAACTAGGTTATGGTTCATATTCTCATATTCCTTATTTTGAAATTTTGTAGTGTGACCCCAAATGTGTTTGGAGCCTGAGGTCACTTACATCTCAATGTCATTGCATGAAATCCAGAAATCAAGTGTTTCAAATCCTGCAGGAACTTTTCTTCAATCCATCTAAAGTCTTTGAGTCGGCTGGTGTTTTGGTGAATTATTTTCCAATTATTTACATACAGTTATAGTACTGATTAATATTTTGAATTAGCTCTAATTTTCATATTGACTTTAATTTTAGTAATTTTGATATGTTCTTGTCATAGTTTTATTTATATAAATAATACTATATATATATATATATATATATATATATATATAATAACAATTTATTTTTAGTAATCTTATTATTTTAACTTATTTCGGTCAGTTGCCAAAGTACTTTTCTCTAGTTTTTTTTCTTTTATTTACTGAAAATATTTGTAATAGTATTAGTTAATAACAATACTGTAACTTACATTAGCATAATGATCCACCAACAACAAAAACAAATCTGTTGTTTTAGCATTTAAAACCTTGAATGTTTTGCTCGAGACTTTTATAATAAATTATTTCCCATATAATCTTTGAGTTATTAAGATTAAACTGTCTGTGTCGCAGGAGATGATTATATATGTCAAGAAGTGAGAGGTGAGCAGCAACTTACTGTATATATGGTTAATAAAACGATTTGATTGGCTCGCTCCTCCCATGCTTTTTTAGCATGTTGTCATTTAATTAATTTACATTCGTCAGTAAAGTAGAATCCACCTTTATCACCAACATACGTGTCTGAAAATGAACGCATAATGGAACAACTACAGTACTTCCAAATCTTGAACACATTAAGCTAAATCTTCACTAATGATTCTGGCTTGTCTTTTCATGAAAGTATTTGGCAGATGCATCTAAAGTTACTTCCCTTGCATTCAAAGTATACATTTGAGTATAAGTTCATGCATTCCCTAGGAATCAAACCCATGACCTTGGCATTGCTAACAATATTACAGTTGTTGTTTTAACCGCTAGAACCAATTTCTCAATACTTGTGTCACTCAAAACAGTGCGAACTGTGGATCATTGATCATTGCTTTGGCACAAAATGCATTCAATGATGACGAATTAATTTCTCACAGCTTACACATACTTCAATAATGTGAAACAAAACTGAATAAGACAGCAATTTGCTACATTTCTATGATAATATCATATTGAAATATATTCAGAATCTAATAAATATATATACTAAACAAAAAAACAATTAGATGTAGCTGAAGATCAACACAGGTGTTTTAGTCTTTCAGTGGCATTAGCATCTGTACAAAAGAGCGAAACCTGGGCATCATTTTGTACTGTAATGTAAATGTTGACCAAGTAACAAGCTGAAGGAATTATAAACAGTAGAGAGTGTTATTATCGTTTCATACAAAACATTTATTTTTATTTATCTCTGCATTTGTCAGACACTTTTATCAAAAGCGACTTGCATTGCATTCAAGAAACACATTGACATTCTAATCAGTTCTTGCTTTCCCTGGGAATCAAACCCATGACCTTGGCGTTGCAAGCGCCACACTCTACTGTTAGAACTAAAGGAAGGATTTAACACATGTATTAAGTGTTCTGGTGTATTATGAATGTGAAATTCACTGCTGTACCAAGTTCAGATTCTTAGGAGAACTGGGTGAGGTTTTGAAAAAGTGCAATTAGCGATTGCAATATAAAAACTGTAGTAATATCTAAAGGGCAGAAGGTTACTGTGTTGTGTGGCCAATAGCCGTTGAACGACGTCAGATTTTTTTTGTCATTATGTGATTAAAGCTGTTATGTGACGTCATTAATGAACTAATGAGAGAGCAATTGCGTGTGAATTTATTCTACCTGGCAGCGTTTCTCTACTAGCAGTGAAGCTGTGCGTTTTAGTTACTAAGAAATACAGTAATACCTCGGTTTACGAGCGACTTGGTATACGAGCAAATCGGTGTACGAGCATGGAGGGTCGTATCGGTGTACGAGCATTGTCTCGGTGTACGAGATTTTTTTTCCCTCACCCATGCGCAGTTTTGCGTCGAAAAGATCCCTTTATCACCCCTTAACTCGTTCATTCTCTCAGTGTCTCTCAGTATGGGTGCATTATTCACCACAGTGCATTATTTTATAAGTTGTTGTGAATATGATTACATGTGAATATGATGAAACTTTATTAATGGAGCTTGTTACCAACACCACACATTGCATACTAATGAGACTCACGTGTGTTCACAGTCCAATGACGTTCTTAAAGGGCCATACACTTTTAGAGAACAGCATACTATAACAGTTATAACTCTGTACAGATCATATACATAAGTGATTTACAGCGGTTTTACCTCGTGTTGTTGCATTAATTGTGATCGCTATTCTTCACGTTGTAATATCGTTAAAAAGGAACTAGTTAATCTGATGTGTCAATAAGTGTTAAGTTAACAGTCTTGTCACTTTAAGAGGGCGGGGTTTCAGTCGGCGCTAGAGAGAGTGGAGTTCTGAGGGATTTGAGAGAGAGCTCGTAAGCAGAGATAGTTTTGATTCTTCTGTTATGTACGGCGTGGGTTGAAGCCAGAGCCGCAATCCGATAGTTCTCAATAAAATCTCTGAATGAGAAGGAACCTGTCTGATTATTAAAAGAAGCAACGCTACAATGTAGTGAAATATATAAGCAGTAACCCCACCCCCCCTCCCCTCTCCTCTCGTCTCGTCTCGATCATGCCAGCAGTGAAGAGGTAAAGTGCATGTTACAGTAAATAGTTAATAATGACAGTTAAACTCTAAAAATACTTAATTAGTATTTAAATGAGATCTTAATGGTTATAATTTTAAATGTAATTAATAGGTTAAAACTAAAAAAATATTTAAAATGGGCATTTATGGTCGTGTGGAACGAATCAAGTTATTTTTAGTGCGTTCTTATGGGGGAAATTGTTTTGGTGTACGAGCATTTTGGTTTACGAGCTCGCTCTTGGAACGAATTAAACTCGTAAACCGAGGTATTACTGTATATGCTTTCAGCTTCTAAGCGATTTTATTGATAAATCACAGAACAGTGTTGCAATACATTTCTGTGCTATTGAATGTTTCTGTGTGCGCGATCTTCACACGATGCTTTCCTGTGTCTCAAACAGTAGAGAGTGGCACTTGCAACGTCAAGGTCATGGGTTCAATTCCCAGGGAAAGCAAGAACTGATTAGAATGTCAATGCGTTTCTTGAATGCAATGCAAGTCAATTTGGATAAAAGCATCTGATAAACGCATGAATGTAAATGATGCAGAAGCTGCTGTAAGTGTGTGTAGAACAGCGATTCATTTGCATTCAAGGACTTAACTTATGTTCAATAAGCTGCGTAAAACATTAACTTGGTATAAACTAATACATATCTTGTGTAAAGCTCTCAGAGAATGCATTTAACTGCTAGAAACGAAGCATAAAAGTGGACTTCAGTGATTTATAGTCATCTATAGTCGATGTCAAGCTTAAAAGTGTCATGGAAGAGCATTAAAGTTGACTAATTTGTGCAAGCCCTAGTGGCCAATACAGTAATGCCTTGAGATATGAGCTTTCCCGACATACGAGTATTCCGAGATACGAGTGAGTTGTCGAGCAAACTTTTTTTAGCTTTGAAATACGAGTAAAGTTTTGAGCTACAAGCAGCTGAGAAAAGTTGATGCTAGTTGAGCACTCGGAGCAGCACACACTGCCTTACTCCTTCACTTCACGTGTTTGTTGGCTTCCGTACGCATCTCCCGCGAGTCTTCCTGTGGTGTGCGTTATATACATTTATTGGGTAATTGCATATGATCTCCACTAGAGGCAGCTTGGTTTTACAGCGGGGGTTACCGGGGGCAACGAGTATTAAGCTGGGAGCAGCATGAGTTATGAGTGTTCAATAATAATAATAAATATGAGCTTCTGAGTCTATCCATTACACAACACGTGAAGAAACACTACACTTCCATATTGTGTTATCTACGTTATTCCTCCTCCTCCTCCTCCACACATGCCGCTACTGTATCGTCTGTCTCGAAGGTAAGGACTCAAAATTAAAACCACATTTTATTTTATATCACAGGAATCCTTATTTACTATAATTTCTCTGTGTGTGTGTCTCTATAGCAATTAAAAACATGTTTTTTCCATTTTTATTAGCACCAATAAGGGAGTTTTAATTTTAATTTAGTTTGAACTAATCAGGGCTGAAACTGATAAAAAAAATATTTCTTATGGGAAAAATTATTTGAGATACGAGTAACTCGAGTTACGAACTCGTTCTAGAACGGATTATACTCTTATCTCAAGGTTTTACTGTATCTTTAAATTTGCAGCTTGTGAAATGTACGTAATCACAGTTTATCTGATTTAATTTACAGAAAAGCTCCTGACCCCGTGGCGTTGCTGAAATGTGCCTTAAATATTCATAATCAAACAAATATTTTTCCAAACAAAACAAAAATTGTCCATTGAAAACACAAAAGGAGAATTTATGAAGTTATTCACCAGCACAGTTTTGACATGGATGTGCAATGCAGCATTTGGCACATCGAGTTTGAAAACGCGGGTGAGTACGTGACAAGTCAATCGAATTTCTAGCTTAAGTAAATATACAAAAAAAAAAACAACAACTTTATTTTACAATGATATAAAACACACAAACAACCAAACATTCCAGCCAAACATTCAATGATCGATGGCACCTGATTAACCCCGTATATCAGTTTACACTGACGTAAATATAAGTCGTTTTGGATGGTGGTTTCTGGCTCTGGATGTGCAGATGGAGTTGATTTATTGACGGGTTCAGAAAGATCCCGGCTCATAGTTTCTGCAGGAAGCGCAGCACCAGGTCTCTCAGCGCGGTCCGCAGGGGCTCGTTGTTGTCGCAGATGATGTGTGTGCCGTCTTCCTCCAGCTGGATGAGCACATCCTCCGTCTGCAGGTGGAGAATGTGTCCGGCTGCCGTCTCCTCCACCTTCACCTCCGTGATGCCGTTCTTCCAGGAGACACGAAATGCGGTTAGTGATTTAAGACAATAATGCTGTAAACATCATCCATTTGAAACTATTACTTTCTACGGAAAAAAAACTTTTGTTTGTTTTAATGGATGGAGGGAAACCGTCAAAGTCCCCTTGTAGGAGAATATTAAAAATATCTCTATGGCACTTCTTCCCCTTGGAATCGATGTCAATATTGTGGCCTTCACTGCTCAAAACTTTGGGAAACCACTAGCCACAGTGTCTGGTTATGAATAATCCTGAAATAACACTGCTGTGTGACTTCTACAGAGAACTCTAATGATGTTAAGTTCATCTGGGGATTGATTTGTTTTAATTGGCTCGTTCTCATTTATCAGAGAGGTTTGATGGTCAGGTGTCGGGTTAATGGTGGAGATCTGGGACACTTTACTCTGTAATAACGGCTGCGGTCAAACCAACCGGCTCTCGGTGGTCCATTTAGCAGCATCTCTAGCAGCGTCATCATTCTGCGGTTCCTGAGAGCCTCCTCGGTTTAACCGTTAACCCGACTCGGCCTGAGATCATGCAGATTATGAGCTCTCCTTCCCATTCGCACTTCACTACAATGCTATGACGCATTATTACTGTCAGACCAGAACTTGAAATGCGATTGCCGAGGTGTTTTGAGTTGCCAACATGTTGTTTTGTGGTTGCAAGTCAAGTCTTTATTTTTATAGCGCTTTATACAATAGAGATTGCTTCAGAGCAGCTTTACAGAGGCCAGTGTTGCGTCTGTTGCTAAGTGGTTGCTAGGGAAAATGAATGAAAAAAGTGTTCAGACTACAGCACTAATCTAGTATTTACATACTAAAACCAGAAATATCTAAATATGCATAATAAATACATGTACGGATAAATCTATATAACTAAAACTATTCAAATAATTTTATCTGAGTGGGAAAAAAAGCTGAAATAAAAAGTTCAATTATAATATAATAATTATATTATATATAATATAAACAAAATAATAAAATGTGATTATTTTGAAGTACTAGAACTATTATTAATATGGATATATTAACATGTTGTTACTGTTATTATTGATATATGTTGTTTATTTGCCATTTACAATATTCAAATGTACCTGAATTGGGAAAAAAGAATTAAAATGAAATACAAATATTAGATGGAAAAACATGTTTATGTTTTCTGAAATAAAATGTTTTGAAAAGTTGACAAGAGCAAATAATCTTACTAAAACTTACCCTAAAATAAAAAATAAATACTATATAATTTGTATTTATTCATATTTTTAATTTGTATTTATTCATATTTTTAATTTGTTTTTAATTAGTAGTAATGTAATAATTTTTTTCCTATTTTTACACTTCCAATGCTAAAATAGAAACCTCACTTAATGTAATTGTGCTGGTTTGAATAATTAAACTACACTGGATCGAATATCTTCATACATGCAGTAAAAATCCCTGTGATTCTTGCTAAAAGTTCAGCCTGAGAAAGTTTGTGCGTAAAAAGTCAGCATCCGCTTGATCGTCACTAAAGCTGAAACTCTTCAAAGAACAGTCACCTTGAGCAGGAAGTCACCTTCCTTCAGAATCATTAGAGAAATTCATTTGGTTTCCAGATTAATTAGTGTCTAATCGATGTTCCGGTGCTGCCAGAATCTGCCGTTTGGGATCCAAGCAAATGAGCAGCTTGACGTTTCCCTGCATGCTAATTTCTCTCCTTCATCCTTCATTTAGTGCGTGAAGACTCAAAGATCTGCGCGTCAGGTGTGCGTTCTGCCCCGGGTCATCATCGCACAGACTGGATTTCACAGCTGAGAGTGACTCTGCGGGTCCCGGCTTGACTTTAACCCACAGGCGGTTTATCTCACGCATGATGTGCAGAAGTGCGTCTCGTACCTTGTGCAGCAGTGCCAGGAACGGCTCCAGAGGAACCGCCCCGCTGAGCAGAGCTTTAGGCTTCAGGTCCTCTGGTGGTTCCTCCTGCACCCTCTTCCTCTTCTTACTGGGCGGCACTGGAGCGGGTTTAGGTACTGGCTACAACACACACACACACACACACACACTCAATAAGAGTGCACACTCAATAACAGAACATCAATTCTTAGGCCTGAAACATACAGGTATAAAAGACAAATGCTTCTATATAAGTCTGAACGTACTTGTGTGAATAAAGCGTTTGCTTTAAAGAGTCATACACAACTTTTTTTTTTAGGACTCGAGATGGCTGGAAATGAGCGAAAACCAAAAACATTCATATAAATTAATATTTTCCAATTACCATCTCCAATTACCTTTGTAGCTTTAATCTATATTTAAATGATACATGAGTTAAAAACTTTTGGAATTTGACGGGACAGAGACATCAGTGTCAGTGATATCGGCCTTCACCCATTAAAAAAATATTTAAACTTTAGCCTTCTGTCTTTATGCTGTTTCTACATTCATTTGGAAGCTAAATATGAAATTATTACAATATGAAAATATATTCAAAACTTTAATGTCATTTGCAATGGAAATTAATTCATTCGGGTTTTTTTTACAATTTTATTTATTTATATGTGTATATATATATATATACATATATACATACACACACACACACACACACACACAATCTCTCACAACAGGCAATTCAAAATACTTTTAATAATAATTTTTCTTTATAATTTGTAAAATGTGAAATTGTTAAAATTGCATATTTCAAATTTGTACTCTCTCCTTTTTTTGTATTTTATTACTGTTATTATTGATTTATGTTGATAATACTCAAATGTACCTTTAGTTATTTATTTTTCCAAGGGATTTTGGATCAGTTTTCCATAGAAATGTGACATATCTTGACAGACATTATCATCAACCAAAGCTGTGAGAATATGGCCGTATAAAGGTTTAGCTTGCGTTGCGTCATTGACGTGTGTTTTTGTTGTGAGTGGGACTGTGAAGGGCAGAATGTGTGTGTTCATGACGGAGGATTAAAGTGTGGTTCCTGAGTGGAGTACAAGTGTTTGATCAGGTGTAATTCGCACAGTCTGACCTGCAGGACGTGCTTGTTGTCCTTGGACTGCAGAACCGCAGACACGGTCGCGACAGAGACCCCGGCTTTGATCTCAGAGGGAACCAGAGATTTGGCAAGCTGGAGGATTCGCAAGGGAAAAGACTCTGAGGTACTGAACAAACCCAACACATCCACTCATAGAGCTTTCATTACTGACACTATATAGTTTTTATTTGAATTAGTGCTTTCCTTAAAGCCTTAGATATGATGCATTCTAAAAGTATTTTTAATGCATTAATTATGCCCTGTAATGCAGCTTGTAATCCATTGTATGATCTCATGAATAATTGTAACCACAGTTATAATACATTATAACGCTTATTCTTTCATTGTTACAACTTTAGAAAGTATAATGCATTAAAACACATTACACACCACCAACTTTAGATGCAGCATATCGTACATCATTAAAACCTTTATAATGCATTACATAAAGGCTTTAAGAAAAGTGTTCCCAAATATATATTTTTCCTTAAAATGAAGGCGAAATAAAAATTAAATATAAATATTGCATGGAAAATTTAAGCTAATCAAAAATCTTGCTTTGGCAACTTACTGACATAAGTACCGTATGTAAAAACAAAAATAATGATTTGTTAAAATACTAAAATTACTAATGTAAATAAGACAAAATGTGGAAATATTTGTAAATAAAAACAAAAAAAGAAAAGTACATTACAAAAAATTTAACTGTAAATGTAAAAAATTGAATAAATGCCAATTTAACAGATTAACAAAAACGTAAATATATATATTTTGGCCAGGCCGTTATGAATGCATGCAAAAACGAGATCAATGAAATCTCAAAAGTTGGTTCTGTAGTAAATGTATACACAGTTATATCGGTTTACAAATTTAATTCGTTCCAAGAGCTCGTAACTCAAAATTCAAAACAATTTTCCCAATAAATATGCAATAAAAATCACTTGATTCGTTCCACACGACCATAAATGCCCATTTTAAATATTTTTTGGGTTTTACCTTATTAATTACAATTAAAATTATAAGCATTAAGATCTCATATAAATACTAATTAATAATTGACAATTAAACTCTGAAAATACTTGACCATTTACTGTAACGCGCACTTTAGCTTTGAGTAGAGTCGCTGCTGGCGTGAAGGAGACGAGAGGAGGGTTTTACTGCTTACAGGGAGAATTTCATACCTTCTTTCTATATGCTGTACTGTATGTATATATTTCACTACGTGAAGAATAGCGATCACAATTAATGTGAACAACACGAGGTAAAACCGCTGTAAATCACTTATTTATATGATCTGTACAGAGTTATAACTGTTATAGTATTCTGCTCTCTAAAAGTGTATGGCCCTTTAAGAACGTCATTACACCCTGACTGAGAACACACGTGAGCTTCATTAGTATGCAATGTGTCGTGTTGGTAACACATGCTCCGTTAATAAAAAGTTTAAATCATTCACATGTAACAGTCATTGTGATAATTAACGGAATGAACAACAACTTATAAAAGTATCACAGTGGTGAATGATGCACCCAAACCAAGTGACGCTGAGAGAATGAAGGAGTTAAGGGGTGACAAAGGGGTTGGAACCGCATGACTGTGTTACGAGAGGATGTCGTTAGGATATTTCCAGTAAAAATGCGCGCGACGATGCTGAGCGTTAGGACTTTTTCCACACAAAAATGCGCGTGGGTGAGGAAATATTTTTCTCGCACACACCGATACAATGCTCGTACACCGATTTACTCGTATACTCGTAAACCGAAGTATTACTGTATAAATACATTTTTTTTTTTTTTATAAGTAATATTTGTTTTGAATGATCCAACAAGTTCAATCAAAATATGATGAAAATAGTTTTTTTAAATGAGGAAAGAACACTAAAGTTGGTTAAGGTGCAGGTTTTATTTTACTATATAAAACCCCCCAGAAAAAAGCAAAAACTGATTTACTACAGAACCAACTTTTGAGATTTCATTGATTCTCTGCCAAAATGTATGTTTCATTACGTCATCTCAGACTGACTGCAAGCACAACTGTGCAACGCATTCTTAACAACAGCTGAAGATGATGTGAATGCTGTGTGTCTCTGACCTCGGGCAGCAGGTGAATGCGCTCATAGCGGCGTCTGAAGGGAAGCCCCAGGACGGAGCACCGGCGGTAGGACATGGGCGGAGGCTGCAGCTCCAGCATCAGGTCTGAGCGGTGAGGCTGAGACGGCGGAGGCTGCGTGTACGGCTCCGGACACACCACATGAAGAGGCTGCCGGGAAAACACAAGGGAGCAGGTCACACAGTTCATCACTCACAGCATTCAGGAGGAGCCGGCCGTACCTGGATGTCCTTCAGGAGTTTGGACACCTGGTGGAAGTTGAGTCGTGTGTCTATAGGGCAGTAAACGCACTTCATTGCCAGCGGCTGATACGGAGCCAGAGCGTCCAGGTAGGAGAAGTCCGGCTCTGAGAGGAACACAGCATTCAGAGTCACAGCATCAAACTAAAAACATTCAAACCTTTCTAGATAGTTTTCATCATTGTAAATCGTTTGTAGAATCTAAGAAATATTGTGTCAATCAATGGAAAAAAACCTGTTATTTATGCAATTCATTCATGAAGGGCTTTAAATACGCAATTGTTTAAAGATGGGGGTCTGGAAAAATATTTGAAATGCTTTTGCACACCAAGGCTCAGAAATACAGTAAATATTGTGAAATATTATTATTATCCAAAGAAACTTTTTTACATACCGCATTTTCCACGGCATAAATTACACCGAATTATAAGACGCAGTCTCAATTATGGGTCTATTTTGGACTCAATCCATACATAAGGCGCACCGTATTATTATAAGGCGCACGCTAAAACATACGGTCTACAAAAACTGAAGCAAAAAAGTGAGTTTTATTGAACTTTATTCTACTGTTTAACATTACAATCACATTATGTTTTAATCAATCCATCAAAGTCATCATCTTCTGTGTCTGAATCGAACAGCTGGGCAATTTCACCATCAAACATGCAGGTGTTGAACTGAAATCTGATTCCTCTGACAAATCTGACTCCCCTTCTTGTGCATTCATTAATACAAGCTTCCTTGAGAATATTCGCTTATCAATCAATATTTTTTTCCACACAGCAAACACCCAGAACGTGTAAACACTGACCCATCATGTGAAAAAATCAACAGTTTTACTGGTGTCATTATCTCTTATTTAGGATCGTGATTATACATACACACACTCTCACACACAGGAGTGTGCAGGACCTGGAAAATACATAAAGGGACCTGAAATGTATCTTCCAGGTCCCTTTATTCATCTTCCAGGTCCTGCATGCTCCCGTGTGTGTGTGTATCTGTGTCTAATCATGATCCTAAATCTTCTCAGCTGTTTGTGCTCCTTTGTCTTTGTCAGTTCTGAACATTTCTAGGTTCGTGTTACGTGATGAGTGTGGATGTTCCTTGTTTCCACTAAGAAGTGCCGTTCCTGTTGTATTTCAGGTAATAAACCTGAATTAAACCTTGGATTATTAGGCGCACGGACGATTTTTGAGAAAATGTAAGGCTCTTAGGCACGCTTATAGTGGGGAAAATACGGTACACACACACTAAACCCACAGGGCATGCATTTATTTCTCTGAATCTCAGCTTTTGTGAATTCACAATAACACTATTATAGTGAAGTTTTTAAATGGTTAGAAAACGCTCTAATAATGCGGTTCATGGATTCTCGGCACTTCCAGTATTTTTTGGGTTATTCAACACGGGTAAATTGCAATCGAGGACTTTTTAAAATCGAGTGTTCAAGTTTTATGGTGTATTCATGACAGCACTGAACATCACAGACGGTCTCTCGCTCCAGTCAGAAGTGTTACTGATCTCACCAGTGAAGATGATGGTGTTCAGTCCGGATTTGCCCCACAGCTCCATGAAGTGCACCACATCCCCGAAGCGCAGGGACGGGTGACCCGTGAACACCACACACGGCTGCCGGAACTCACTGCTGAAGTCTCCGTGAATACTGGGGTAGTGCTTGAGTTTATTGGTCTGAATCAGCTGGAGAAAGCAAAGCAAAGCAGGCAGTCAGCGAGAGACGAGCCTGTGCATGTCATTACAGGCATGTGTTCGGACGCGGTTACCTCTGCATGAGGAAACGGCGGCTCCGGCAGATAAACCTTGGATTGCTTGTTCTGACACAACCTTCAACACAAACACAGGCAGAGAATGAGCTGTATAAATATCACAGCACTAATGAAACATTACCATGGGAACCGCAGTATGTGCCAACATGTCAAAGCTCCTTCTGTCTGGATGATCAAACCAATGAATTCCCACTGACTGCCGTGAAAAACATGCTTTCCATTAGTAAACCTTGGAATAATAAAGTGTATATTACGTTTTACATATTAGACGATATCGAGACCTAAATCTAGTCAATAAACAGTAGTTGCATATACCAGGAATTTAATATTTGATTATTAATTATTATATATTTGTTGTTCATATATTTTATAAACATTCTTTTGTTCATTTAAAATTGTATAATTATATTACTGTATATTAAGACATAACACAATATCTAGCATTTTTGTTGATTTAATGTTATCAATGTTAATATTAATGTTATTAATTATATTATTATCTTAATATTTGACTATTAATTGTTATATTACTGTTTATTAAAGATGTTTAGCCAATGAACTAAAAAGAAGTAATGATGTTAATTTTATGTTATGAATGCCATTTATGTGTCTTTAAGACAAAACCCACAATATCCAGCTGATGAACTACAAAAACATCATGATGACAAAGATTGTAGTGTTTCTCTGTTTTCCATGACCATGTGAAACCCCTACAGTTATTTGTGCTGTACAGTCGTGAAACATTAATATTTACCGATTAAGACATTTTAACTAATTACTCATTTAATTCAATGACAGTGGTGACTGACCGACCAAGCAACTGACCACAGTTTTACTGTAGCCACTAAGGCCGTTACTGGACGGCGTGTGCGACCGTACCATTCAGCGAAGATCTGTGAGAACTCCAGTGAGCTGTTGGCCACGGGCGAGATGAAGTAGAACGGGGTGGTTCCCAGGTTTGCAGAGTCCATAAACTGATACAGACACTCCAGCAGGTCGTAGATCACCCCCGACGAATAACACGGGACCAACACATTCCCGCCGGCACGGATCGTCATGGCTGAGAGAGAGAGAGCGGAAGAGTGAGAGAGAGTGCGGAAGAGTGAGAGAGAGAAAGAGTGAGGGTGAGCAAGGGAGCGAAGAAGAATGAGAGAGAGTGTGTGAGGAAGAGTGAGAGGGAGTGTGAGGAAGGGTGAGCGAGAGTGTGAGGAAGGGTGAGCGAGAGTGTGAGGAAGGGTGAGCGAGAGTGTGAGGAAGGGTGAGCGAGAGTGTGAGGAAGGGTGAGCGAGAGTGTGAGGAAGGGTGAGCGAGAGTGTGAGGGAGCGAGGAAGAGTGAGATATAGTGTCAGGGAGCGAGGAAGAGTGAGATCGTGTGTGAGGAAGAGTGAGAGAGAGTGTGAGGAAGGGTGAGTGTGAGGAAGGGTGAGAGAGAGAGACAGGGAGAGTGAGCGAGGAAGAGTGAGAGAAAGAGGGAGTGACAAAGAGAGGGTGAGAGGGAGTGAGAGAGAGAGGGAGTGGGAGAGAGAAAGAGAAAGCAAGGGTGAGAGGAAGGAAGAGTGAGAGAGAAAGTGAGGGTGAGAGAGGGAGCAAGATAGAGAAAGGGAGAGGAAGGGTGAGACGGAGGAAAAGTGAGAGAGAAAGTGAGGGTGAGAGAGGGAGCAAGATAGTGTGAGGGTGAGAGAGAGAGAGGGAGAGTGTGTGAGGAAGAGTGAGAGAGAAAGAGGGAGTGACAAAGAGAGGGTGAGAGGGAGCGAGAGAGAGGGAGTGGGAGAGAGAAAGAGAGAGCAAGGGTGAGAGGAAGGAAGAGTGAGAGAGAAAGTGAGGGTGAGAAAGAGCAAGAACTGAGTGCAGGCACATCACACTCTCACCCAAGTTGCTGCAGAATTCTCCCAGCATGCCGTCGGGGTTGGCGGTGGGGATCTGGGTCAGGCCTGTCAGGATGAGAACGTCGCTGTTCTTCAGAGATCCCTGTTCCATAGGCTGCACAACACAACAACACACGGCGCAAAGGGAAGAAGAGTGAGAGTGAGTGAGGAACTCGTTTTCTGAGAGAATTGATTTTTATGTGCCGTTATATTATTTCTATACTAATATAGGATTTATTAATATTTTAAATGAGCTTTTAATTTCATTTTAAGTTTGTGACTGTGCTGTGTTTGCGTCACCTGAGGGTGTGTGGTGAGCAGAGACGATCCAGACACATACGACACTTTCTCATAATGTGACTGGATGATCCAATTGGAGCTTCCCAGAGAATATCCCGAACTCAACGGCGTGACCTGCACCGCTCCGAACAGCTCCTGCGGGACAGACACACACAGAGCTCACACACACACTCGTGCGCTGTTAATCTGCGGACAGGAGCGCTGATGCAGGACCTCACCACTTTCTGAGAGTATCCCACCAGCTGGACTTTACTGAGCGCAGAGTTGACCTCCGGCATGCTGTAACACTTCCTCCAGCTCCAGACGTCCACGGCGTCTTTCAGAGGCCCCGGGAGCAGCCTGAAACACACACACACACAACCTCACAGAAACCTGCTCTACAGTGACGGAGCTCGGCCAGAATCCAAGTGTGTTCAGTGCCTTTGTATTTCTTTGTTCTTCCAGCAGGAGGCAGCTTGAGCCTTAGGAACTCTCTCCATGAACGTCACCAACTCCTCCATGAGCAACCTGAACCACACACACACACACACACACACACACACACACACACACACACAGATGATCAGCTGCGGTGAGATCATACATCATAAACACACTTTCACTACAGTTCTTTAGTCTCTTCTGCTCACCAAGGCTGCCATTTTAATGTTTATTCATTACCAGGATATGAATTCAATTTTTACTATAATTACTTAAAAATGATTGGTTAGAATTAATTGTGATCTATTTATTCGTTTATTTACTCATTTATTTTTATTATTAGATGTTTAAATTATATTTTTTACATTTATTTCTTAGGAATTATGATAAAAACAATAAAAAATGTAATATTATATCAGTGTAAAACAGCTGTTTTCTGTGTGAATATATAGTAAAGTGTCATTTATTCCTGTGATTAAAGCTGAATTTTTAGTATCATTACTCCAGTCTTCAGTGTCACATGATCCTTCAGAAACCATTCTAATATGATGATTTGATGTTCAACAAACATGTATGATTATTTTCTGACCTGCCGATCTGTAGGGTGGGCTCTGTGGCGTAGACGGTCCCCGTGAAGCCTGTGTGTTCAGTGATGTACGGCAGCGCCATCATGCAGTGATAGTTTGAGATCAGGATCACGTCGATGGTGGACAGATCCAGCAGCTCTTTCTGGAAAAAAAAGTCCAAGCACTTCTTTCAATCCTTTCTGATCCAAAGACAAGAAAGAAACGATGAAGACGGGGCGGGGAGGAGTAAATCTTTACTTCAGGGAGGCAGAACTCTGGCTGTGAGTCCACAAACACACGGCCGGAGCATTCCTTCAACTCCTGCAACACACAGCACACTTCTCGTCACACAAACACACTGACCATCATACAAAAGATCGCTCCGCTTGTCAAGCAAGCGCTCACCTTTTCCAGGTTTATGGCTCCGTCCTTGGAAACCCATCCTGGGAGTTTGGACAGTCTTGGACTGGAAAGGATTTTTAATCAGCATTCAATGGAAACAAAATTAACGCTTCCACTTTAATTAACTGTATTGGATGTGATTCTCTGTTGCTTAAATACACAAAATATCTCATAGCTTTTTATATATTACATGCATATAAAGATGAAGATATTAATGCTTTTCAGTTTAATAAATAGATGATAATAGGTCAATAAAACAGAGTAAAAATACAATATATGTGTATTTAAATCCATAAATAATAATGTTAATGCAAGTAAAATATAGTAACAATATTTTCTTCTATTATACACAATTAGAAATGATACACTACTGTTTAAAAAAAATAAATTAATACTTTTATTCAGCAATGATGTATTAAATTGATCAATAAAGACACTGATAATGTTACAAAAGCTTTCTATTTCAGATAAATGCTGTTCTTTTGAACGTTCTCTGTACAAAACTGATAAATGTTTGTTGAGCATCAAATCCTCATATGATAATGATTTGTCAAGTGTAATGATCATGTGACACTGAAGACTGGAGTAATGATGCTAAAAATACAACTTTAATAACAGGAATAAAAGGTGTTTTTTTTTAATGCAGGCTCTAATATTAATGTCATGTTGTGGTCAGTGATATTGTGATACCTGTGCACCAGAGGCAGGGGCAGGAAGGACAGGGCAGCTGTTGTGTCCAGCCCACAGTCCAGCATGATGGTGGTGGATTTAAACTTCAGCACATTACAGGGCAGAGTGGGATGACCTGACAGACAGTACTGAAACACACACACACAGAGAGAGAGAGAGAGAGAGAGACACACACACACAGAGAGAGAGAGAGACACACACACACACACACACACAGAGAGAGAGAGAGAGAGACACACACACACACACAGAGAGAGAGAGAGAGAGACACACACACACACACACACAGAGAGAGAGAGAGAATGTGCAAAACATGGGAATATTAATTTACTGCAGGAGACACTGTAGCTGCTTTAACACAAATAACCGTGATGTCATCACTAATATACGCACCAGCTTCATGCTGATCTTCTGATTTTCTAGCTTTGTTGTTTTCTTTGAGTCTAAAACACGGCTGAAGTGTTTTCTTCTCCTGTGTGTCAGTGCGTGTCATTCAGCTCGCGACAGACTCGCTCTCGCCCTCTAGCGGCCGGGCGTGACGCTGCATTACAATTCTTTCTGAAATATTTTTTGAGAAGAATGTGAGGATTTGCAAACAATACCATGAACTTTAGCAATTATAATGAACTCCTAAATATTTTTTTTAATATCACTGTACATGTCCAAAAGAGTTCCTAGCATACCTCATATTTATGTTAGTATTATGTATTATTACAATATACATGCTTACATGTATATATATATATATATATATATATATATATATATATACTTATATGATCAATATATATACTTTTTATGTGGCAAACACGTTAACACTTGAATCTTTTTTAATTATGTATTATCAACTACAAAAAGTACAAGGATAACTTATAAGGAGAACATATCACATGGTTCAAAATACAGTAGAAATTACAAAAAAGAAAGATACAGAAGAATAGTGAAAAAACAAACAAAAAACAATTTACACCTCTGATGAACCTGAAACTCTGAAAATTTTATAGATGTTGAAGTGAAATGGATGCAAAAATCTTAAAAGCAATTTTTATCACACAATTCTGACTTTTTTCTTGCAGTTGCAGTTTTTTCTTGCAAAATTCCGAATTTATGTCAGGTGATTCCGAGGATTATTGTTTATTTTTTATTAAAAAATTATATTTAAACTTAGAATTTAATAATTTAAACTCGCAATTAAAGTAGGGGACAAAGAAAGATTTTAAAGATCTTAAAGATTTTAGAAAGATTTTAAAAATAAAAACCGCAATAATTTTTTTTTTTTTTTAGAAACTAGCTTCTATAATAAGATCAACTGCTCCTGTGAACAGAAAAGGGATAAATTACGCCCACCATTTCTAACCAATCAGAGAGAAGCCCTTGCCTTAGGCCCCGCCTACTTCAGCACCTGTGTGAGTGTCCGTGCAGCGTGCACGCGCTTCACCTGCTCACGCGCTCCCGCAGATCCGCAGAAGTTTAGCTCGGTAAAATGGCGTGAGATCAGGAAGTGAAAGGCTTGGATTTATCGCTGTTCTCCGCTGTTATCGCTGTGTGTTGATGTTCGTCCCGCAGGTCTGACTGGAAGTGTTTCTGCTCTCATAATCCACAGGATCAGTGCTGGAATGACACACACATGACCTGCACTCACACTCTTCCTGAACAGGTAAAGCGACGATTTACTGTAACATAACATTTATTAGTGTGTGTGTGTGTGTGTGTGTGTGTGTGTGTGTGTGTGTGTGTGTGTGTGTGTGTGTGTGTGTGTGTGTGTGTGTGTGTGTGTGCGCGCGCGTGCGCGTGCGTGCGTGTGTGTGTGTATATTTTTTTATTATTTATATATATATATGCGTGCATGTATATGTGTTTGTGTATGTTATATATGTGTGTGTTGTTTATTTATTTACATGTAGGTGTGTATGTATGTGTATTTAATTTATATACATGTATGTTATTAACTTATGTTTGTGTGTTTTATTTGTTTATATATGCGTTTGTGTGTTTTGTTTATTTATATATATATATATATATATATATATATATATATATATATATATATATATATATATATATATATATATGTGTGTGTGTGTATTTATATGCACTTCTATATATGTGTGTGTGTGTATATATGAAAACTTCTTTGACTGCATTAATTAATTTGCTATTTGGAATGTTAAATTGTAACATCGTTTCAGATCAAAAGTTGAAAGAATGTTTCATTTGTAATATTCAGAGTTGAGTGTAACGCTGCGTGTCGGTTCATGAAGTGCAGTTACTGCTCTCAGCTGGATGAAAGCGTGACACACAGGTGCAGAAGATATCCACGATGGATGACGGTGCGGTGAACGAGTCTAATGTGAAAGTGGCTGTCCGAGTGCGACCCATGAACAGGAGAGGTGAGTGTGTGTCGCTTTCTGCTCACTATCTTTCCTTTATGATCCTCATTTCCAAAAGCAAACCTTCTCCTTGTGTGGGTGAGTGACTGATGAGAGGATGCAAGTGAAACATTTACTGCTTTAGATTGCATTGACATTGTAAGGGAATTACAGATAGACACTCATAGGAGATCTGCATTAGACGTTAGTTTCTTCAATAATGCTTGTAACACGGTTACATAAAAAGTAGATGGGTCTAATTTGAATGAGAAAAGTAAGACTCGATGCCTCTTGACCCATTTCTAGCTGGACAAATTAGACAGTCTTAAAGGGACAGTTCCCCCAAAAATGAAATTCTGTCTTCATTTACTCGCCCTCATGCCGTTCCAAACCCGTGAGACTTTCATTCATCTCAGCAACACAAAAGATCTTTTTAATGAAAGCCGAGACATTTCTGACCCTTCGTTGACAGCTAAGCAACTATCGCTTTACCACTCAACCACTGTTGAATTCTCCGGGAACCGTTCCTTTGTCATGGTCACGCCAAATATTAAACCACGCCTGAAAACACCATTGGATGAAACATTGGCAATGTCTTTTGTGTCGTTTTTGTCAGCAGAACACGAACACATCCACACACATTCCCATCAGCATTTGACCAGTTTCTGATTGATTGCTTGTTAATGTGTGTTTACAGAACGAGACTTAAAGACAAAATGTGTAGTGGATATGGAAGGAAACCAGACCGTCCTGCACCCGTCCAGTGGAAACCTGGGGAAGGGTGACAGCAGGTAAACTGGAGTGTGTGTGTTTACACCACTTGGTGTGTGTGAGTGAGTGAGTGTTCACTACTCGGTGCGTGCGTGCATGCGTGTGTGTGTTCACTATTCAGTGTGTGTGTGTGTGTGTGTGTGTGTGTTCACTACTCGGTATGTGTGTGTTCACTACTGAGTGTGTGTGTGTGTGTGTGTGTGTGTGTGAGTGTTCACTATTCTGTGTGTGTGAGTGTTCACTATTCTGTGTGTGTGAGTGTTCACTATTCTGTGTGTGTGAGTGTTCACTATTCTGTGTGTGTGAGTGTTCACTATTCTGTGTGTGTGAGTGTTCACTATTCTGTGTGTGTGAGTGTTCACTATTCTGTGTGTGTGAGTGTTCACTATTCTGTGTGTGTGAGTGTTCACTATTCTGTGTGTGTGAGTGTTCACTATTCTGTGTGTGTGAGTGTTCACTATTCTGTGTGTGTGAGTGTTCACTATTCTGTGTGTGTGAGTGTTCACTATTCTGTGTGTGTGTGTGAGTGTTCACTATTCTGTGTGTGTGTGTGAGTGTTCACTATTCTGTGTGTGTGTGTGAGTGTTCACTATTCTGTGTGTGTGTGTGAGTGTTCACTATTCTGTGTGTGTGTGTGAGTGTTCACTATTCTGTGTGTGTGTGTGTGTTCACTATTCTGTGTGTGTGTGTGAGTGTTCACTATTCTGTGTGTGTGTGTGAGTGTTCACTATTCTGTGTGTGTGTGTGAGTGTTCACTATTCTGTGTGTGTGTGTGAGTGTTCACTATTCTGTGTGTGTGTGTGAGTGTTCACTATTCTGTGTGTGTGTGTGAGTGTTCACTATTCTGTGTGTGTGTGTGAGTGTTCACTATTCTGTGTGTGTGTGTGAGTGTTCACTATTCTGTGTGTGTGTGTGAGTGTTCACTATTCAGTGTGTGTGTGTGTGTGAGTGTTCACTATTCAGTGTGTGTGTGTGTGTGAGTGTTCACTATTCAGTGTGTGTGTGTGTGTGAGTGTTCACTATTCAGTGTGTGTGTGTGTGTGAGTGTTCACTATTCAGTGTGTGTGTGTGTGTGAGTGTTCACTATTCAGTGTGTGTGTGTGTGTGAGTGTTCACTATTCAGTGTGTGTGTGTGTGTGAGTGTTCACTATTCAGTGTGTGTGTGTGTGTGAGTGTTCACTATTCAGTGTGTGTGTGTGTGTGAGTGTTCACTATTCAGTGTGTGTGTGTGTGTGAGTGTTCACTATTCAGTGTGTGTGTGTGAGTGTGAGTGTTCACTATTCTGTGTGTGTGTGTGAGTGTGAGTGTTCACTATTCTGTGTGTGAGTGTGAGTGTTCACTATTCTGTGTGTGTGTGTGAGTGTTCACTATTCTGTGTGTGTGTGAGTGTTCACTATTCAGTGTGTGTGTGTGCGTACGTGTTCACTATTCAGTGTGTGTGTGTGCGTACGTGTTCACTATTCAGTGTGTGTGTGTGCGTACGTGTTCACTAATCTGTGTGTGTGTGTGTGTTCACCACTTAGTATGATAGTGTGTGTGTGTGCGAGCGAGTGAGTGTTCACTACTCTATGTCTGTGTTTTTTTAAGATTGAGTGTGTGAGTGAGTGTTCACTACTCTATGTCTGTGTTTTTTTTAAGATTGAGTGTTCACTACTCTGTGTGTGTCTGTCTGTGAGTGAGTTTTTGCTACTCGTTGTGAGAGTGCGTGTTCACTACTCGGTGTGAGAGTGCGTGTTCACTACTCGGTGTGAGAGTGCGTGTTCACTACTCGGTGTGAGAGTGCGTGTTCACTACTCGGTGTGAGAGTGCGTGTTCACTACTCGGTGTGAGAGTGCGTGTTCACTACTCGGTGTGAGAGTGCGTGTTCACTACTCGGTGTGAGAGTGCGTGTTCACTACTCGGTGTGAGAGTGCGTGTTCACTACTCGGTGTGAGAGTGCGTGTTCACTACTCGGTGTGAGAGTGCGTGTTCACTACTCGGTGTGAGAGTGCGTGTTCACTACTCGGTGTGAGAGTGCGTGTTCACTACTCGGTGTGAGAGTGCGTGTTCACTACTCGGTGTGAGAGTGCGTGTTCACTACTCGGTGTGAGAGTGCGTGTTCACTACTCGGTGTGAGAGTGCGTGTTCACTACTCGGTGTGAGAGTGCGTGTTCACTACTCGGTGTGAGAGTGCGTGTTCACTACTCGGTGGGTGTGTTTGGTGAACACTTAGAATTGTAAAATTCGCATGTGGTTTTGCAGCTCTTATGAATGACTATATCTAAATCTAGCCTTGACAAGCCTAACTATTGAAATAATGATTTAGATCTGAAGAACATGTGAGTGCTCGGGTGTTCTGGGTAATTTCTGTTGGTCATCAGATGAAATCATGAGTCAGTACAGAAACAGAGAATCTCTATAGAGCAGACCAGACTTCCTGATTCTGTCTGTCCCTCATTGATATTTTCTTTCTTTCTCTACATTCCTCCTCTCTTCTGAACTTCAGTGTCCATAGAAACGAGTGAAGGTTCATTGGCAGGTCAAGAGTAACCCTGGATACTCCCGAAAAAACCCCAAGAAGTTAAATTCTCATTGGGTCTTTTCAGGCAACTTCAAAACAAAGCTGCACAATGTGTGCTGTCCTCATCACCAGACAGCTTTACGAATTATATCTTGGTAAATTTTTAGTTGAGCTGCACGAGTAATATCTCGATTTAAACACCCACACAATCTCATTTCTAAATGACAATGACTCTCCTGCATCTGTTAAACCTTTGTTCACACTGGAACATTGAAATCTGCGTTTGCGCTGCCACTGACCCTGAGAAAGCAGTCGTTATGTGTTGATATGAAACAGCTTCACAATCAGTCTTTTCAACCAAACAGTATCATTATTTCTGTGTAACAGATATTCTTATTATCTTAGAAGTACTGAGATGAAAGCTTACAATTGAGACATAATCACTGATGTCTATGGTAGTGATAAAATAGAGCAAATCATCTTTCGAAAGTAACTTGGCACTTCAAATAAAGATTGTGTCATTACATCGTTACACCAGTAGGTGGAAACAAGACGAAAAAAATTTGTGTTTATCATTGAAACATTCATTCAAGAGATTCATTAAAAACACTATGAAACAAGTGAAGTCTTTGAGCCTAGGGCATTATCTGTTTGTTAAGGTGTGTCTGAAATCACACACTGTATCGCAGGTTCTACATTTGCTTTGAAATTTACTTTGCAACCACTATAAAAGTCTAAGAATGAAAGATTGACTGTCACGTGACATACAGCGTCAGTTGTGTCGCTTCACTATCATCCACAAAACATCTTGCGTGGCCTCATGGGATATTAAAGTGTCCTACTGATGCGCACTAGGTAATCCAGGTACTTTTCACCTACTGTTTAATGAATACCATGAATTCAGACACACTTCTCGACATAATACAGTGGAGTTCGGTTATGTCGACGACCTCGGGGGTTGCAAAAAAGCATCGAGATAACATATATTTTCCTACATATAACCCGCAGACGCAGATAATCCGCACGCTCCTATAGCCAGCGGGTTTTGGGTTTTGTGTAAAAAATCATTGGCATAACCCGCACCCATAGATTGATGAACTTTTTGTGTAAGACCACATTTCACATTTCAAATTTCAAATGTTGCTCGCATGACTTCAATTATCCATAACTGTTCAGGCTCGGTACACAGTGCTTGTGCGCGAAATTCACACAATTAAAAAAAAAAAGGCAGTCCCCCGCTGCGCTGTGCAGCTCGTTCCTTTAAGAAGTGTGTTGTGTTGATCATCGGAATAGATGTGAAGAGCCCGCCCTCATGGCAGCACAGCCAATCACGTCTTCTTGCATGATTGACAGGTCAGACAGCCTATCAGCTGTCAGAGCGACAAAGACAACAACCTTCGCAAGAAAGAAAAATGAAAATGTATTGATGTACATGATGTGAGTTATTAAATGAGAATTTACATGCTCGAGTTTTTGGTGTCTTTTTACACAACAGTGTTGCCACGATTTGATTGATGAAGCGATCGGCATTCATCTAAAAAAATGTACATACACTGTACTGTGTATATCTTTTCTAACAACAAAAGGCATATGTAAAACCAACACAATAAAAACCACCTTTGATTCTTGATACAAACCTTTAATTATAATCTCCAACAATGCAAACAAAAAGATTGCTCACAAAATCACAAAAAGCATGCGGGACAACATGCTACAGGTTATCCCTCAGACGAGATCAACGACAGGGAGTGACCCGTGAGCGGACCGCGATCCACGTGCAACGCAAACTCAGCGCATGCGCAGTGAACTAGGTACGCAAATTAGTCACGAGATAACCATGTCAAGCGGCGACTTTGTCCCTCTTTCGTGCTCGAGATATTAGATTTCGGCGACATTAAAAAATCGAAAATACTAAGACAAATAGGGGGTTTGGTGGTTCCACTTCAAAAACGTCGACATAATAGGATTGGCGAGTTAACCGTGACTCGAGATAAGTGAACTCCACTGTACTATATAGTATGGAAATATTACCAAAGTATGCATATTTGGACCCAGTGAAGTTGTTCTGGGCAGTTGCTAGGATGTTTCTAAGCAGTTGCTAAAGTAATCTGGGTAGTTTGTAGGGAATTACATGATTATTAGGGTGTTTTAGTTGTTTGTTAGGCAGTCGAAAAGGTGTTCTTGTGGTTTCTAGGTCATTAAGTGGTTGTGAATGTTGTCAAGCTAGTTTCTAGGGTGTTGCTAAACAGTTTCTAAGGTATTCTGAGTGGTTTGTTGGGAGTTACATGATTATTAAGGTGTTCTAGTTGGTTATTTGGCTGTCATGAAGGTCTTCTTGTGGTTTCTAGGTCATTAAGTGGTTGTCGATGTGGTTTCTAGGGTGTTGCTAAGCAGTTGCTAAGGTATTCTGGGTGGTTTGTAGGGAAGTGCATGAATATTACTGTGTTTTAGTTGGTTGTTAGGCAGACGAGAAGGTGTTCTTGTGGTTTCTAGGTCAAGTGGTTGTCAATGTTGTCAGGCTGGTTTCTAGGGTGTTTCTAAGCAGTTGCCAAAGTAATCTGGGAAGTTTGTAGGGAATTGCATGATTATTAGGGTGTTTTAGTTGGTTGGTTAGGAAGTCAAAAAGGTTTTCTCTGGGATTTCTAGGTCATTAAGTGGTTGTCGAGGTGGTTTCTAGGGTGTTGCTAAGCAGTTGCTAAGGTATTCTGGGTGGTTTGTAGGGAATTGCATGATTCTTATAACACTTTGTTTTCTAGAGAATTATGCTGTAATTTTGCTTAGTGTTATTATCAGAGTTTGCTAGATAGTTGCTAAGGTTTTCTGGGTAGTTACTAGAGCGTTTCTATGGGCTTAAGGTATTCTGAGGGGTTGCTGAGGTGTTCTTGAGTTCTTGGTGCTGCTTGAGTGGTGATCCAGACAATATAATAAACATTAAACAGTTTGATAATATCTTTGATAATCTTGCTGTATTTCCATTGGTTGTTAAACGGCTTTGCTCTTTGATTTAATTGTTTTTAAACATTCGTTTTATTCTTTTTTTGTGTGATGGCCTGATGTTTAGGTCCATGCATGTGTTGCGGGTCTCTTTTACACAAAGAGGAGTTTGTTGGTTTTTGGAGCTGAACCTTCATCCATCACCAGTGTTTCATTTCACGGTCACTGATCCAGCGGTTTGTCTGTCCTTCAGCTGAAATCAGCTCTCGGTATTGTGCTGGCCGTCCGTCAACATTCATCAAGCTGTTGTATTAAAGGTCCACTGAATTACCTTGAAACGCAGCATTATTCAATGTGTTGATTTCCACTGAAACAGGAACATGGGGCGGGACAACAAACAGCTAATCCTCTTTAGTTATCTCTAACCTTTTCTCCAACTGATCTCCTCCACCTCTCTTTAAAACGCATGATTCAGTGCAGAACTCAAACAGGTAGATGTGTTTCTCTGGATCTGCGGCGCTTCACCGACATTAACGTCAATCCAGACTTCATTCCCCCAATCAAAGATATTCCCACCGTCTGAATCGCTCCCTGTCCCCGATATAGTGAATATGAGCCGTTCATCATGCAGAAATCGGTGTGTGAACGAGTGACTGATTTCAGCCGCAGCTTCAGCGTCTGTTTATAATGAAGGGGGCGGGGCTTCAGATACCAGAGCATGTGATTGGACAGAAAATCTGATGAGAAGCTGAAGTGCCGAGTCATCAAAATCATTGATCCATACTGTCAGACATTAACTGACAAAATGTGAGTTTTCTCATTGTTTTGTACAGAAGCTTCTCGATAACAGTAAGAATAACATATTCATACTAAAAGAAAAAAGGCTTCATTTTTGATTTCGTGGGGACTTTAAAGACCAGACTGTTGACTCTTTCCTTCAGTCCTTCTCTGTGCCTCTTCTTCTCTTTACACAAAGGGTGCGTCTGTTTTCTCCACGAGCCTTTCCCAGAGATCTGGCTGTTTTCCAGCAAACCTGAATCTCCTCCGTCCAGCCTCTCTGTCTCTGAGCGCTGATCTAGTCCTGTGTCAGACCTCTGCTGTAACTTGCAGTGTTGGCTTGTAAACAGGTTTTACAGGCTTAGGCAAGAAAGTTTACTCCTTCCACAATGATCCCTGACAGCAAATTTGTGGGGGGTTTTCCATAATGAAGTGCAAGTAGAGACGGCACAGTTATGCAGAAACTGCTTGTCATGGAAATGATTTCAGGGTGGTTTTTAATTGAAGTAAAACTTGAGATGAAGGCGGTTCAAAGAGGAATGTTTTGATGTGTAATTCTCACACTCGGTTCATTTTGTCCTTGTGTGTGTTGCACATAATCAGGGTGCAAATTACTCAATGGCCTTCAGGGGGTCTGAGAGTGGCTTGTGTTCGGGGGTTATGTACACACTCTCATAAGCACACACACTCTAAGGGCCCGTCCACACGGAGACGTGTATCACTGTATCTGCATACATTTCTTATCGGATTGGCGTTCCGTCCACACGGATCCGGCGTTTTGGGAGACTGAATCCGCTCTCTTTTGATACCGGGTCCTAAAGTGGATAGATCTGAATCCGACACCCTTGCGGTCTCGTGTGGACGGCCAATCCGTATATTTTTTGTGAACCGATGATGTCATCACATCACGTGTCGACTGCGTCACAATAACAGCAACAGTGTTGCCAGATTGGACTGAAAGTGACGTGTACGTGTGGACAGGGCACGTTGCTCGCGTTTCTCTCAGTGTTGCCAGATTGGGTGGGTTCCCGCCCAATTGTGCTCCTTTTGGTCACGTCCGACCGGAAAAAAATGCATTGGGCTGGTCGATTAAAATTGGGCTTGTTTTTGATGACAAACCCGCCCAAATTTCATATATAAATGCATATAAATTCCAGTAAAACAAAAGTTGGGCTTGAAATCGTCAGTCCAATCTGGCAACACTGGTTTCTCTCAGTCATCACGTGACACGGGTGAGCTAAATGTCAGAGGGGGGTTTCAGTTTTAGCACAAACATTAAATAGAAGTACCGAAAACACTTTTTGCAGAAATTATTTATTTAATTTTAATATCGATATTTTTTGAAGTAGCTTGTGAGTATCGATATGCCCATCCCTAGTGTTCAGTCGGTTTTAGTGGTCTCGTGTGGACGCTGATATTTCTTGCGCCGACACCGTGTTTGTGATCGGATAGGGAATGCACCGGCATCGTGTGGACGTGGCCTAATTCGCTCACTTACAAATCTCTTCATAACCTCTCTCCACCTTTCCTTTCGGATCTCTTACAGCCCTATATTCCTTCTCACACCCTCCGCTCTTCTTCCTTGGGTCTCCTCCATACACCCTGTGCTTGTCTAACCACCATGGGCCATAGGGCCTTTAGCCGTGCTTCTCCACGCCTCTGGAATTCTCTCCCAGTCAACATCCGTGATTCAGACTCGTTATCTCAATTTAAAGTTAAACTTAAGACTCATTTATTTAGAATAGCTTATCTTTCATGATTGTGTTCCCTCAAGTCTAGCACTCTGTTTTTGTTATTCTTACAGTGGTCATGTTTGTATTTGCTGTTTTCTACTTATTTATGGTTTATTGTCGTTGTTTACAACAATGACAATTCATTAATATTGTAGTTGTTTGTTGTTGATGTATGGTGACCTTGGGTGATCTGAAAGGCGCCTAAAATAAAATGTATTATTATAAACTGCTCAGGTAATAGTAATAGTATGACCCATTTCAAAATGATGATTTAAAATCAATCAGAACTAGAAATGCTGAAAGAAATCTTGTTAAATATGAAGCATCATCCCAATGTCTTGTCCTTCAGGGGGGATTAAGCATTGTTTTGTTTTTTTATTCACACCCTGCACGTAATGACTACAATGAGGCAACTATTTCTAGAATCATCCTGAATTGCTTCAAGTATGTACAATATTTTGAAATAAAATGACGATATGGGTTAGTGTGATTGTCAAGGCTGGCTGAAATGTAATTCAATTAAGAGTGAAGCGTTTACACACCTGACTTCACGAGCTTCAGCAACCCGTCAAAATAAAAGCCCAATGGGTTCGGAAATGAAACAGGAAATAGTAGTATTGTACTTGTACAGTAAAATAATTACATGTATTACTTTACTTATTTTTGTATAGTATCATACTGTTATTACAGTGTTTCTTTAGTTTCAATAATAATAATTGTTTTATAGTCATGTTGAATTGGTCAGAAACTGTGGGAACTATTGAAACTATTGTTTTTTTTTTACTTTAAACCTGTTTTCACTCTAAAATTGCTAGTACATTTTATAAATAATTACAAAGAAGTAACATAAGTGAAATATTGAAGTAGAAACTCTTATTTAGAACTAAAATATTTTGTGTCTTACTCATCGATTCTTAATTTGTATTTTCTATGCTTTCATATCTAATATGTATGTTTTTTTCTTCTTTTTTTCTTCTCTTTTGTGAATCCAGGACCAAACCAAAGGTGAGTTCTCATACCTCATTTCTGCATCACATTCATGTGAAAACAAGCTTTAGGTCACATGATCATGAGAGAAAAGTTGAACTTTAAGGCAGAGGCGCAGCAAACCGACTCCCAATGATCTAGCGCCTGAACACACCTAAAGCAGATAACTGTCCATTTCTGCAAATATATTTGTATATAGAGTCAGCTATATTTGTTATTCAAAAAGGGAAAGTGAAACTTAGACTGTATACAAACCAAACAATAAATAAAGCAGTGCTTGCTTACTGTTTTGAAATGTCAATCATGCTGATCATGTCTTTATTCCACTCCTCTCATGTTATTATTTAAGTTACATATTCGTGCACTGGAATATTCGGGAAAGGTTATGTCAAATTATAATAGCATTACTGACTCGTTTGCAGAACTGAACAGCCATTTTACGGCCCGACACCGATTCTATGTTGAATCTGTCCCAAAAAACCCAGACTAGAGTCAACGGTGTGAAACGCACTTAAAGAAAAGTTGTCTGACGTTGAAAAATGGATTGCTGTTCCCTGGCTTTACATGTTCCACTGGATTTGTGAGGTTGTGCATTTGTTTCATGATCTTTAGACGTCTCATTTCAGGTGTTTGCATATGATTATTGCTTCTGGTCTATTGATGAGGCTGAAGCGGACAAGTTTGCAGGTCTGTTGACATTTCAAATAATTCATTTTCCCTCTATTATGGGAACTCTTTCATTTGTTTGTACTGGAGTGATATGAATCATCATTTATGATGAAAGTAGATATTCCCTTTGTGCATTTCCTTGTGAACTCTTCTGAAGAAAAGACAAACCTGTAAAACTGCTTGATTAGATATGCTGTTCATCTGTGGTTTTATCATGTTAAACTCCTGTAAGCAATTGCTGCAGTTACGTTAACTACCGTAGAAAATAGTTTTATAAATGTGTCAGTTCATAAGAAAAACAAAAATTGCAGATACAGAAACACACATTCAATGGGACGGTAAACTTGAAGGCATTTGATAAACGTCTGTTGAAGTTTCTGTGGTATTCAGGTGATGCATGGTGCCAGTTATTTTCATTTGCATCATATGCTGGCTTATATTTTGCGTTTCTTAACCTGTAGGTCAGGATGTGGTGTTTCAGTGTCTTGGTGAGAGTCTTCTGGACAGCGCTTTTCAAGGATACAACGCCTGTATATTTGCATATGGGCAAACAGGTACAGTTGTACATCTATAAAGTATTTCAATCGGTTCGATTCCCAGGGAAAACAAGAACTGATTAAAAACTGTTTCTTGAATGCAATGCAAATCGCTTTGGATAAAAGCATCTGATAATGCACAAATGTAAATGTAAAAATACCGGAGAAGCCCAAACTGAGCAAAAATATGCAATTTGATACAGATATTTATACATATATGGCTAAAAAGATGAGATTCTGATTGCTTGTATATAAATGAGACATTTATAACAGTAAAGCAGATACAGTAGTACCTCGGTACCTCGTTCCAAGAGCGAGCTCGTAAACCAAAATGCTCGTACACCAAAACAAATTTCCCCATAAGAATGCACTAAAAATCAATTAATTCGTTCCACATGACCACAAATGCCCATTTTAAATATTTTTTAGATTTTTACCCTATTTATTGCAGTTAAAATTATAACCATTAAGATCTCATAGAAATACTAATTAATAATTGACAATTAAACTCTAAAAAATTCTTGACAATTTACTGTAGTGCACTTCAGGTTTCAGCAGTGGAGGAGACGAGAGGAGGGAGGAGGGGGGAGCGGGGAAACCAAGGATTCAAGTGCAAATGAGTGAATTTATTATAATAGTGCAGAAAACAAACGAAGTGATAATCCAGAGTGAAAGTCGTGGAACATGGGAGCCGCGAACGAACGAACGCACAGGAGCCGCGAACGAAAGCGGGGAGGTAGGCATATGAAATGAGAATCAGGTGTGTCAGTGCTCAGTGACCACACACACACACACACACACGCACACACACACACACACACACACACACACATAGGCAGAACTAGGAGACAATGAATTCATGAACCGTGACAGTTACTGCTTAGAGGTACTGTACATATATACAGAGAGTGCAGAATTATTAGGCAAATGAGTATTTTGACCACATCAACCTCGTTATGCATGTTGTCTTACTCCAAGCTGTATAGGCTGGAAAGCCTACTACCAATTAAGCATATTAGGTGATGTGCATCTCTGTAATGAGAAGGGGTGTGGTCTAATGACATCAACACCCTATATCAGGTGTGCATAATTATTAGGCAACTTCCTTTCCTTTGGCAAAATGGGTCAAAAGAAGGACTTGACAGGCTCAGAAAAGTCAAAAATAGTGAGATATATTGCAGAGGGATGCAGCAGTCTTAAAATAGCCAAGCTTCTGAAGCGTGATCATCGAACAATCAAGCGTTTCATTCAAAATAGTCAACAGGGTCGCAAGAAGCGTGCGGAAAAACCAAGGCGCAAAATAACTGCCCGTGAACTGAGAAAAGTCAAGCGTGCAGCTGCCAAGATGCCACTTGCCACCAGTTTGGCCATATTTCAGAGCTGCAACATCACTGGAGTGCCCAAAAGCACAAGGTGTGCAATACTCAGAGACATGGCCAAGGTAAGAAAGGCAGAAAGTCGACCACCACTGAACAAGACACACAAGCTGAAACGTCAAGACTGGGCCAAGAAATATCTCAAGACTGATTTTTCTAAGGTTTTATGGACTGATGAAATGAGAGTGAGTCTTGATGGGCCCGTGGCTGGATTGGTAAAGGGCAGAGAGCTCCAGTCCGACTCAGACGCCAGCAAGGTGGAGGTGGAGTACTGGTTTGGGCTGGTATCATCAAAGATGAGCTTGTGGGACCTTTTCGGGTTGAGGATGGAGTCAAGCTCAACTCCCAGTCCTACTGCCAGTTTCTGGAAGACACCTTCAAGCAGTGGTACAAGAAGAAGTCCACATCCTTCAAGAAAAACATGATTTTCATGCAGGACAATGCTCCATCACACGCGTCCAAGTACTCCACAGTGTGGCTGGCAAGAAAGGGTATAAAAGAAGAAAATCTAATGATATGGCCTCCTTGTTCACCTGATCTGAACCCCATTGAGAACCTGTGGTCCATCATCAAATGTGCGATTTACAAGGAGGGAAAACAGTACACTTCTCTGAACAGTGTCTGGGAGGCTGTGGTTGCTGCTGCACGCAATGTTGATGGTGAACAGATCAAAACACTGACAGAATCCATGGATGGCAGGCTTTTGAGTGTCCTTGCAAAGAAAGGTGGCTATATTGGTCACTGATTTGTTTTGTTTGGTTTTTGAATGTCAGAAATGTATATTTGTGAATGTTGAGATGTTATATTGGTTTCACTGGTAAAAATAAATAATTGAAATGGGTATAAATTTGTTTTTTGTTAAGTTGCCTAATAATTATGCACAGTAATAGTCACCTGCACACACAGATATCCCCCTAAAATAGCTAAAACTAAAAACTACTTAAAATATTGATACAAAAATATTCAGCTTTGATATTAATGAGTTTTTTGTGTTCAGTGAGAACATGGTTGTTGTTCAATAATAAAATTAATCCTCAAAAATACAACTTGCCTAATAATTCTGCACTCCCTGTATTTCACTATGTGAACAATAGCGATCACAATTAATTAATGGTAACAACAGGAGGTAAAACCGCTGTAAATCACATAAAGCAGTGGTCCCCAACCCCCGGTCCGTGTCCGTGTCCGGTCCATGAGCTGCTGCATACGGCTGCAAGCGGCTGTGATGCTGTGTCTGTGGAGTCTTGCTTGCGCTCGCTTGCGCCCCAACCCCCCCCCCCCCCCCGTCAACAATCTCGAGCGGGCACCAGTCCGCGGGAAAATTCTAACACGTTTACCGTTTAACGAACAAAAAAGGATGGGGACCACTGACTTAAAGTATCACTGTGGTGAATGATGGAGCCAAACCGAGCGACGCTGAGGGAATGAAGGAGTTAAGGGGTGATAAAGGGGTTGGAACCGCGTGACTGTGTTATGAGAGGCTGTCGTTAGGATAATTCTAGTAAAAATGCGCATGACGATGCTGAGCGTTAGGACTTTCCACACAAAAATGTGGGTGAGGGAAAAATGTTTCTCGTACACCGATTTGACCCTCCATGCTCGTACACCGATTTGCTCGTATACCAAGTCGCTCGTAAACCGAGATATTACTGTACTTGCATAAAGTCATAAACATCAGTTGACTCTATATCTCTAAATAATTCATATATTTGCATATGGGCAAACAGGTACAGTTGTACATCTATTAAGTATTTATAACAGTAGAGTGAGGCACTTGCAACATTGTCATGGGTTTGATTCCCAGGGAAAGCAAGAACTGATCAGAATGTCAATGTGTTTCTTGAATGCAATGCAAGTCTCTGCAAAATGCATGAATGTGAATGTAAAAAAATACTGGAGAAACTGAGCAAAAATATGCAATTTGATACAAATATGGCTTAAAAGATGAGATTCTGATTGCTTGTATATAAATGAGATGTTTATAACAATAAAGCAGGTACTTGCATAAAGTCATAAACATCACATGAACCGAGACTTTTTTGCAGTTATACTAAAAGGCCTTTTTCTTGTGAAAAAAGTAAGCATGTATGGCATGTAGCATATTGTATACAAGTTTTTCAGAAATTGAAGTATCAAATGTGATTCAGTTTGCATTATAGGGTTAACCAAAAACCTGGTCTCTGATTGGTTCACGCTGTCCCCTCTTTGTCGTGATTGGCTGCAGGCTCGGGAAAGTCATACACGATGATGGGAACGTCGGAGCAGCCGGGTCTGATCCCGCGTCTGTGCAGCTCTCTGTTCCAGCGCACCGTACAGGAGCAGAGGGAGGGTGAGAGCTTCACCGTGGAGGTCTCATACATGGAGATCTACAACGAGAAGGTGCGAGACCTTCTAGATCCCAAAGGGTGAGGATGAGTGACTACATGAACATCATTTTCCAATTGAAGTGCGAGTTCACCGACTCTTAACCCATTTTGTATTTTTACAGTGTGTGTAATTAAACACGGTTTACTCTTTCTCTGTGATACGTAGACACTGAAATTCTTTCAGTTTCCCCCTCAGCCTAAAACACTGTGTTCATAGTTGTCTAGTTTGAAATATTGACTGCAAACATAGAGGTTTTTCATATTTTCCACCACAGCTTTCTCTTCATATTTACAACTCAAATCTTCTAATATTTATATATTCTTTTCAGCCTTACCCACAGCCTAAGTGTCGAATCCTAACTGTAAACTAAAAATAACCTTTTCTGCTAAATGTTTACTCTTTGAATTCTTGCACTGGGAACAACACACGTTGACACCATTATGACTAAAAGTTGTTTGCTAAGAAGTATTTCCTACTAAAGCAGGGTGCTCTTTGACTCTGGTCAGGCCTATCCAATAGAAACAGTGTGGGTGTGGCCTTGGATGCCAACATGCCCAGTGCATTATGGGAGAGGAAGTTTTCCTACCTATTTAGCAAAAGGGAAGACAACCGAAAGACTCCTTTTACTTTTTATTTATAAAGTAGAAAGTTTTATTGAAAGCCCATTTTGCCAAATGTGAAGTATCTTTTTAAGGCCTGTATTGTTCCTTTGCTTCCTATCAGCTTTCTGGCATTCATGAAAACCCTGTAACAATCATGAAATTTCAGTTCATTTTTTAATATGCAAAAAAAATAAAGTTTTGCATGTGCTGTAAATATTATTGGCTATTATGAGAAATTGCTGTGTTGTTTCTCTCAGGAGCCGGCAGGCGTTGAGGGTCCGGGAGCATAACGTGTTGGGGCCGTATGTAGACGGCCTGTCCCGTCTCGCTGTGTCCAGTTACAAGGTTCTTCCAACACCTTCATGAATATCCAGTCTAATGCTTTCATTGCTAAAACACTGTGTGTGTAAGATAAGATTTCCTGCACAAAAAGACACAAAAACACAACACCACACAAATCAGTCTCTGAATGTCCTCCTTTTGTATTTCAGGACATTGAGTCTCTGATGTCGGAGGGGAATAAATCCCGCACCGTGGCGGCCACAAACATGAACGAGGAGAGCAGCCGGTCACACGCCGTCTTCAACATCATTCTAACACACACGCTCCGAGACATGAAGACTGGGGTGAGACAGACCTCTCAGTCATCAGATTAAAGGTGCAGGAAGCGGTTTCTGAGAAACACTGTTGAACGTGGATCACAACACACTTGCCAATCAGCAGTAGGGAGCGTGCACAGTCATGATTGGGGAGGAGAGAGAGTGAGAAAAAGGGAGATTTGAAGAAAGACTGTAGAAAGAGAGATGGCTGAGAGACATTACAAAAGGGAAGAGGTTAGAGGAACATCAAGGGAAAGGGTTAAGATAAGGCACACGTTACTACACTACTACCTTGAGATTCGAGCGTCCCGACATACAAGTATTCCGAGATATGAGCAAGCCTTCTAGCAATTTTTTGCTTTGAGATGTGAGTAAATATTTGAGATACAAGCAGCTTACAGACGGCGACGCTAGAGGTGTTCAGCACTCGGAGCAGCTCAAGCGCCTCATTTATGGGATAATTGCATATGATCTCCACTAGAGGCAGCTTGGTTTTACGTTTTTCCTGTTATTTGTTATGGAAAAAATGATTTGAGATACGAGCAATTTGAGTTACGAACTTGGTCCTGGAACAGATTATCCTCGGGTTATAATGAGGTTGAGCTGTTTTTGCTCCATATGTGATTAACCTTACAGGGCTGCCGACTGTGACCAAATGGTTGCATTTTGCAATCTTTTTTCGTGCTGGTGCGACAATTTTTTTTAGAGGTGCCACCCCCACGTTGCCCGACTGATAAAAGATGCCATTTGTGCTGCATGAGAAACATCAAACGACAAAAAAAAAAAAAACACACTACTTGTTTAAGTCACACAGAAGAGGAGTAGCAGGCTACTCATGCGCCGATCTTCATCTCGTGACACTGTTACTATACAGCACTGGGAGATCCAGTGAGAAAGCATCTGAATTTGCCGCAGTATTAATAACATTGCTGCGAGATCTAGTGAGAAGCGTTCAAATTAGCGTTTAAATGTGAATTCAGCGCAGAATTCTGTTATAAATCATATTGGATCAAACAGTGCTTGGCATAGAAACCAGGAGAAACGCTGTGCCATGAATAAACAAGTTATAGACGGCTCCCCAGTTCACAAATCACCAACTTTCACCATGGATTTAATGTAGTAACGCTAACTGTAACCATGGTATTGTGGCAGAAATAGCTGAGTGTTTTACATTATTCATCTCAGGGTTCATACAAAAGAAATTCAAGTGCTTCACACTTTTTCCAGCACTTCTAAATATGATCTTATTTTATCTTATGCTTTTATTTTTATATGATGATTTGTGAAACTAAAACTTTAAAGATGGAGAAAAACCTTTACACTTTCATTTAAACTTTTTAATAAAAATAATCATTAGACGGTAGAGGAGCATTTATTTACTTATTAGCCTTTTTTCCGCTCTCTAATATAAGGGGAAAAAATTAGGAAGTCACAGTCTCTTTAAATTGTGACTGAATTGCACAGAAAGCAAGTTACTTTACTGTAAACATGGTCATATTATTAGTAAGTTGACCTATTAATGCTAAACAATAATCATTTTATCAAATCAGCTTTATGATTAAAGCCCAGCACTACAAAATCATCTTTAGAACGTATTGCTCTCAAATGTTAGTCTAGTAGCCCTGTTTCACAGAGCCCAGATGTGCATTTGTGTGCTTGACTTGAGCTGTGATAAAGGCACATCCGCTCTTGCGTTGCGTGTTGATGCGTTTTGGGGGGGTGGGAGCAATGAAGGGAGGGGTGTGTGTGTGTGTTTGGTTGATTTCATATATCAACAGTGTTTCTCAGAATTCACTTACTGCACCTTTAAACCCTTTTCAGGGAAGGTGAAGTGTGTAATTTTAGCACCACTAAATGAAATTGAGCAAATATTTATATTTTCTAAATAAATGTTTGCATCACTCAGACTTTCCTCAGAAAATGTAAATCACACTCTGCTATATTAAAACAGGGTTATTATAGTTACCTAAAACCATTTATAAAATAAAACTTTCATTAATTGAAATGGTACAATTATATATTTTATTTTATTTCAGCTAGTTCTCCTTTCCATTAATTGAACTTCATATACTAAAATAACTCAAACTATAACTGAAATAAAAGTTAGTCAAAAATATATAGACATTAACTTTTAGTTCATTAAAATAAAAGTAATTAAAATGGGAAATATAATAATAAAAAGTGATTAAAATCATATAATAGTATCTCACTGATAATAAAATAACACGACTGAAGTCTGCATGACATCAAATCTGACCCTATTTATTTTCTTAATGCATGTTCCCGGTCTTATAGTAATTATTTTTTATCATTTGGAAATGCATCACAATATGGTAGTGAACTGCCATGTCATGTTGATTTAAAGGGCCAGTCACACAGCGAAAACGCATGAATCGCGCACGAATTACGCACAAATTTTTGTTTCTGCGCGGAGCATGCGTCGTATGCGTAATTCGTCGGTGGAACGAACGTGGACCGTCAGTGATTGTAAGTGAATGTGCGTCGAAGGCGGTTTGTGCGTGATTTTGAATTTTGAACGGTTCAACATTTTGTGCGTTATTCATGAGTCGGCATGCGTAGTTTATGCGACGAGTATGCGTGACTATGCGCAGGACACGCGTCGGCCGTCAGTGCTTATGCGTCGGAACTGGTTCGAAACCGCGCGCGTCCACGTCCACGTCCGTCCACTGACGCCCCACCTTCACATCACGCATGAACCGCACACGTATCACGTTCATTCCACTGACAATGTGGATTCTGAAAGTGCTTGTATGTGGAACATTCGCGAAGCGTGCGTGTTTGGACGCACTCCGTCAGTGATTCATGCGTCGGCGTGCGTCAAATGTTCGTGGAATAAATACTCAATTTCTCGACGCACAAGCATGCACAAACCCAATCTGTGCGTGATTTGTGAGGGATTCGTGCGCGATCGGCTGTGTGACTGGCCCTTAAAGGAGACGGATCTACTGGCTGTGTTATTGTCATAGATGTGAATGTTTATTTCAGACGAGTGGAGAGAAGGTGAGTAAACTCAGTCTGGTGGATCTGGCCGGGAGTGAAAGAGCAGATAAAACCGGAGCTGGAGGAGAAAGACTTAAAGAAGGCAGCAACATTAACAGGTCAAACTCACACACACAATGTTTTTCTTTTTCTTTTTTACACAAATTTGCACATATTCAAGTGTCCTCTTGTGGTGATGTGTGTGTTCAGGTCTCTCACGACCCTCGGCCTGGTGATTTCGGCATTGGCGGAGCAGGGCGCGGGAAAAAACAAGAGTAAATTTGTTCCTTACAGAGACTCGGTGCTCACATGGTTACTGAAGGTGACGACAAGCATTACTTTAACACTACACACCTTGTAAGAATCACATTTTTAGTCTTCACGGAGTAGTTTGTCCCAAAATGAAGATTTTATCATTATTATGTTCTCAATCTCATCATATCCTCCAGTCCCTGTATGCTGTTATTTTCTTTGTAACACAGAAGAAGAATTTTAATCAAGTTTAGTCATGCAGCTCTTTTAAAATACAATGTCCATAAAAATTACAAAAAAAACACTGTAAAAGTTTCATTACACAGCAATTTGAGTTATGGAAGAGATGCCATTCATTTGGCTTGGTTTCATCACCACTCTCTGATGTCATTTCCTCTTCTTTTGCATGTCAGGACAGTTTAGGAGGCAACAGTCGCACAGCTATGGTTGCCACGATTAGTCCAGCGGCCGACAACTACGACGAGACTCTGTCCACACTGCGGTACGCCGACCGGGCCAAGAGCATCGTCAATCACGCTGTGGTTAACGAGGATCCAAACGCCAGGATCATCAGAGAGCTGAGAGAAGAGGTGGAGAAACTGCGCAGCCAGCTGACCGAGGCCGAGGTGCTGCACGCTAACACCCGTCTGCTGTGTCGGTCAGATGACCTTTGACCCCTCGTATCTTCAACGGTGTGATTTTCTGTGTGTGTGTGTATGTGTGTGTGTGAAGTCAATGAAGGCTCCTGAGCTGAAGGAGAGACTAGAGGAGTCAGAGAAGCTGATCCAGGAGATGATGGTGAGCTGGGAGGAGAAACTCAGGAAGACGGAGGAGATCGCACAGGTATTAAACGCACGCATCTGTGATCACTTGAGCTATGTTTCCATCCAAAGTTGCCAATTTAACATTGGGAAATTCAAAATTGGGAAATGGAATAAAGCACCATTTCTGAAGAGAACAAAATCATCACTTCTTGATAAACTGTTGGGGAACCAAGTGATAAACTTGATTCATGTCTTCATTTAAGAGTTATAAGCTTATTTTAAATTCACTAAGAGAAAAAGTAATACACAGTGGAAAAATGTTTAAAAAAAGCTGTTTAATTGTTCTCCGTTACAATTTTCACTCAGAAATTGATGGTAAATGTAACTTATAATACATAGAAATGGCAAGTAACGCATTGATATAAATGTGAAATTTTAAAATGGAAAGACTATTGTAAACTATTCCAATCATCTTTGTTTTGTGTACTTTGAAAACTTAAAATAAATATAATCGTTGTTTTTTTTTTGTTTTTTTTTTGTGGTTTTGTCTGGTGGTTTTAATTCTATAACCATTATCACAACACTCATTCACAATATGTTGGTCCTTTAGGAGCGACAGAAGCAGCTGGAAAGTTTGGGAATTTCTCTGCAGTCGTCTGGGATCCGAGTCATTGATGATAAATGCTTCCTGGTCAACCTGAACGCAGACCCCGCTCTCAACGAGCTGCTCGTGTATTACTTAAAGGTACAGACTCCAATCAATGAAAAATAGTGTTACCTTCTCAACTGGAGTTTTCCGTATAAAACAATTCTCACAAATACACGTACCTTGAGATACGAGCGTCCAGACATACGAGTATTCTGAGATACAAGCAATCCTTCTAGCTCATTTTTTAGTAAATATTTGCCCTCACTCCTTCACTTCACGTGTTCGTTGATAAGCATCTCCCGTGAGTCTTCCTGTGGTGTGTGTTAAATACATTTATGTGGTAATTGCATATGATCTCCACTAGAGGCAGCTTGGTTTTACAGCGGGGGTTACCGGGGGCGACGAGTGATTCACGAGTATTAAGCTGGGAGCAGCACGAGTTATGAGTGTTCAATAATAATAAATATGAGCTTCTGAGGCTGTTTTTTTCCGTGATTTCTTATGGGAAAAAATGATTTGAGATACGAGCGACTCGATTTACGAGCTCAGTCCTGGAACAGATTATGCTCGTATCTCAAGGTATAACTGTATGTAAAATATATGCATGTATGAATGGTTGATTTATATCAGCTGTAATGAAAGCAGTGTGTTTTGATGAAGTTTGAAGGGTTGTGTTTTCATGCACAGGAACACACTCGTGTGGGTTCTGCCGACTCTCAGGACATTCAGTTGTGTGGTTTGGCGATCCAGCCGGAGCATTGTGTCATAGATGTCAAACTAGAGACGGGAGTCACGCTCACCCCGAAGAGAAGCGCTCGGTAATCACTCACTCACACACACACACACACACACACACACGAGTGTTACCATTAAAACGGCATATTTTCTACAGTTACAAACAAGAGATATTTGTGTTCATTTAAATGTTAATTAATTATTTTTATGTATGTATGTGTGTATATGTATATGTGTGTGTATGTATGTGCGTGTGTGTGTCTATACAAATAGGATTTCTTACTTAAAATAAATGTTAATTAAAAGTAAACTTCAAATTATTAATATAATGTGTGTGCGTGCATGTTATAATTATTGTAAAGTAAATGCTTTGTATAGAAATTGTAACTCTATAAATGGAATATAACATGAACTAAATATTGTTTATACAGTCTGTAAACCTTCAGTACAGTAGTACCTCAAGATATGAAAGGCTCAACTTATGAAAAATCCAAGTTACGAAAGCAAAGGCGAAAAATTTTACTGCTCTACATACGAAAAGTTTTCAAGATACGAAAGGTTTCTGAAAGTCTGAGATTCGCCCCATAACAATTTTGAAACTCGCGCCGCACGCCGCCATCTTAGTTATAGTAGACTCACCACCATCCTCCTGCTCTCCCATTGGTTCCTGATGCTAGCCAAGCCCTGAGATCCTTCTCTCTAATTGGACAGCATCCCTCCCATCATGCATCTTCTATACGTACGTGCTGGCGTGCTTTAGGTTTTTAAGTTAAGTGTACGTACGTCAGTGTACAGCCTCCCCTCCTCCCCTTCACGTCATTTCTGAAACCTTATAGGATAACGCCAGTTGAAAACTGGCCAATCGTAGCGCGATGCGGATCTGACAGACAGACGGTATAAATAGCGTAACCGCGTCAGAATAATTGACGTTCAATTCAATTGTGTCAGAATATTTTCTTCACACTTCTCTAAACAGAATATGGAAAAATAACAGAGGTTACGATAGTAACCGGAGACGTTTTCCACCCGATCACTACATTACAAAACCTTATTCGCTGCATACTTTTTCTACTTCCGGTCACCATCAATGAGATGATATATCGGTTTTCCCCGCATATATAATCCGTAGATGCATGTATTTTGCACACTCATATAGCTCGCGGGTGTAATATGTAAAATGTATAAAAATGTTATGTATAAACATAAAATGTGTGATATAGTGCAGGACTGGTGTTTTTTTTCCCCCGTTTTTGCCTAAGGAAGACATTCCTAATGTCAAAACTTTTGCATTAATGTACATTTCAATCTTTTGAACAACATACTGTTGTGGATCAAGTGTTGTAGTTTTCTCTTCAGACAAATAACACTTCAAAGGTCTTTGATGCCAGAATATAGGTTTTATTCTTTCAAACAAAACCGAGTCGATCTGCAGATCTCCTCCCAACACAGAGTAATCCTCCATTATATACCCCATGTCCTTAGACATCCCAAACATGTCATGTGACTGTCCTTTCCGTACATATTTCTTGGCCTGAATTCAACATTCTGCCCATTCATGGATTTTAACACTCTATGCCAGGGGTGGGCAAACTACGGCCCGTGGGCCATATCCGGCCCGTTGGGCTTTTTAATCCGGCCCGCCGAACTTGCCGAACCTATAATAAACCTCCTTCATTTTACATTTCCCTGTAATGTCACTCAGTCGCGGCTGCAAGCGGCAGTGGCGCTGAAAGTGTGGTGGAGAGTATGCGTGTGTCGCAAACCCCTCTAGACCCCCACCCCTTCCGTGAGTGGAAAACAGAGCTACACGCGTAAATACGGGTACCCGCAAGATCATTTTAATCACTCGCGCGCGCTTGACATCTAATCTGCGCGCGTGCGAACATTCGCCCGCTCTCAACTGCTGTTTTTGCTCGCGCGAGCATTTTTATTTCTGTCAGTCGTGGAGCGGGGCTTGCTCTTGTAATAGTAACATCAAACGTCATTGGTTAGTTCCCTTTTTTCCAGAGGTCAGTTGTGATTGGATGCCTGTTATTGTCAATCCAGAGCTGAGCCAAAGATACGATTCAGTCACATTGCATATTATGTTTTTTTGTCGATTAAATTGTATTAATATTGTTTTGTTGTAATTTCACGTGTCCCAGTCGAGTGATTTAAGACCAAACTATACTTTATACAGGTTTTCTAGGATTTATTATAAGTAAATGCACAGGTGCGACCTTCTCAAAAGAAGTTGTATGCTGTCAATGTTATGTTGTTATTTGCTGCATTCAAGAACATGACCTGCAAATACAAGAGGAAAAATAGGGAAATATAGGTAGAGGAAATATAATGTACATTAGAATAAAATGTACATGACACTTATACACCAGTTTTGAAGTCATTAAATATTTTAAACTGAGGGAAGTATATCCTGCCTTTGCTCTGGTCATGTCCCTATATATATTTCCCTCAGTTATTTTCATGCTTCTGTTGTTATATTTTATCTTTCATTCAATAAAACAGTATGTATTTAGTGTTCCTTCATCAGGGCTCAGAAGAACAAAACACAGTAGTGCTTTTTCAGGTAGAACCAGCACTTGCTCTCAGCTAATTTGATTAAGATAATCAAATGTAAAATAGCATTGAATCATCTTCACTATATATTTAAAATATCTGAATTTATTAAAGTTACAAAAGTCAAGAGCAGTGAGTTATTTTTATTGTTTTTTATTTTTGAGCTTGCGTACCCGTGTAGCTCTGTTTTCCGCTTGCGGATGTAATTTACGCGCACACAAACATCAGTTTTGCGCTCGTATATTAAAGTATATTAAATATTTGCCCCACACCAACCCCCCCCCCCCCCCCCCCCCCCCCCCCCCCCAATCAATCCCGGCCCCTCTGTCAATTCTAAGAAACCAATGTGGCCCGCGAGACAAATAGTTTGCCCACCCCTGCTCTATGCTCATACATGACTCAAGACCATATATCACACACTCAGAGCCCTGAGAAAGGTGCATCCTGTTTTCTTGCAGTCTCATCACTTTTACCGCTGAATGCTATCCTATAGATGCAACAAAAGGAGTTTCCTGTTTTTCCTCAGTCTCAGCAGTATCAGCACTTTTACAAATGAATACCATCATATCGATACATCTAATGGTGTATTATCACACAGTTGAATTATACTAAAATACTTATCATTCATGTAAATAAAAACTCCAACAATACATGTGTGAACAAACTCTCCCCCCCCAACAATCTTTTATGCCGCTCTCCGCAGTCATGAGCTTTATTTTGTGGCTCATCATGCTGAACAGGTTGGCCACCCCTGCTCTATAGCAAGTGATGGCCAGTAAGAAAATGCGTATGTGTGATCATTCATGTATATTGTGTGTGCAGCACGTGTGTGAACGGAGCCGTCATCTCATCTCCTGTCCCGCTGCATCATGGGGATCGAATCCTCTGGGGAAACAACCACTTCTTCAGGTAGTGAGACACATTTAACTGGGGTCAACAACGGGTTCTGGCTTTATTTGTGTTTCTGATCAGAGGATCAGATGATTTGATGTCTGTTCAAATTAAAACTGAAATGACCTCTAAAACAATGTCAAATTTCCCTGTGTGTGTAAAAGTGTGTGCTGACTCTCTTCTCCTTGTGTTGCTCAGGATCAGCGTGTCTAATATGTATCGTGTTGGCGTGGAGGATGAGGAAGGGAGTGTGATGAAGGCCGGTCTTCACCCTGAGTGTCTGGATGTGGAGCGTCTCAGTCACGGCTCCAGTGACACCAGCTTCAGCTTTGAGTCTGCACAGACTGAAGTCATGATGAATGCGATGGGAAACGACGGTGAGGGACACCGTTGATTCTATGCTGCTATAACTATATAAAATAACATTATAACACGTGTTAAAGTTGGCATGAGACAAACTGTGATGGTGCTTTCTTTGCTATTGTAGCGTATATTCAAGTGAAACTGCTTCTGGGCCAAGAACTAATTTTGGGCGGGGCTTGAATTGATTGCATGGTTGTGGTTTGCTATTGGTGGATCTCATGTGAGTGACAGCTTATTGCCCCGCCCTCATCAGAACATGCTCCAAAATAATGTAGATTTTGAATAGATGTGCACAGATAAACTATTTCTAATAAGTACTGTCATGGTAACTTTAACTGTAATGGTGCTACTTTTAAAATGAATGGCTGCACTGTACCAGTATTCTTCCGTTAATTGTATGGTTTAATTACTTTTTTAATTGCCATGCCAAAGTCGTATGGTCTTATGGTGACAGATGGAAAAATGTGCATAATTTATTCTGGAAAGACGTTTTAGAGAGCATGTGCAAATATTTATCCACTAATATTTACCATATGTCATATGCCTTTTTTTTAAATAAAAACAAATTACATCACATATACCGTAAAATGTGAATCAGAAATTATCAGATTTAACAAACATCTTGGTTAACACTCAATTTCATGAGTGTTGTGTGTATATATATATATATATATATATATATATATATATATATATATATATATATATACCGTGTGCATAATTATTAGACAAGTTGTATTTTTGAGGATTACTTTTGTTATTGTACAACTACAGTGCTCTTGGTCAATCCAAAATGTTAACAAACCCTCAAATGTTAACATTTAAGTAGTAAAAGTGAAGTTTTGGCTTTCTTAAGAGAATATCTAGATGTACATCGTTATTAGGCAACTATTAGTGTGCAGAATTATTATGCAACTAGATGAAAAACAAAGATTTTCCCATCTCACTTGTTTATTTTCACCTGTTAAAGTGAGAATAATACAGAAACTCAATTTACAAATAAACACTTCTGTAATTTCCACACACACAAAAAACCTCACCCTTCTTTTCGATAACAGTCATAATTCTTCCATTCAGACAATCAGTCAGTTTCTTGATCTGGTCAGAATCAGCTTTTTGTGCAGCCGCAACCACAGCCTCCCAGACACTGTTCAGAGAGGTGTACGGTTTACCTTCACTGTAAATGTCCTGCTTAAGAAGGCCCCAAAAGTTCTCAATAGGGTTCAAGTCAGGTGAAGAAGTGTGCCATGTCATTCGTTTTTCCATCTTTAAGGTCTTTACTGGCCAGCCACGCAGTGGGAGTACTCTGATGCATGTGATGGAGAGTTGTCTTGCATAAAAATCACAGTCTTCTTGAAAGACTCAGACTTTTTCCTGTACCACTGCTTGAAGAAAGTGTCTTCTTACTATTGCCAGTAGGTCTGAGAGTTTATTTTGAGTCCATTTTCAACTCAATAAAGGTCCAACTAGCTGATCTTTAATAAGACCTGCCCATACCAGTAGCCCACCTCCACCTTGCTGCCTGAGTCGAAGTGGAGCACTGTGTCTGTTAGTGATCACTGGCCCATCCATCTGGTACCTCAAGAGTCACTCTCATCTCATCAGTCCACAAAACCTTTGAAAACTATCTTCAGATATTTCTTGGCCCATTCTTGACGTTTCAACTTGTGTGTCTTGTTCAGAGGTGGTCAGGTTTCAGCCTTTCTTCCCTTGGCCATGACTCTGAGAACTGAACACCTCATTCTTCTTGACACTGCAGGTAGGCTGCAGTTGTGGAATATGGGAGAACTGGAGGATAATGGGTTCCTGGTAGCCTCATGTTTGATTCGTCTCAAATATTTGCTGATTAATTTGCGTATTTTCGTCTTGATGCGTTTCATGCGACCCTGTTGTGCTGCATCCCTCTGAAAGACTTTTGACAATTTTGGACTTTTCAGAGTCAGTTAAATCTCTTTTTTAACCCATTTTTCCTGAAGAGAAGAATCTGCCTAATAATTCTGCACACCTTGAAATAGGGTGTTGATCTCCTTAGGCCACACCCTCCCTCGTTACACAAATACACATCACTTGTTATGCATTATATCCAATAAGCATTCAAGTTTATACAGCTTGGATTTGGAAATTATGGATAAAATGATGATATGGTCAAAATAATCACTTGCCTAATAATTGTGCACACAGTGTATATACACACACACACATACATTATTTAATCTGAGAATAAATTTGAATGATTGATTTGCACTTTTTTTAAAATCTAATTAATTACATGATGTGGCGATTAATTAAACACACATCAAATTTGGCTTTGAAATTACCCCCAAAATATCATTTAAAACCATTATTGTGTTAAATGAGAAAATCATCTAATAAATACAAGCGAATAAATGTAAACGAATTTCCTTTTTTGGGTGAAATAAACCTTTAATGGGGTTTTTATTGATATTGAAAAATGAAAACAAATAAATAAACTGACTTGTTGCTCTGCTTCATGTTTGTCAACAATCAACTGTACGAAATGTAAGATGAACTCCGTAGGTCTGGGTCAAGTGTGTTAAATGCGTTAATAATTTTAACAGGTTATATTTTCTCATAACGGATGAATGACATGAGAGTTAAACCAACAGTCTGACTGATATATATGAACTGTGTGTGTCAGACCCGATGCAGTCAGTGCTTCACTCTCTGGAGCGCAGACACGAGGAGGAGAAGCGCTCGGCTCTGGAGCGTCAGCGGCTGATGTACGAGCAGGAGCTGCAGCAGCTGCGCAGACGCCTGTCACCGGAGCCGCAGCCGCAGAGCGAGCATCTCAGCGTGAGCTCGCCGTCCCCACAGAGCCGACTGCGCCAGTGCAGCGAGGAGAGGTGAGCGCCGCGGCAAACGCTTTACCTCAATGCGTTCCGCTCGTCTTCTAAACCTACGTATGTTTCATGTGGTCTCAGAGAGGCTTTGATGAGCCGAAGTCTGCGTAAGCTCAGAGAACAGATCGTGAAGGCCAATCTGCTGGTGCAGGAGGCTGGATGCATCGCTGAAGAACTCAACAAGAAAACCGAATATAAAGTCACACTGCAGATCCCTGCCGCCAACCTCAACGCCAACCGCAAGGTCCGGACAGACACTAATGCCCTGTTTACACCTGGCACAACATTTACATTTCTGCATTTATCAGATGCTTTTATCCAAAGCGACTTGCATTGCTTTCAAGAAACACATTGATTTATTTTAATCAGTTCTTGTTTTCCCTGGGAATCAAACCCATGACCTTGACATTGCAAGCGCCACTCTCTACTGTTTGAGACACAGGAAAGATAGTACAGTAATACCTTGAGATACGAGTATAATCCGTTCCAGAATGAGCTCGTAACTCAAGTCGCTCGTACCTCAAATCTTTTTTTCCCATAAGAAATAACAGGAAAAAATTAAAAAAACATGTTTTTAATTGCCATAGACACACACACACACACACACATAATTATAGTATATAAGGATTCCTGTGATATAAAATAAAATGTGATTTAAATTATGAGTTCCCACGTTCGAGACAGACGCTACATTAATGGCGGCATGTGTGGAGGAGGAGAGATAGCGTAGATAGATTACGTAGTTAATGCAAACACAATACGTAAGTGTAGTGTTTCTTCCCGTGTTGTGTATTAGCCTCAGATCCTCATATTTATTATTATTGAACACTCATAACTCGTGCTGCTCCCAGCTTAATACTCGTGAATCACTCGTTGCCCCCGGTAACCCCCGCTGTAAAACCAAGCTGCCTCTAGTGGAGATCATATGCAGTTACCCCATAAATGTATATATAACACACCACAGGAAGACTCGCGGGAGATGCGTACGGAAGTCAATGAACGTGAAGTGAAGGAGTGATGCAGGTAGGCTGCTCTGAGTGCTGAACACGAGCGTCAGCGTCTGTAAGCTGCTCGTATCTCAAAACTTTACTCATATCTCAAAGCAAAAATTTGCTTGAAGGCTTGCTTGTATCTCGGAATACTTGTATGTCGGGACGCTCGTATCTCAAGGTAGTAGTGTAGTCCACTTTTGACGAGGGAGACACGTTCCCATTTAATCAGTCTCTTTTGTCCACTTTTGTAGACTTTATAAACTGTTTTGTTTATTAACAGTCATGGAAATGAACTGAAAAGCTGTAGAAAGTGAACCAGGGATTTATTTGAACGTTCCGTCAGAGGCCGTGTTGAATTCTGGGTTTGGGTGAAAGTGCTGCTTTAATACAGATCCTTGTTCTCGTTCCTGTAGCGGGACACGGTTCTAAGCGAGCCGGCGGTGGAGGTGAGGAGGAAGGGCAAAGGGAAGCAGATCTGGGCCATGGAGAAGATGGAGAACCGGCTGGTGGACATGAGAGAGCTCTACCAGGAGTGGAAAGACTTTGACGAGGACAATCCCGTATGTCAAATCACATGAGAACTTTAATGCAGCTACCGTTACATTCTCATTATTAAGCGTGTTACATGGGTTTAAATATACAGTAGAACCCCGACTTACGAAATTAATTCGTTCCGAGGTTGGCTTCGTAAATCGATCTTTTCGTAAATCATAAATGTAAATTGCCTAATCCGTTCCAAGCCCTACGAAAACACCACATTTAATTTTATAATAAAGCTTGTTCAGTATGGTATGACAAGCATATCCCAGCGTCATACTTCTCAATTATCTCCCTTTTCATCTCCATGGAGAGCATCCTCTTCTTCTCTTTCACTTTCATCGTGAAATAAAATGGGAGAGGAACGCCGCTACGCAGAGGCTGGTGAGAGTGATGCTGACCAATAGGAGAGCAGGGTGCTGCAGCGAAAGCTAGCGAGCCGGGAGCAGTGTTGCCAGATTGGGCGGGTTCCCGGCGGGTTTTAACATGAAGTTGGGCTGTAAATCTTCAGTCCAATCTGGCAACACTGGCCGGGAGACAGCCAATGGGAGAGCGGGATGATTGGTGCGAGTTTCCGGGTGAGTTGCACGCAAATTTCAAAACAAAACTCGGAAATCGTTGCCTCGGGCGAAAAACAAAACAAAATCTTTTACCGTACGTCAAACTTTTCGTACGTAGAGCGTTTCGTAAGTCGGGGTTCTGCTGTATATATTCTTATGATCAACTGAAATTTAAAGAAATTAATTTGTACAAAACTTGGTGAGCATCGTTGATTTGTAAAAGCATTGGAAAGAGATTCATTAGTAGGTTAGGCAACGCCAATGTCCAAACTTAACTAAACTTGACATGCATAGACAATAGCACTGTCAGAGGATGCATACCAAATTTTGTCAGATTCTGCCCATAGGGGGCGCTAAAATTGGAAGGAAAAAGCACTACCATATGATCCATGAAGGTCATAATCATATGCATCCTTAGTACACATGCTCTTTAAATATCTCAGACATATATTGTCATATTAATATAGTTTATTTATTATTACCTTTATCATATTATATTATAAAATGAAGTTAAAAGTGTAAGTACAAATATTCCATGAGGTATCTCAATTAATATGAGGCTATAAAATCTGCAGGTATACCCATTTTAACTTCTAGCAGGTCTGAAATAAATATATTTTTTCTTTCATGTATGTTAGTGAATGCATGTTAAATATTGAAATAATAAATCTTCATAATTTAAGTTTATGCTTAAATGTGTTCATCTCATCCAGGTCATGCGTTCCTACTTCAAGCGTGCCGACCCGTTCTTCGACGAGCAGGAGAATCACAGTCTGATCGGTGTGGCGAACATCTTCCTGTCGTGTCTGCTGTACGACGTCAAGCTGCAGTACGCCGTTCCCATCATCAACCAGAAGGGGGAGGTATGGACAACGCATTTATTTAGAAAATGAAGCAATCATTCATGATCAACCATCACTATTACTGGGAAGAGACGAGCTGCAACAATATCGTGTACAGTAATATCTTGAGATACGAGTGTCCCGACATATGAGTATTCCGAGATTCGAGCAAGCCTTTGAGTATTTTTGCTTTGAGATACGAGTAAAGATTTGAGATACGAGCAGCTTACAGACGCTAGAAGCACTCTGTTCGATGCACTTCACAGCAGTCGAGTGAAGATCGACGCGTGTGGGGAATGTTTGCGCACATTCGTATTGCTGCAAATGAGATGTCATGCGCACAAGGCATTAAAATTAGCTCGCAGGCTCACTTTTTTTCCGCGTGTAGATCTGTTATTCGCTTGCTGATGTAATTTACGCACACGCAAATATCAGTTTTGCGCTCGTTTCTTTTTGGCATGGATTTTCCGCCATAGTCGACTTCCGTGTGCTTGATCTCCCGTGAGTCTCCCGTATTGTGTTTGTGTTCTGTTCGTAATTTACGTAATCCCTCCTCCTCCTTTTTATGTGTGTGTGTCTCTATAGTAATTAAAAACATGTTTTTTCCATTGTTATTAACACTAATAAGGGAGTTTTTTAGAGGGCCGGAACAGATTTCTTTTTTTTTCTTTTTTTGGGAAAAAATTATTTGAGATCCAAGCAACTCAAGTTACGAGCTCGTCCTGGAACGAATTATACTCGTGTCTCAAGGTATTACTGAATGTGAAAAATGTGTTTTTTATTTGAAAACCGGTTCTAGTAGAGCCCAAAAACTCAATCAAGGTCCCTTTAACTAATATATATATATCACTAAACTTCCCCAGTTACAGTAGGAATTGCATATAGGTTTTGTATTACGAGTTTTCTGAAATGTTGAAACATGGAAACGAGGCACTTATTAAACGTGTACTTTCAGAACAGAAATCTAAACATTGGATGAAGCCAGGGAGCAAAACGCTTGTTTCATATTAAAGGTTTTCACAGAGAGGAGTTTTGGATGTCTGTTTTGGTCAACAGCTAGAAAACAAATCCCTGTTCGGCATGTTTTTAGTAGTGAAATGCTGTACAAATCATGCGACTGTTGTTTGAACAAACCCTTCTGGAAAAACCTTCAGATTGTAAACTGTAAAGTTTGGTGTGTGTAAAGCTGCTGAAGTGGAGATTTCTGACTCGCACTCATGGCGTATTAACTGAAATCTACAGATGCAAATAGATCAAGTGAAATAAAATAAACACTTAGAAGTGTATTTTGGGTGTTTCTTTCCACTGATCTAAAAGAAGACCTGTTATGGAAGCAAAATTGGGGAAAACAGGGGTGTTCATGCGGCGTCACAGTCCTGACGACTGTACTAGCGTTGGTTTTGTGTGTTTGTAGGTGGCAGGTCGTCTTCACGTTGAAGTCCAGCGTCTCAGCGGAGGACTAGAGGAGCGTGAGGCGGGCGGCGGAGACTCTGACATCTGCGAGACGACGCACGAACGCAAACTTACCTGCATGGTGACTAACTTTATCATTAGCGTTTTAATTCTGTGCATTATGGCTGCGTGTTTGACTGAGTGCAGGACGTTTTCTGCGTGCAGATCAAGGTGATGCAGGCGACGGGACTTCCTCAGCACCTCTCCAACTTCGTGTTCTGTCAGTATCATTTCTGGGAGCAGCAGGAGCCCGTGTTCATCGCTCCGGAGGTCGGCCTGTCCGCTCCCAGCAGCAGAGAGCCGCAGAGTCTGGTGCTGTTTGACAGCTGCAAGGTTCAAACCCTCACTTATCCTCTGCAAACATCCTGAGGGAAGCAGGGTGATGCAAACCTACGGGTTACAGTAAAACATGTTGTCCTCTCTCGGTGTCTTGTTTTGATCCTTTTGTGTCTCTGTCCGCTTCTGTAGACTCTGGAAGTGGCTGTAACTGAAGACTTCCTGGAGTTTGTGATGGAGGGAGCCGTGGCTGTGGAGGTCTATGGTCACAAACAGGCCAATCCGCGCAGGAATCTGGCTCTCTGGGACCTTGGGGTGATTCAGGCCAAGACTCGCTCTCTCAGAGAGAGGTACGCCAGCCTTTATAACGCTGTCTGCATCACAGAGCATTTCTGACAGCAGAGATTTAGTTTCTGGGGTTCAAGAGTTGATAAAAGCTTCATAAAAATATAAGTAAAAAAAACCCCAGAATAAATAACTTACTAAAATAAATTAGTGAAATGTTAACAGAAATAAAATATTTTCTTCATTTTCCTGCATGTCATGTCGCTATGAACCAACATTTAATGTAAATAAATCATTTTTAAATCTTTATTTTCAAATGGTCAAAATAAAATACTTCGTAAATTTAGTAAAATATTAATAATATAAATAAAATACTTTGTTTGCTTACCGGCATGTCTTGTGATTTATCAACTGGCATTTAATGTAAGATTAATAAATGTATAATGAATAAAAACTATTTTATTTAAAAGTCAAAATAAAACACATACTTAAATATGAATAAGAGTAATAAAGATGTGACCATTAGAGAACTGTAAATGTGTTTTAATTTTGGATTGAATTTTGGGAATCTCTGAATTAGGTGATGTTTCTTAAAAGGAAATTACTGTACAAAAGTCAAATTTATTTGTATTAATACACATCGGCCGTTTTTTATTGGAAAGTCATGCGTTAAGTGATATTACACCATGTTTTTATACAGAAAGTCCATTAATAGACTTTTTAAAAGGTTTCTCTTGGAAAAATATTATAATGTTTATTAAACATCAAACGTAAAGAATTCATCATTCATTTTGCATTTTTATACATGTAATTATTATAATATTTTTTTTAAGTTGCACACTTTCCTCATGCATGCTCTCATTGTTAGAGAGCAACAGGAAACGTGCTGCGTAAAGCCCTTATATGGAGATGCGGGTGTGTCTCATGCTAATGAGCAACTTCAGGCTAATGCCTCATTAATTAGAAGAGAATCTGCACTTTTTTTGAAGGGGTTTTATTTGTTAAATAGATTGAGTCTACAGTTAATTGAAATAATACTAGTGTTACTTTGAGTTTGCAATGAATATAGACTTTGATGCTGATAGGGTTTAATAAAATGATCATATCAGTCAAGAATTACTCTTTCCATGCTCTTGTGAGTACTGATGTGTGTGTGCAGGTGGAGTGAAGTGACCCGCCGGCTGGAGCTCTGGGTGCAGATCCTGGAGCTCAACGATGCCGGAGAGTTTGTGCCGGTGGAGGTTCAGCCAGCGAAGGACGTCTACACTGGAGGAATCTTTCAGCTCAAGCAGGTCAGTGTGGACGTGAATGACGGTTACCAGATGTAAAACTTCACATGCTTTGATAGCTGATCTGAGCTGGATGTGTGGCAGGGTCAGTCCAGGCGGGTTCAGGTGGAGGTTCGTTCGGTCCAGGACTCCGGCACCATGCCTCTGATCACCGAGTCTGTGCTCAACGTCTCCGTCGGCAATGTGGAGGTCCATCAGACTCGATCCGGCAGAAGCGCAGACAGCCAGAGGGTGAGGGACATTATACATCATTGAATCTCATTCATTAAATCTGGGTGTGAAGTGTTTTCACACATAAATCTTGATTCAGTAATAAGTCGCTCATTTTGAGCCAACTCAAAAACATTTAAGGCATTAAGCTAAAATGATTTTTAGATGTTATTTTTTTATTACCATGGATAGTGTTGCCTTACAATAAATCTTATTGTAAAATTTAATTGAATAGTTTAATACTTAATATTTAACCAAATTGAGTCAGTGCTGCTATACAGTTTTATTTTGATGTATTATTTATATGCTTTCATGTTTTTTTATTATTAGTATTTAAAAAAAAGCTATATATATATTTGAGCCAACTTGAATCACAGGTCACCTCAAAAACTTTTAAAGCATTAAGTTAAAATGATTTTTAGAGGTAATTTTTTTTTACCATGGATAGTGTGGCCCTATGATAAATCTAATTGTAAAATTTGAGTAGTTTGATACTTAATATTTAATTATTTTGATTATTATTTATATGCTATCATGTTTTTTATTACTATTCGTATTTAAAACAAAAAATATATTTTCATATATTCATATATATATATATATATATATATATATATATATATATATATATATATATACAGTGAGGAAAATAAGTATTTGAACACCCTGCTATTTTGCAAGTTCTCCCACTTAGAAATCATGGAGGGGTCTGAAATTATCATCGTAGGTGCATGTCCACTGTCAGAGACATAATCTAAAATAAATATCCAGAAATCACAATGTATGATTTTTTAACTATTTATTTGTCTTATACAGCTGCAAATAAGTATTTGAACACCTGACTATCAGCTAGAATTCTGACCCTCAAAGACCTGTTAGTCTGCCTTTAAAATGTCCACCTCCACTCCATTTATTATCCTAAATTAGATATACCTGTTTGAGGTCGTAAGCTGCATTAAGACCCCTGTCCATCCCATACAATCAGTAAGAATACGACTACTAACATGGCCAAGACCAAAGAGCTCTCCAAAAACACTAGAGGCAAAATTGTACATCTCCACAAGGCTGGAAAGGGCTACGAGGAAATTGCCAAGAAGCTTGGTGAAAAAAGGTCCACTGTTGGAGCAATCATTGGAAAATGGAAGAAGCTAAACATGACTGTCAATCTCCCTCAGGCTGGGGCTCTATGCAAGATCTCACCTTGTGGGATCCTAAAAAAGGTTAAAAATCAACCCAGAACTACACCGGAGGAGCTGATCAATGATCTGAAAAGAGCTGGGCCACCGTTTCCAAGGTTACTGTTGGTAATACACTAAGACGTCATGGTTTGAACTCATGCATGGCACAGAAGGTTCCCCTGCTTAAACCAGCACATGTCCAGGCCCGTCTTAAGTTTGCCAATGACCATTTGGATGATCCAGAGGAGTCATGGGAGAAAGTCATGTGGTCAGATGAGACCAAAACAGAACTTTTTGGTCATAGTTCCACTAAATGTGTTTGGAGGAAGAAGAATGATGAGTACCATCCCAAGAACACCATCCCTACTGTGAAGCATGGGGGTGGTGGCATCATGCTTTGGGGTGTTTTTCTGCACATGGGACAGGGCGACTGCACTGTATTAAGGAGAGGATGAGCGGGGCCATGTATTGCGAGATTTTGGGGAACAACCTCCTTCCCTCAGTTAGAGCATTGAAGATGGGTTAAGTCTGAGTCTTCCAACATGACAATGACCCGAAGCACACAGCCAGGATAACCCAGGAGTGGCTCTGTAAGAAGCATATCACGGTTCTGCCGTGGCCTAGCCAGTCTCCAGACCTAAACTCAATAGAGAATCTTTGGATACAGCTCAAACTCCGACAGGCCAGAAACCTGACTGATCTAGAGAAGATCTGTGTGGAGGAGTGGGCAAAAATCCCTCCTGCAGTGTGTGCAGACCTGGTGAAAAACTACAGGAAACATTTGATCTCTGTAATTGCAAACAAAGACTACCGTACCAAATGTTAACATTGATTTTCTCAAATGTTCAAATACCTATTTGCAGCTGTATAAGACAAATAAATAGTTAAAAAATCATACATTGTGATTTCTGGATATTTATTTTAGATTATGTCTCTGACAGTGGACATGCACCTACGATGATAATTTCAGACCCCTCCATTATTTCTAAGTGGGAGAACTTGCAAAATAGCAGGGTGTTCAAATACTTATTTTCCTCACTGTATATATACATACACATTTATTTGGAGTTTGGCTTCTGACATTTTTATATTTATTTTTATATTTTAAAATGTATTTATTTAATTTAAAACATGTATTTTTACATTTATTTGATTGCTTGTTTGTCCCATTACATAACTTAATCTTATTTTAGTTAGTTGCAGAGGAAACATTTCTAACATTTAGTTAAAGTTTTTCATCATTTAATTGTATTTTGTTTTATTTCAGCTTTAAGAACATTTGTATTCATTTAAATAGTTTTAGTTGAGTTATTGATGCCATGTGACTAATCACTGATATTATATATTAAATATAACAGCTAAATTATTCTTCAGAACTGATGATTTAGGTTACATATTAAGTATTACTATAAATGTAACCTAAATCATCAGTTCTGCATAATAATTTAGCTGGTCGCCTGTTGTTAGTTTTTCGAGAGCAAAAGGAAACTTGAATCTGAATTGATCAACATCAGAATTGTGACTCTGTGTTGTTTTCTGAAGGTGGGAGATAAAGACGTGGACAGTTATCAGGTAATGCTTTTTAAATATGCAAATGAAGTCTGTAATGATTGGCTGACAACTAACCTTTGTGTAGTTTTCACTGTCATGTAAATCTAGATGGTTGTGTGTTAATGAAGCCATGCTTTTACAGATCAGATTTAATTTTTTCTTAAAATAAGGATCTGTAAGACTTAAAAAAATAAACGTATAGTTTTATGTTTATAGTAAGAATGCATTCAATTGATCAAAAGGCATTTATAATGTTTCCAAATAAATAAATGCTCATCAAAGACCGAAAAAAAGCTATTTTCAATACTGATAATAATCATATTAATAATCATAAATCATAAATAATCATAAATGTTTTTGAATATCATATGATAATGATTTATGTAGGATCATGCAGCTTTGCATTTTAAAATAAAAGTCAGAACCAAACAGTTATTTTAAATGCAATAAAATTTGACTTTTTATTGTATATTAATGAAATAAATGCACTCCTGCTGAGCTGAAGAGACTTGCAGTGCCATATGAGCGTTGTGTGAATTAATATTATTATTATTTTTATATGAGCGTTGCATGTTTTCCTGTAGCTCAAACTGAGGAGTGTGTCGCTCGCAACGTCAAGATCATGGGTTCGATTCCCAGGAAAAGCAAGAACTGATTGGAATGTCAATGCAATGATAAAAGCATCTGCCAAATGCAGAAATGTAAATATCACGCATGTTTCTGGCTGCAGGAGTTTGATCTGGAGAGACTGAGGAGCCAGTGGCTCACGGCTCTAACCAAACGACAGGAATATCTGGATCAGTGTCTCCAGAAGCTTGTTGGCAAGCAAGGTAGGAAAGGATGTGCTTCAGCTTGTGGAATGGGTTCAGGGAACATCTGATGAACGCTGGAGAGAAGATGGTGTCCTTTCTTCTTCTGACACGTGTAGATAAGTCTGAAGAGGACGTGGAGAGCGAGTCCCGGCTGCTGGAGTGCCGTCTGACGCTGACAGAGGAGAGGAACGCTGTGCTGCTGCCCTCTGCTGGCAGCGGGATCCCAGGAGCCCCGGCCGAGTGGTACACACACCTCTTCCATCCGCTTTTTCCCTTCCATCAAGGCCCTGTGATTTGCATGACGTGGAAAACGCGAATGGACATTCAATCATAAAAATGGAATTTACTTCATAACGTGAAGTGTCAAATATATGGTGATATAGACTAGTGTCTGTGAATGTTAAACCGCAAAAAGAGCATTTAATTATGAATCCAGTGTGTTTGATTTCTCACACACACACTGAAGCACGCGTGACGCTCGCTGTGTGTTCAGCCTCTATATGAGGACGTGAACGCATGAACTTCATCTCCAGCATTTTATCATTTCATTTGAGAACTATTTTCATATAATCATACAGAAAACTGTAAGGCCTTGACTGCAACCCGTCAAAATCCGGTGCTTGCAACGCCAAGGTCATGGGTTCGATTCCCAGGGAAAGCAAGAACTGATTAGAATATCAGTGTGTTTCTTGAATGCAATGCAAGTCGCTTTGGATAAAAGCGTCTGATAAACATGAATGTAAATGTAAACTTGGAAAAAATTGAGACAAGTGCAAAAAAAACTAGTAGTATTAGTGATAATAATAAAATTATTCAAAGATATTATTAAAGATAAATTAAAATACTCAACACAGAATTTATAGGGGGAAAAACACCAAAACCGTGTAAGAAGGCCCTAAGATTTTCAATTTCTTGGACTTGCTTTTGTTAATTACAATTTAATTAAACCGTTCAAATGGAAGAAATGAAAACTAAACAGAATTTAGGGTCCTAAAAAGTTTAATAAATTGCTGTTAAATTGTATAAATGTCATGATTTCAAATGATTAAACTTGCTTCTGGATTCAATACAATGTAATTTAACCGTTTCAGTTTCAGCTTCTCTTTTCGAGTCCGCTTTCATCAACACTAAATCCATCAGTCTGATTGGTTGATAGGAATGTTGTTGTACTGATGGTTGATTCGGTTTAGTGAATTCTTCTCATGAACCTTATTTTGACCGTCTGGTTCCTGTTCCTGCAGGGTTCCTGTGCCAGGAATGGAGACCCACATCCCAGTCATCTTCCTGGACCTCAGCGGTAACTATTCGTTTAGTTTGCTGCTCTTTAGTAGACGCTTATTTTGAATAAATAACTACTTCATGACCGCTAAAAAAGTATGTTTATACAATTACCTACACTTTTGAAACACTTTTTACACTGAGTTCAATGAGTACTGTGAATTCAGACACTACAGTACTTACTTTTGCTTACTATTTAGTAGGGAAGTATGCGATTTCAGATGCAGCCTTACTACATGTATCTTAAAATCCTAGTGTACTGTCTTCTAAGGGAGCGTGATTTGGAGTCCCTACACGGCAGCAACTTTACACGCTGTAAATTATTTTGTTAAAGTTTTATTAATTATTACAATATAATACAATTTTATCTTGAGTTTTATTAATTTGTATGTGCTTTTGTAAGTTCTTTTATTTTTTATTAATTTTATGTTTCAGTTTTAATTTTAATTTTAGTGCTCCAATTTATTCGTATTTTAGTTGCCCAGGGAACATTTCTAACATTTTAGTTTTTCATAATTTTATTTCTATTTTGTTTCAGCTTTTTATTTCATCTTTATCGTTAGTTTAGTTTTAGTTTAAGCGCCAGTCACACAGCAAAAACACATGAATCACGCACCAATTCCGCACAGATTTCGTTTCTGCGCGGAGCGTGTGTCGTATGCGTAATTCGTCTGTGGAACGAACGTGGACCGTCAGTGATTGTAAGTGGATGTGCGTCCAAGGCGGTTTGTGCGTGATTTTGAGTTTTGAATGGTTAAAAAATTTTCCGACGCACAATTGCGTTATTCATGAGTCAGCGTGCGTAGTTTATACGTCGAGTATGCGTGACTATGCGTGGGACACGCGTCGGCCATCAGTGCTTATGCGTTGGAACTGGTTTGAAACCGCGCACGTCCACGTCCGTCCACTGACGCCCCACCTTCATTTCACGCATGAACCGCCCACGTATAACGTTCTTTCCACTCACAATGTGGATTCTGAAAGTGCTTGTACGTGGAACGTTCGCGAAGCGTGTGTGTTTGGACGCGCTTCGTCAGTGATTCATGCGTCGAATGTTCGTGGAATACTTTGGTCAATTTCTCGACGCACAAGCACGCACAAACCCAATCTGTGCATGATTTGTGATTGATTCGTGCGTGATCGGCTGTGTGACTGGCCCTTAAGGCAACGATAGTAGTCCTGATGATATGTGACCATTAAACAGTGTTTGTTAAATAAAATGAATATCACAGGGACTTTGAGTCTAATGTTTTACATCAGGTTCAGCTGACAAAATTTGTGTTGCATGAAGTTTATTAAATAATCCGCTTTTCTCTCATTTTTTCTTCTGTGATCTACAGCTGATGACTTGTATGATCATCTGTCGGCTCCTCTGGCTGGAGGTCTGGATGGTGCGCTGAACAGAGAAGAGAAAGATGATTTCATAGATTTACAGATAGTCAAACATCACGAGAATGAGGTGAGGAATGTTCTTCATCATGACATCCCACATTGTGGAAAACGGCTAGATATTTCCAGTGTCTAGTCAACACACCAACATAACACTGAGAGCACCTTAGCAACTCCTTAGAAACCATCCAGAACACCATACTAACTTAACACTAACACCTTAGCAACTCCTTAGAAACCATCCAGAACACCTTACTAACTTAACACTAACACCTTAGCAACTCACTAGCAACCATCCAGAACACCACACAAACATAACACTGAGATCATCTCAGCAGCTCCCTAGCAACCATCCAGAACACCACAGCAACATAACACTGAGAGCACCTTAGCAACTCCTTAGCAACCAGCCAGAACACCACACCAACATAACACTGAGAGCACCTTAGCAACTCACTAGCAACCATCCAGAACACCACACAAACATAACACTGAGATCATCTTAGCAGCTCCCTAGCAACCATCCAGAACACCACACCAACATAACACTGAGAGCACCTTAGCAACTCCCTAGTAACCATCCAGAACATCATACCAACATAACACTGAGAGCACCTTAGCAACCAGCCAGAACACCACACCAACATAACACTGAGAGCACCTCAGCAACTCCTTAGCAACCATCCAGAAAACCACACAAACATAACACTGAGATCATCTCAGCAGCTCCCTAGCAACCATCCAGAACATCATGCCAACAAAACACTGAGAGCACCTTAGCAACCCCTTAGAAACCATCCAGAACACCACAGCAACATAACACTGAGACCACCTTAACACACTACCTAGCAACTTCTTAGAACACCACAGCAACATAACACTGAGAGCACCTTAGCAACTCCCTAGTAACCATCCAGAACATCATACCAACATAACACTGAGAGCACCTTAGCAACCAGCCAGAACACCACACCAACATAACACTGAGAGCACCTCAGCAACTCCTTAGCAACCATCCAGAAAACCACACAAATATAACACTGAGATCATCTTAGCAGCTCCCTAGCAACCATCCAGAACATCATACCAACATAACACTGAGAGCACCTTAGCAACCAGCCAGAACACCACACCAACATAACACTGAGAGCACCTCAGCAACTCCTTAGCAACCATCCAGAAAACCACACAAATATAACACTGAGATCATCTTAGCAGCTCCCTAGCAACCATCCAGAACATCATGCCAACAAAACACTGAGAGCACCTTAGCAACCCCATAGAAACCATCCAGAACACCACACCAACATAACACTGAGAGCACCTTAGCAACTCCCTAGAAACCATCCAGAACACCACGCCAATATAACACTGAGAACTCCTTAGAAACCATCCAGAACACCATACCAGCATAACACTGAGACCACCTTAGCAACTCCCTAGCAACCATCCAAAACACCACAGCAACATAACACTGAGACCCCCTTAACACACTACCTAGCAACTTCTTAGAACACCACACCAACATAACACTGAGAGTACCCTAGAATCTCCCCAGTGACCATTCAGAACACTGTAACAATCATCCAGAATACCATATAATCGTAATAGAAACACTCAGAACACCTTAGCAATACCCTAGCAAGCACTCATATGAAAAAAGAGAAAAACTATGCATGTCAAGATTGCTTGAATAAAAACAATTAAAAAAAAGTGTACAATATTGATTTGTAATGTCTGAGTCATCGCTCTCCTCCCAGGTGAAGGCAGAGGCATCGTGGGACTGCACCGTTCACAACAGCCCGGAACTGAATCGAGCAACAGGCCAGGATCAGAGGGTTTATCTCACCGTCCGCATCGTCCTTCTGCTCAGTCATCCCGCACAAATGCAGCTGGTGCTACGCAAGCGCATCTGTGTGAACCTCACCGGACGACAGGTGTGACGTTAATGCAATGATGTCTTTATTGATGATATTTTTGTGCGCTTTTATTTTATTTGTATTAGTCTTATTGATCTGATTTCCGGCCTGCAGGGTTTTGCTCAGAGTCTGTTCAGGAGGATGTCTCACCGCAGCTCAGTTCACGGCTGTGGAGTCACGTTCGACATCGTATCAAATATCCCAGGGGTATGTGAAGCACATAACCAACATTGTGGAATTTTTTTATTATTATATTGTATAATAGAAGATTATACATTTAGGCTCAGTACATATTTTGACACTCTTCTACTCATCAAGGCTGCATTTATTTGATAAAAAATACAGTAAAATTGTGAAATATTATTAAAATTTAAAATAAATGTTTTCTATTTAATTTATTCCTGTGATCAAAGCTGTATTTTCAGCATCATTACTCTAGTCTTCAGTGTCACATGATCTTCACAAATCAATATGCTCAAGAAATATTTCTGGTTATTATCAATAATGAAAACAGTTTAATATTTTTTGTCAGTGTTGTACATGTATGAGACTGGTAACAGAAAGGCGTGTGTGAATTTGCTCCCAGGACATGCAGGGCTCTGAGGACAGGGAGATGCTCGCCCGACTGGCCGCCAGCTCTGACAACCTGGGAACTGACAGTGAAGCCGCCATTGAGAAATACCTGCGGAGTGTGCTGGCCGTGGAGAACATACTCACGCTGGACCGTCTCAGACAGGTCTGACATGCATCATGCCCTCCCAGAGCTGTTATAGTACAGTAATACCTCGAGATACGAGCATAAGCCGTTCCAGGTCGAGCTCATAACTCAAATTGCTCGTATCTCAAATCATTTTTCCCAATATGAAATAAAAGGAAAAATAATCCATTATTACTAACCCTAACAATGGAAAAAACATGTTCTTAATTGCTATAGAGACACACAGAAGATTATAGTATATAAGGATTCCTGTGATATAAAATAAAATGTGGTTTTAATTATGAGTTCTTACCTTCGAGACAGACGATACAGAAGCGGCTTATGGAGGAGGAGGAATAACGTAGATAACACAATATGGAAGTGTTGCGTTTCTTCCCGTGTTGTGTATTGAATAGACTTAGAAGCTCATATTTATTATTATTGAACACTCATAACTCGTGCTGCTCCCAGCTTAATACTCGTGAATCACTCGTCGCCCCCGGTAACCACCGCTGTAAAACCAAGCTGCCTCTAGTGGAGATCATATGCAATTACCCCATAAATGAGGCGCTTGAGCTGCTCCGAGTGCTTGACTATCTAGCGTCGGCGTTCTGTAAGCTGCTCCTATCTCAAATATTTACTCATATCTCAAAGCAAAATGGTCGAAGGATTGCTCGTATCTTGGAATACTCGTATGTCGGGACGTACTCATATGTACTTAGCTTTTACATTCAGTATCAGTGGTGCATATGTCTAAATAAGAATATAAAAGCTCTGGTTTTTACGATCAACTTTCCTGTAGCTCACAACAGTAGAATGTGGCGCTTGCAACGCCAAGGTCATGGGTTCGAAGCAAGAACTAATTAGAATGTCAATGTGTTTCTTGAATGCAATGCAAGTCAGTTTGGATAAAAGCATCTGATAAATGCAGAAATGTAAATGTATCGCAATTCTCCAATGATTCTGGATATAGTGTTAATATTTTCAGTCTGCATTCTCTCTTCATTTGATTCAGAGCTTAGTTTTTAACCGCTTTTGGAAACAGCCATACTCTGCTTTCTTCCAATTCATTACACACACCACTTTTGAACCTTCTTCAAGACAATCATAAAATTCGAAAAGGTTAAAGCAAGTTACAAGGGCGTTCGCAGTGGACTGTTAACATTCATTTTGCATTATAAAAGCAATCTGAGATGCATTTAACCACTTATGTGGACTCGCACACAGCCGAATGCTCGATCACTCTTCACAAAGCTCATGTGAGCATGCGGTTAAAACTAGCCTAGAGCGCCATCTGCAGTTAAACACTGAGCTCTGAATCGCCATGCATACTGAAAATCTCAGAATCGATCCGTGACTCATTAGAGAATCGCGATGCATCACTTTATTGTCCCAGCCTTAGTTTTTGCTATATACTGTAAAATAAACTTACCTGTCATTTATATTTTGGTGAATTCAGGAGGTTTCAGTAAGGGAACATCTGACAGATAAAGGAAAGATTCCCAAACGCTGCCTCAGTTCACCCAATATACACCGGGTAAGAGCAGAACAATTCATCCGTCATGTAAATCAGCCCAAACTTAAATCAGAAATGAAACCCATCCTGTTAATTTTTCAGCTCTCTGGCAGCAGGAAAGATCTGGAAACATCATCTCTAAAGGGTGCATCTCACTCCTCATCAATACAGAGTCTAAACTCAGAGCCAGGTAACTGTCTGAAACGGGTTATGCTAGCATGATAAAAGCGCTCAGAACGCTGTCTCGTCTGCTGTGCTCTCGACGCAAGATGATCTGCTTCTGTATTTTTGATAATGCTTTATTTATGCTTTGCACTCAAATGGGTTTCCTGCTCTTTTCTCCTCTGCTCTTCTGCCGCTTCTGAAACCCGTGTCCCTGCAGGTGTCTCAGGATTTGCTGCGTCTTATTTCTCCCCAGTGAAAGCTCTAGTGTCTCCAGTCCCCAAGATGTTCAAGACTCTGTTATCCAAGAAAGATGAGAAGAAAGAGTCGCCGCCTCCTGCTGTTTATGAGCAGGTAAAACACCCGCAGGTATTTCTAGATTCAGAAATGCATAATATAGTGTTACCATGGCTTAGGCTACCGTATTTTCCGCATTATAAGGCGCACCTAAAAGACTTAGATTTTCTAAAAAATCGACCGTGCGCCTTATAATCCAGTGCACCTTATGGTGTGGAAAATGCGGTATTTGGTTTTGGTAGTTTATTGTTCATTATTGTAGGCCTGCAGTTATGTCTCATCTGTGTTTAAACGGCTTTCTTGTAGTTAAATTAGTAGATAGTGGCGCTTGCAACACCAAGGTCATGGGTTCGATTCCCAGGGAAAGCAAGAACTGATTAGAATGTCAATGTGTTTCTTGAATGCAATGATAAAAGCGTCTGCCAAATGCGTACATGCAAAGCAGTTTTTGTGTTAACAGATATAATAATAAAACATTGAAATGGAGAATTTAAGCCAGAAAGATAATTCTAATAATTTTTGGGCCAAAATGTGTGGTATTCCAGGGAAAGCACTAAATAATATTTGTTGCGCTTTAATCTTCACCCAGAATGTGCCACGTATTACTGTGCAGTCTGTCAGTCTTGAAGACATCAGCAGCTGTGAAATGGTTAGTCTGTTTGGTTGAATATACACATGCATATATTATTTATTTACAAACTTTTGATATATGTGATTAATCAATTTAACTGCAATATTATGTATAACATATGTTTGTGTTTGAACTTGTGCAGTTGAAAACATTTAGATGCTTTTTATTTTGAAGACTCCACAGGGTCCTTCAGAAGACGGTGCTCAAGACAGCCAATCGGAATCTGCTTCCTTTGTGTTATTTCCCGTTATTCCTCATGGAGTAGAGACCGCTGAGGCATCCAGCATTTCCTCAGAAACTGCGTCTGACATCCAGATAGTGAGTCAACATGTTTTATAGGCATGATTAGTATGGTGACCATGTAGTGCAGGGGTCACCAACCTTTTTGAAGGTGAGGGCTACTTTTTGGGTACCGATTAATGCGAAGGGCTACCAGTTTGATACACACTTCTGAAATAACAAATTTGCTCAATTTACCTTTAATTTTATGTCATTATTAATAATGAATGATATTCATCTATGTGAAGACACTGATCATGTTAATGATTTCTCACAATAATTATCAACAATGATTTAACAAGGTAAGAAACAGATCAATATCAATATGCAAAACTTTATTTCTATAAATCTCTGCAAGTATTTACATTTTCAAATGATCACTTCTACAACATTTTCACTAGCCACTAACAATTTGTAAAAAATCATGCACTACTTTGCACCATGTCTGCCCTATATTCAGTGCAGCTCGCTATTTTTCAGGCTTTCTGGTGTGTGCATTTTGGTAAGCTTCAGCTATTGATTTCATTGGTTTAGCTGCACCTATCAGTAGTGAGCACACCTAGCGGTGTTGCCATTGGTTGGGCTGTGTGCCTCTTCGCTGTGATTGGCGTATGGATCCCTGTGTTTTTAGGCTCATCTGCATCTCTCTCACCGCGGGATTGAACACTGTTCCCAAATGCATTTCAATGCAATGTCTCGTTCCTGTTTTAGGAAGGAAACATCTCCGGTTACTGTCGTATCCACATTTCATTGAGAGATGTGAAAGCGACATTGCATTAATCGCCATGTTTGCCGCTTGACCAGCTGTGCAGTATTCAGTGATGATTCTGATGCAATTACCGCGCTTGTGCCATTTATACTGATTGTCAGTCAGAGCTGCATCACGCTACAATTGGCCAGTTGTCAATTGGCTTTATCCTATAAAGTTTCAGAAATAATGTGAAGGGGAGGAGTTAATTTGCGGGTGCGATTTAAAAAAAGAATAGCAAGAAAAATAGATGCAGCTCACTGGTAAGTAGTGCTATGTTGAGCTATTTTTAGGACAGGCCCCGGGCGACTCATGTGGTCCTTGGGGGCGACCTGGTGCCCGCGGGCACCACGTTGGAGACCCCTGATGTAGTGGGTAACTTAAAAGATCATTTTAATACTGTGTATATTATTACTTATAACTTGATCTCAATGATCTCCTCAGAGCCCTGCTATGGAAACTCCAATTTTAGAGAAACCAGAAAACGTTGAGGAGGTTCTGCTTCCTCTTCTTCCTCGAGAAGTTCCTCCAGTGTCTGAAGAAGTTCTACCTACTAATCTTTCTCCTGAAGTTGAGGTGGTTCTTCCACTATCTGTTTCTCCAGAGGCTGGAAATGCTCTACCTTCTAATCTTTCTCCAGAGGTTGAGGAGGTTCATCTATCTGTTTCTCCCGAGGTCAGAGATGTTTCACCTCTTTCTGTTCCTGAAGCTGAAGAGCCTCAACCTCCTACTGTTCCTTCAGAGATCAAGGAGGTTTCTCCTCGTCCTGCTTCTCCTGTAGACACCAAACAAAGCCCAGTTGGTGATTCCACCAACAGCTCCATCAGCGACGTCTCGAGTGGATACATCTCCACAAGTGTCTCCACATCAACTATCTCTGAGTGCGCGGTCTCGAATGTTGATCCTCCTCTTCCCAACAGCATCGAGGCCAAAATAGACAAATCTACTTCCAAACACATTGAACCAAAAACAGACAGTGTGGTTGTGCCAACAAGCAGCATATCTCCAGAGCATCAGCCAAAACCTGAACACAAACAAAAACATGGAGAACGGATATCTCCAGAACACCAGACATCAGAAGAACATGGTCAAGTGTCTTCGCTAGGTGCATCTCCTCAGAAACTCATTTTTTCTGCGTCCTCGCCTCTAAAAACCAATGACCACATTGACACTGTTGCTTCAGCCAGCCAAATATCTTGTTCGGGAACCTCAGTACCATCTACACCATTAGCACCGCCAGCTGCCTCAAAACCATCTGATCCATCTGTACCAGTGAAGACTGCCAAGCAATCAGCACCTTCCCAGCAATCAAGACCTGAACGAACCAAGTCCACTCCTGCTCCCATCGCTAACCCTTTCCAAATCCACAGAGTCAAGACCTCTGGCCTGAAGTCTTTCAAAGGGATTGTGCGTGAGGAAGACGAGGAGGGTACAACTAAACATGTTGATTCTTTATCTGCTCTGAGTGAGTCTCAAGAGAGACTGGAGATCCTTTCGGATTCAGAGGAAAGCCTTGAGATTCCCGACTGGCTGAAGGAAGGGGAATATGTGACTGTGGGCGCCAGTAAAACTGGAACTGTTCGTTACGTCGGACCGACTGACTTTGCAAAGGGTGTTTGGGTTGGAGTGGAACTTGATGTTCCAGCAGGTCAGTAATGCTCTTAAACTTCCATAGATCAGTAGAGTCTATAATACTATCGTCATGCATGTCATATTCCAGTTATTGGAAAGGACATGCAATCCCAGGACTAATGTTTCCTGGGCAACTGGAAAATACAGTGCATAAGACCACATTCTTGAAAAAATGGCCAGGGCTACGTTTAACAAAAGCATTGTAAGCTTAAGAATATCATACAGAATCTTTGGTGCCGGTGATCTATTTAGGCTTACGATGCTTTTGGGAAACAAAGCTCTGGTCTCAAACGTTGTGCTTTTTTGTGGACCTGTGGTTTCATATGATTCAAAATTATGCCTTTTTACGCAATTTACACTTGCATAGACTTTAAAGTGGCTTACCAACTGTTCCATTTAATAGCAATTACATCTAATGTCAATAGACCATTGATTTGATTTGCAAATGTCCAACCACCTAGGATACCCTAGTAACACCCTATGAACCACCTAGGATTGCCTAGCAACCCCCCCAGAACACCTTAGCAACACCCTAGCAACATGTTAATTTCTGATAATTAATTCTACCGACTTGCTAGTTAATGTTAAATCGTGCTACCAACATGCTAGTTTAAAGTTTCTGGTCAGTCTTTTGCAAGCCAACTTCTAAAGTTTGTCTCAACTAACTTTATTCTCTAGTTAATTGTGCTTTTATTCATTTGCAGGTAAAAGTTATGGTTTGGGCTTGCGATTCTGTTTGCTTCAAAACCGCTCACTAGTGCCTTTTTACAAAATTTACACTTGCATTCACAGTCAAATAACCAACTGTTCCAATTATTATAAATTATGTCTTAATCCCATGATCAATGGACCCTTTATTAGGGGCCAAGCACAAGGCTGGCGCTCTTATTCTATGGCAACTCATAGAACCACTTGTGGGAAAGTTATGAAATTTGCCACAAAGATAGAGAAAAGTCTAAATTGTTATAGTAAATGTGGAGTCTAACTCACCCTCTAGCGCCACGGTCCAAAGTTGCGCTCACATGCTAATAACTTGAACCATAAGGGCTAGAAACAAAAATTGGGCAAAAGTGATAAACTATTAAATCATTACTAGTGACTGTATTTATGATATTCAGGTATTTTGTTGTTGCATTTGGTCTGATGCGTCCAGTCATGCTGGCATGACTTCTACTGCCCTCTTTGTGCTTGTACCCTTATTTGCTGCTTGCAATTGTTCTCCTCACTTATGTATTTCTGCTCTTCATCTCTAGGTAAAAACGACGGTTCGGTCGGCGGTCGCCAATACTTTCACTGTAACCCTGGTTATGGGGTTCTCGTGAGAGCAGATCGGGTCACGAAAGCAACGGGTACCGCTAAAAGGTCGAGGCAGAAACGCAAGGAGAACCTCTCGGGATCCAGTCCCAACCTGGCAGCCCTTACAGCAATGGCCAAAGGAGAGGCTGGAGCTCGCAAGGGGGAGAACCGAAAGTCTTGGGTTAGCTGAGGGAGTTAATGGAGCGGCAGCAGGATTGGTACGACTCTGAAACACAACACTGACAACTGCCATTAGATTCACTAATGCATTTCTACTGTACTGCAGTGCCTAGAGTTCAAAACCCACATGATTTAAGGGGTATTTCCAGCCTCAAGAAGCAGTATTTTTGGTATTATTTTTTAAAGGTTTTTTTAAATATAAAAAGTGCCCTGTTTATCTGGACCCAGTGTAAGGGAATATGTGCATGTGTTAAAAATAAGGATTGTGATGGATGATTCATGATTTTAGTGTATGTGGAGGTGAGAGGGTTTTAGCTGTGGAGATTAAAAGTGCCAGGCAGTTTTATTCATAAATGATTGTGTTTTTAGTGTTATTATGGTGAATTAGTTCTGGATGTTCTCTTGGTTTGGCATCTTTTTTTTTTTTTTGAATGAGTAATTTATCAAATCTTTATTCATTAATTTATTTTGCAGATCAAAGTAATGACAAAAATAATAATGTTGATGATTTATATTGCAATGGTGAGTAATAAACGTATTTTATTATCATTGTCTGAAATGGTGAAATATTGTATTTTTTTAGTGTATATAGTTGTTTTTATCTTGCCTACTTACAAACTTCTACATGAAATGGTGAAATATGTTATACACGCGTCACGAAAGAAGAGTCACATGCTTGATCATCAATATACCTTTATTTTCCAGATGATAAAGTACTAAAATAAACACAAGTTTTAAAAAAAGTCATTTTAAACAAAGAAACTGTACAAAAAGTTCATATATATATACTATAGTATACTTACAGAACAGTCTACTGTCCAAAAAAGGCACTAAATTCTTAAATGGAGATACAGATTATTCAGAACACAGAATGCTTTTGAAATCATAGAATTATTTGATTCAAACAATCTTTAAATTCATAGTTACTGTATTCTGTTGCTTTTATAAGCCTATAGATTTTTCATTTGAAGACATATGAAAATGCACTCTGAAAACTAAATGGAAAGCACCCCCTTTAAACCGGCAGGGTCACGTTTTGGGTTCACAGAATAAAAGCGTCCTTTGCTCTGGAATCAAACACTCGAGTCATTAGTATGTCACTGTGAGATGATGTAAATGTCAGTTTGGCACATCCTATCATGTGTATAAAGTTTCAAGAGGCTCTGACACAACCATAAGCGAGGAAGTTTCCTTCCTTTTTAAGGTTTTCTTTCTTGTTCTATAAACTAGGGCATTTGAACAATACAGCAATACAAAGACTTTTTTTTGTATATCGCTACACTGTTCAAATTGAGCAAACTTCAAATAAAAAAGCAATGTGGCAATTAAAACGGCGAGTGTAAGTGAAGGGGGTGCTTCATCTGAATCAGACGCGCTTCAGGAGACTGCTCTGAACGGAAAACAATCAAATAAAAATTGAATAGTCAACAAATTGTCATTTCGTAAATATCAATTGAACAATTGTACACAGGAAGATAGAGGAAGGATACATAAAATCAGGGCTTCACTCTTGACACGGCAGAACAAAACTCTGTCAATCATTCTTGCGTAATTGAGTTTGTTTATTTAGGAGTGCAACTTTTTCGGAAAAAGTCGAACATTACCGTTCAACGCACTTGCGCCGCGTTAACAATGCATACGCATATATAATATGGCCTGTTGTAAATAACGCGCAAAACAGACAGAGCTCGGCTAATGTACAGCTTTCCTGCATCTCAAACAGTAAAGCGAGGTGCTTGCAACGGCATGGGTTCGATTCCCAGGGAAAGCAAGAACTGATTAGAATGTCAACAGTAGATATAATATATACAGTAATACCTCGGTTTACGAGCGACTTGGTATACGAGCAAATCGGTGTACGAGCAAGGCGGGTCGAATCGGTGTACGAGCATTGAATCGGTGTACGAGAAAGATTTTCCCTCACCCATGCGCAGTTCTGTGTGGAAAAAGTCCTAACGCTCAGTATCCTTGTGCGCATTTTTACATGAAATATCCTAATGACAGCCTCTCATAACACAGTCAGGAGGTTCCAAACCCTTTTGTAACCCCTTAACTCATTCATTGGCTCTATCATTCACCACAGTGATATTTTTATAAGTGATTTACAGAAGTTTTTACCTCATATTCTAAACATTAATTAATTGACATTAATCACTATTGTTCACGTAGTGAAATATACACGGTTTTACCCAAATAATAAACAAAGTAATGGGGTTAGACAAACCATATTTTTATACAAACAACATATAAGCCTCTCATACAAATGAGCACTGTTTTCATGTTCGTCGGACCTGCCGTTTCTCTGCAGTATCGGCAAAAGCGCAAGGAGTAAAATGTGACTTCTTACCCCGTGAGCGGTGCTTGAGCGGGTTAGTTGTAAGTTCATTCACGTATTTTAATTTGTTTAAAAAAAGTTGCGTCTTGATGATCATAAGCATAACTTTTTTCCTTTATTTTTTACATTTGTTGTGTTTTGAACAATGTAATGACATGAAAAACGTTTTAATAGGTTAATTCAATGAAAAAAATATATGATTATCGATGCAACTTGTTCAATAAGCTTGGTGTTACAACTCCCGCGAATTCGTTCGTTCGCGGCTCCCGCGAATTCGTTCGTTCGCGGCTCCCGCGAATTCGTTCGTTCGCGGCTCCCGCGAATTCGTTCGTTCGCGGCTCCCATGTTCCACTTTAACTCTGGATTATCACTCGTTTGTTTTCTGCACTATTATAATAAATTCACTCATTTGCTTTCATCCTTGCTTTCCCCGCTCCCCTCTCCTCCCTCCTCTCTCTCCTCCAAGCAGGCTGCTCAAACCTGACATGCATTAAATTGTCAAGTATTTCTAGAGTTTAATTGTCAATTATTAATTAGTATTTATATGAGATCTTAATGCTTACAATTTTAACTGCAATTAATAGGGTAAAACCAAAAAAATATTTAAAAATGGGCATTTGTGGTCATGTGGAACGAATTAATTTGTTTTTAGTGCATTCTTATGGGGAAATTTGTTTTGGTGTACGAGCATTTTGGTTTACGAGCTCCCTCTTGGAACGAATTAAACTCGTAAACCGAGGTATTACTGTATATAAGATTACAGTAATACCTTGAGATACGAGTATTCCGAGATACGAGCAAGTCTTCCAGCTAAATTTTGCTTTGAGATACGAGTAAATATTTGAGACACGAGCAGCTTGCAGACACGGACACTCAAGCACTCGGAGCAGCTAAAGCTGAAGCCATTTATGTGGTAATTGCATACGATCTCCACTAGAGGGCCTTGGTTTTACAGCGGGGGTTACTGGGGGCAACGAGTGATTCACCAGTATTAAGCTGGGAGCAGCACGAGTTATGAGTGTTCAATAATAATAAATATGAGGATATCCAATACACAACACGGGAAGAAACACTACACTTCCACAACATGTGTTTGCGTTATCTACGTCATCCCTCGCTCCTCCTCCTCCTCCGCACATGCCGTCATTAGTTGCTACTGTATCGTCTGTCTCGAAGGTATTATTCTTACATACTATAATTTTCTTTGTGTGTGTGTGTGCTTCTATAGCAATTAAAAACATGTTTTCCATTGTCATTAGCACTAATAAGGGAGTTTTTTAGAGGGCCGGAATGGATTATTTTTTTCTGTTACTTCTTATGGCAAAATGATTTGAGATGCGAGCAATTCAAGTTACGAGCTCGTCCTGGAACGGATTAAGCTCATATCTCAAGGTATTACTGTACATGGAATTTTGTTTTACATTTACTTGATTAAACTACTGTTAAATACTTTGTTATTAGTATAGTTGCTCTATTGAATTTATGTGTAGTGTTGCTTATAGTTTGATTATTTGTTCTTATTCTCTGTTTGTATTGAACAGTAGTCCTGTTTTCCCTGAACAGACGAACCGTGCGTCATTCAAACCGTTACACCTCTATCATTTAAGTAAGAATGACTTTAAAACTGATGCAGGAAATTTAAGATCATTCACGCAAGAATGGTTCTACGAATTCTTTGTTCTGCTCTCTTTTTATATAAAGTGAATGAAGCCCAGCGAGTGAATAAAGTTCTTTTAGAACCTTTTCTGAATACATTAAGCTACATTTTGGAACCAAGCTTATGTTAGATGAGAGTTCAGACTCTCAGAATCTCTGTGGCAGCAGAGGAAACGTTTATTAGTCAGGCTCTCTTGATCGCTGTGAAATTCTCATGTCATTTCACAATAATAATAATATTAAAGCCTGGTGGACGCATTAAGCTCTGGGGAGGACTTCTGACTGCCATCACCTTGAGCCAAATGTTTAGAGGAATGATATTCCATGTCGACATCAATGAGAACAGATGCTTCGGTCTTGACTCTTTGCGTGAATTGCACGTCAATAAAAACATAAAAGTTAAATAAATACAAACATAAGAATCATGGGTAATGTTGGACATTGAATGGTTTAAAGTACAGGAAGCTGGAAGTCTCTTTGCAGGTTCATTTAGAGTCTAGGAGACTTGAGCTTTTTGCACTGGAATACTTTGAGCGCTTTGGTGGATATGGAGTCACATCTTTCAAGTTTTACTACGATCGTTCAGTTTTCCCTCCTTTGCACATAAAAGTACAGTATAATGCAATTGGGTGAATCTTACAATTGGTTAATTTCACCAGTAAATCAAAAGGAGTTTGTATGGCAATTGTCGAAATTTATTATTCTTTTAAAACTGCATAAAGAATGTAAAGACAAATACCATAAATGCTTTTCAATCTGAATATATTTTTAACACATTACAGTAGTGAAAATTTGCTTAAAATACTATCCTCAAAACAGTCTTTATTCTGTGTAAAAACGTCCTTTCGTTTGTGGTGAAATGTGTTTTCATGAGATTCACCCAAATGCTGTTTGACGAAATACCGTACGAAAGAAAAAAAACGTTAAAGCCGTTAACTGAGAACATGTGTAGTGAGAACGGAAGAGTTCATCATGGATCCAGAGCGGAAATAAAGTACAGCTTAGCCGTTTGAAAACGTCTCTGCACGTTTTGCTATCAGACTCACCTCTCTCCTAAACGATCTTGTCCGTGACGACGAGGGGATGAGAGTTACTGGAGCACAGAGACGGGAAGCACACGAACATTATACAACTTACTGGAATGAGGTATGAGGTTTGGGTCAGCTTCTCTGCAAGGGTTCAGGAGGCTTAAATAAGAGACGTAGATAATGGACAACCTTCCACTGGTCATTCAGTCTGGGTTTGTTTAGTGGTTCAGCAGGAGTATTGATGGCAGGCGACGTTAGAATCTAAAAGCTTGAGACAGAGCGCTGATTCTCATCGTCCTGCAGTCTTCCTCAGTCATCATCCAGGGCTTCGGTTTTAATTTCACTGGCCACGCCTCCCGGGCGGGACAGGGCGAGGATGCTGTGATTGACGGCTGCCATCTCCACGGCGAGAGAGATGGGGTCCTGGTGGTCTGCGTGATTGCCTGCGTCATCCTTAAAGAGACGAGTATGTGAATACTAAACGTGAATCTTGTATAAATGCATATATAATACTGATTATCACACTTGCATTGGCCAAAATTATATCTATCAATCTCATTTGTAATATTAGTTTAATACACTTATGAGGCAAAACATTGAGCAGTCAAGGTGAATCAAATATCATTGATCATCTCCTAACAACTCCATATACAGTAATACCTCGAGATACGAGCGTCTCTACATACGAGTATTCCAAGATGTGAGCAAGCCTTCGGGCAGATTTTTGCTTCGAGATACGAGCACGCGTACTGATGCCGACGCACGTTCACTTCACGTGTTCGCTGACTTCTGTATGGAAGCTATAAAGGAACGCCCGCGCCCATGATTTTCTCTTTATTTTGTGCATTACTCTTCATAATAGCAATGAGTTATAAGAAAGTGAGTGGTAAGGATGGTAGTGAGAAGAAGAAACGCATGATGACCATGGAAATGAAGCATGAAATTGTGGATAAATATGAGCTGATGAGTATCAGTAAATATGAGCGCGGTGCCGCGTGAGTGATCTAGCAGCAGGAGCATCAGGAGGAACTGTGGACTGATGAGTTGATCGAGCTGCAGATGATGAATATACGCAGGTGTTGCAAGAGCTCAGCAGTGGCGAGGAGGAGGAGGGTGAACCGGAGGAAAACATTTCTACAAGTGAAGTTAAGGAAGTGATGTCTATGTGGCAGAATGTTTCTGATTTCATTGAAAAGAAACACCCTGATAAATCGTCTACTGGTCGTGCTTCGGCGCTTTTTGACGACACGTGCCTTACTTATTTTTAAACAAATCTCCCTCGATAGGTATTTTGTTAAAAGGTCTGTGCCAAGTGAAAGTGAGGGTAGTCAGGCGAAAAAAGGGAAGAAAAAAAAGCAAAACAATAATAGAAAATAGAAAAAAAAAGTAAGCTAAGTTCAGTTATGTCAATTTAAGTTTACGCAAGTTACGTAGAGTTCGTGTAAAGTACGATACAGAATCAAGTGTCTGCGTACCAACCCCCTCCCTCCTCCGCACCAGCCGCTACTGTCTGTAAAACGTATAATTAAAAACACATTTTATTTGATATCACACGAATCCTTATACTGCATACATTTACTATAATTGCGTGTGTGTGTGTCTATATCAATAAAAAACATGTTTTTTTCCATTGTTACGGATCTGGAACGGATTTGTTTTCTATTATTTCTTACGGCAAAACAATTCTAGATACGAGCAATTCAAGTTACGAGCGCCGCCCTGGAACAGATTAGGCTCATTTCTCGAGGTATTACTGTATTAAGGTCTGGATAGATTATAAGGATAGCAAACAATCAGTTTTTGTAATCAACATGGATGCAGGAGAAAAGTTAGTGACTGAGGGTCTAATTGTTATGGCAAAGCGAATGAGTCAGACTCTGAAACTGCAAAGGTTGTGTTGCTCCCATTCAGCAGAGATGACAATTTACCTACAGTGTCTGAAGAGGGACAAACACAAACCAGAGACAGACTTATCGTTGCATGATAGCTATGAAGGTTATGTCGTCTGGTTCGAGTCAACAGAAGGTCTACTGAGGAACAAGTCACACCATTTTAATGATGGTTATGGCATGAATGTGTCTCACACACACAGTGCATCTGCTGTGTTTGAGGCTGCAGATCAATCTGAGTGCCTGTGATGATCCCTGACCTCCTACAATGGGCACGCAAGTGTCAGAACTGGACCTTGGAGCAGCAGAAGAAGGTTGTCTGGTCTGTTGAGTCCCGTGTTTGAGTGCTCCTTTACCTGAGGAAGTGACGGCACCAGGTCGAACTGTGTGATGACGAACCGCTGGAGGGAGTGTGACGCTCTGGACAATGTTCTGCTAGGAAACACTGGATCCGGCGACTCATGTGCACGTAAATTGACACATGCCACCCCTTCCTAAACACAGTTACCAGCAAAACCCTTCATGACGATGCTGTTCTCTGGTGGAAGTGGCTCTCTCAGCAGGATAATGCACTCTGTCACACGGCACACATTGATCAGGAATGTTTTGAGGAACATGATGAAGAGTTCCCTGTCCTCAATTCTCCAGATCTCAATCCAGTTGAGCGTCTGTATGATGAGCTGGACCAACAAGTTCAATCCAAGCCGGCTCCACCTTGCAACACATTCAGGGCTAAATCGTGCTGTTTTGGCAATACGTGGAGGACCAACAGCATGTTAGGTAGGTGGTCCTTTCCTGTAGCTCAACCAGTAGAGTGTGCCGCTTCCCAGGGAAAGCAAGAACTGGTTAGAAAGTCAATGCGTTTCTTGAATCGCTTTTAAATCGCTTTGGATAAAAGCATCTGCCAAATGCATAAATGTAAATGTGTTCTTAATGTTTTGGCTCATCGGTGTACGGATGGATGAATTTATGGATTTTTTTTAATTTATTATTCCCAGAAATGTACTCATTGTAACTAAATTTGTGGCCATTTTTGTGTCACACTCTGACCCTTAGAATTCAACAATCAGTTTTTTTGCTTCTTTAAGATGTTTTCATGCAACTTTATAAACTTCAACCGCAGCTTTAGTTTTGTGCATGTGTAAAGTGTGTGATGTTTTTTTTTCATGTGATACCTGTGTTGGTGAGGTGGGCTCCAGACGGTAGTAACCAAAAGGTCTGTTCACACTTCTCTTTTCAAAATAGGCAACATCACAACCCTGCAATGAAATCAGAATGAAGATCGGCTCACATTCAACAGAATCTGATCTGAAAAGAAAAGTCGTTTGATTCTCTCACCGGTTCGTTGTAGTCATTAGCGTCGATGTCGTCGCTGTTGGAGTGTCCTCCGGGACTCTGCACATCTATCCCGTGGCTTTCCAGGATTGTGGCTTCTTGGAAAAAAGACCCTGTCATGAAACATCTGAAACTCTTTAAAAACCACTACCACAACAAACGAACATCAGCAAACGATTCACTGCCAGTAATCCTGACTTACTCGATTCTTTGCTGAGACAATTAAGTCATTTACTACATTTAAATCAGGGTTATTATAGTTAACTAAAACCATTTTTTTTAAACATTTCTTGAAATAAAATAAAATGATCTGTTACTTTCCAGGAAACATTTGGAAGTTTCATTTAGTTTAACTTGATGTACTAAAATAACTAAAACGGAATAAAAACTATATTGACATTTAAGAAAAATTACAAATAATTAAAAAAAACTTCCATTTATTATTAAAATGAAATGGATAAATGAACATTAATACAAACTATAATATCTCAATTCTAATATAAACCAACTAAAACACGTTACCAATATTGGCCCTCCTCTTGATCTCTTTGCGTCGATTGGCAAACCAGTTGTAGACTTTTAAGGATGTGACTCTTTCCAAGTCAGACAACTTCTTTCCTAGGCAGGAAAAACGAGATTGAAAGGTCAGAGGCGACTGCAAGAATAAAAATGTAATAGTTTCTTTGTAGTGCACTCAAACATTTCTACTGTGCACATTTCTACCTGGTTTCTGAATAACAGCATTGCAGGCGTTGGCGATCTCCTCTCGTTTGGCTTCATCTGGATATTGATTATCACTGAAATAACTGAGGTTAGAACCAAACAGATTATTTCACACAGTTTGCTAGACGAGCCTGACGAGTTTGTTGATTTGTGCAATATTTTTTTTTTAAGTGAATTTTATTATTCTGTTGTTTTCAGATTTTATTTCTACTTTTAAATGTTATTGAGACCTCATCAGTGTATCTCTCTCACCTCTCCATCACAGCGAGACATTCCTTCCTCCAGGTGAATCGACTGCCTCTGCGCAGGCGGAAGCTTCCGGGGGCGGAGCTTATGGGGGGCGGAGTCTGACGCCACTCCATCTCATCCAGAGATACAGGGGTGGGTCGCATATTTAATGTGGCACCTGCAAATATATATGCTACCATTCAAAAGTTTTTTTGTTTTTTTATGTTTTTGAAAGTCTCTTCTGCTCACCAAGGCTGCATTCATTTGATCAAAAACAGATACAGTAATGCCTTGAGATACGAGCGTCCTGACATACGAGTATTTTGAGATACGAGCAAGCCTTTGAGCAAATGTTTTGCTTTGAGATACAGTAGTACCTCAAGATACGAAAGGCTCAACTTACGAAAAATTCAAGTTATGAAAGCAAAGACGAAAAATTTTACTGCTCTACATATACGAAAAGTTTTCAAGATACGAAAGGTTTCTGAAAGTCCGAGATTCGCCCCATAACAATTTTGAAACTCGCGCCGCACGCCGCCATCTTCCTGCTCTCCCATTGGTTCCTGATGCTAGCCAAGCCATGAGATCCTTCTCTCTAATTGGACAGCATCCCTCCCATCATGTATCTTCTATACGTACGTGCTGGCGTGCTTTAGCTCAGGAGACAAAGATGGAGATCATAAAGAAGTACGAAGCTGGTATCTGCCGTTTGTCCTCCTCCTCATCTGCCGCCACTTTCGGAGATAGCCTCACTCGAAAGGTAAGCTTCGACTGTGGTAAGGTTCGTTAGTCACGGAGAAGGAAGGAGGCAAGGTCAGCTTACTGAGACTCACAAGCTTTTATTTCTTTAGAGTCTTAAATCAAAACACAAAACAAAACATAAGCAGGTGGGTTTCACTTCCACTGTCCTGCTTCTCTCAGCTGAGTCCCGCTTCTCCCTCTGAGTTCCGTGTCTCTCGCAATCTCTCTCTGTTTCGGTTTCACTTTCGTTTAGCTCATGAGCCTCGCGTTCACCGCTTCCGTGCCGACTCGCATCTCGCCCGGATCTCTCTCTCTGTCTTTCCCTTCCAGGCTGTTTATATCCACGCCCCCCTTGCCACATCGACATTTTACCTTATTTCATTGTTTATAGGTCAATTTAGCTTTATTATGAAATTTAATGGGGTGTTTTTGGATGGCTTGGAACGGATTAGCCATTTTACATGTAAAATGTGTTCCAAGATACGAAAAACTCATTATACGAAGGTACCACTGTACAAGTAAATACAGGGAGTGCAGAATTATTAGGCAAGTTGTATTTTTGAGGATTAATTTTATTATTGAACAACAACCATGTTCTCACTGAACACAAAAAAACTCATTAATATCAAAGCTGAATATTTTTGTATCAATATTTTAAGTAGTTTTTAGTTTTAGCTATTTTAGGGGGATATCTGTGTGTGCAGGTGACTATTACTGTGCATAATTATTAGGCAACTTAACAAAAAACAAATTTATACCCATTTCAATTATTTATTTTTACCAGTGAAACCAATATAACATCTCAACCTTCACAAATATACATTTCTGACATTCAAAAACCAAACAAAAACAAATCAGTGACCAATATAGCCACCTTTCTTTGCAAGGACACTCAAAAGCCTGCCATCCATGGATTCTGTCAGTGTTTTGATCTGTTCACCATCAACATTGCGTGCAGCAGCAACCACAGCCTCCCAGACACTGTTCAGAGAGGTGTACTGTTTTCCCTCCTTGTAAATCGCACATTTGATGATGGACCACAGGTTCTCAATGGGGTTCAGATCAGGTGAACAAGGAGGCCATATCATTAGATTTTCTTCTTTTATACCCTTTCTTGCCAGCCACACTGTGGAGTACTTGGACGCGTGTGATGGAGCATTGTCCTGCATGAAAATCATGTTTTTCTTGAAGGATGCAGACTTCTTCCTGTACCACTGCTTGAAGAAGGTGTCTTCCAGAAACTGGCAGTAGGACTGGGAGTTGAGCTTGACTCCATCCTCAACCCGAAAAGGTCCCACAAGCTCATCTTTGATGATACCAGCCCAAACCAGTACTCCACCTCCACCTTGCTGGCGTCTGAGTTGGACTGGAGCTCTCTGCCCTTTACCAATCCAGCCACGGGCCCATCAAAACTCACTCTCATTTCATCAGTCCATAAAACCTTAGAAAAATCAGTCTTGAGATATTTCTTGGCCCAGTCTTGACGTTTCAGCTTGTGTGTCTTGTTCAGTGGTGGTCGACTTTCTGCCTTTCTTACCTTGGCCATGTCTCTGAGTATTGCACACCTTGTGCTTTTGGGCACTCCAGTGATGTTGCAGCTCTGAAATATGGCCAAACTGGTGGCAAGTGGCATCTTGGCAGCTGCACGCTTGACTTTTCTCAGTTCACGGGCAGTTATTTTGCGCCTTGGTTTTTCCGCAAGCTTCTTGCGACCCTGTTGACTATTTTGAATGAAACGCTTGATTGTTCGATGATCACGCTTCAGAAGCTTGGCTATTTTAAGACTGCTGCATCCCTCTGCAATATATCTCACTATTTTTGACTTTTCTGAGCCTGTCAAGTCCTTCTTTTGACCCATTTTGCCAAAGGAAAGGAAGTTGCCTAATAATTATGCACACCTGAAATAGGGTGTTGATGTCATTAGACCACACCCCTTCTCATTACAGAGATGCACATCACCTAATATGCTTAATTGGTAGTAGGCTTTCCAGCCTATACAGCTTGGAGTAAGACAACATGCATAACGAGGATGATGTGGTCAAAATACTCATTTGCCTAATAATTCTGCACTCCCTGTATTTGAGATATGAGTGGCTTACAGATGCCCACCCTGGGTGTTCGAGCACTCGGAGAAGCTCAAGCGCCTCACTCGTTCACTTCATGTGTTCCTCGACTAAAATAAGTGTTCACACGAGCAAAAACAGCAGTCAAGAGAAGATCAAGCGCGTGGGGAATGTTCGCCCGCATGCGTATTGCTGCAGATGAGATGTCATGCGCGCAAGGGATTAAAATGAGCTCGCAGGCTCCCGTTTTTTCACGAGTAGATCTGCTATTCGCTCGCAAATGTATTTTACGCATGAGCAAACATCAGTTTTGCGCTCGTTTCTTTTTGGCATGGATTTCCGCCATAGTCGACTTCCGTATGCATCTCCCACAAGTCTCCCGTATTGTGTTAGCGTTATTTACGTAAACATGCCGTCATTAGCCGCTACTGTTTCGTCTGTCTCTAAAGTAAGAACTCATAATTAAAACCACATTTTATTTTATATCACAGGAATCCTTATATACTATAATTATGTGTGTGTGTGTGTGTGTGTGTGTGTGTGTCCATAGCAATTAAAAACATGTTTTTTCCATTAGCACTAATAAGGGAGTTTTTTAGAGGGCTGGAATGTATTAATTTTTTTCCTGTTATTTCTTATGGGAAAAATGATTTGAGATACGGGCAGTTCGAGTTACGAGCTCGTCCGGATTATGCTCATATCTCAAGGTATTACTCTATTGTGTGTGAATATTTTTTGAAACGTTATTTATTTCTGTGATTAAATCTGTATTTTCAGCATCATTACTCCAGTCTTCAGCGTCACATGATCCTTCACAAATAATTCTCATATGATGATTTGATGCTCAAACATCTGATTAACAAGTTATTAACAGCATTTATTTTAAATCTAAAAAATGTTTAGCGTTGTAAATGTATTTGCTGTCACTTGATCAATTGAATGCATCCTTGCTGAACAAAAGTATTAATTTCTCACAAAAAAAAAAAAAAACGGTAGCGCGCACAAACAATTGGATCTACATTACATTGAAAACAAGTAAAGTTCATTAACCTGGCGTGGTTTTCTCAAGCTGGTACCAGCGGTAGAAAGCTCGTTTCTTCTGCTCGCTGAGATCTGAGCCCTGCTGGAGGAGCCAGTGAGAGATTCTGCTCTGACTGATGCCTGACACACACAGAGAGAATATAAATCAATAACAAATTAATGCAACAGTCGATGAAAGAAGGCTCAGAATAATGACCAAACCGCAGCAGTCTCACACAGAACATTCATAATCCTATTTCTGCTTCGTAATTAAATCTAAATGTCAAAAACCTTAGAACATTGTGATTGTGAACAATGAGCTCCATTCAGCGCCGTGTGACAAAATTGGAAACCAAATGACCTATAAAATGATCTAGATGTTTGCTCTGGCTCTTCGGGAACAAAAACTCGGATGGAAATCAAAGGGATTTAACGCATCACACCTGGTTAGGACTCACACGTCACCATCGGTTAAACGTCTCAACTGGAAACACTTTAGGATTTCTGTGAGCGAAAGTCTTGAAGAAGTGTGTCGCGTCTTTAACGGTCTGCCTAAAAACCAAAGATGCCGTAACCCAAACCCACATCATGAGTGTGTATAGATGTGTGTGTATCCGTGTATATTCATATGTATGGGTGTGTGTGTATAAATATTTATGTGAGTGTGTATATTCGTGTGTGTGTGTGTGTATGTTCATATGTATGTGTGTGTGTGTATCCATGTGTGTGTATCTGTGTATATTCATATGTATGTGTGTGTGTATCCGTGTGTGTGTATCTGTGTATATTCATATGTATGTGTGTGTGTATCCATGTGTGTGTATCTGTGTATATTCATATATATGTGTGTGTATCTGTGAATATTCATATGTATGTTTGTGTGTATAGATATTTATGTGAGTGTATATTCGTGTGTGTGTATGTTCATATGTGTGTGTGTATATCTGTGTATATTCATATGTATGTGTATAGATATTTGTGTGAATGTATTCATGTGTGTGTGTATAGATATGTATGTGTGTGTGTGTGTATAGATATGTATGTGAGTGTTTATATGTTCATATGTGTGTGGGTATAGATATTTGTGTGAGTGTGTGTGTGTATTCGTGTGTGTATCTGTGTATATTCATGTGTGTGTGTATCTGTGTATATTCATATGTATGTGTGTGTGTGTATAGATATGTATGTGTGTGTGTGTATAGATATTTATGTGAGTGTTTATATGTTCATATGTGTGTGTGTATAGACATTTATGTGAGTGTGTATGTTCATATGTGTGTATAGATATTTGTGTGAGTGTGTGTGTGTATGTGTATCTGTGTATATTCATATGTGTGTGTCTATAGATGTGTGTGTATAGATATATGTGTGTGTTCATATGCATGTGTGTGTGTGCGCGCGCAACACATTGTCGTTTTTACAACTATGACAATGAGAGCTTATCAGGATCAAGTAAACGCTGGAAGTATGTGACGTATGTAAAGTTTGCAGCAAAGACTCTTTAAAATCCGTCCAAGAGTTTTACACACCGTTCTGTCTGGGACGTGGATGTTACATTTTCAAGCCTCTCAAAACAAACTGTGATTGGTTGCTTTACATGTCAGTCAGCCGGCCTCTGGACGGTCCGTAGCCAATGAGTCCAGACCTTCTGCCGTCAGTCTGATGATCTGGCTTTGCAAGACTAGGACACAGTGATTTTAAGGGATATTCCAGTTTCAAAACATCATCTGTGACATGCTGCCAATTACCACAGATAATACAAATGCTTCAGTGCAAAATAAAGCAATAAGCTTGAAGCTCCACTCAGCGCATAGACAGTAAAATAAAACGCACATCTTAACATTTTTATTTCTCAATTTCTTTTTTATCTGGTTGTTGACGGTATTTTCAAAATCTCCTCTGTGAAAACCTTTAAAATAACAACAATTAATTCTGAACCTGGCTTTTGTACGGCGTTAACGCTTCTGTTCTGGAGCTTTATGCAAATGAGTTTAATGTGATAATACATCATTTGCATATTTAAACAACATTTCAGAAAACTTTTAATACAAACAAAACCGTTTTTCAGATGTGAGCACAGAAAATGATCTCTAAGAATTGAGTCTTTCGCATCTTCTTGTGAATGGCTTCAAATGGCTTTAATGTTGAAATGGGCAAGTCTTCAAAACGTGTGTGAATGATAAACCTGAGTTCTTGCAATGGTAACATTCCAACGTTTTTATTTTGAGGCGCGTCATTCTTTTGAAACCGTGTGTATTTGAATGTTTGCTCCAGTTCAATCTCTAGCCCCACAGACTTGCTTTGTAAGGGCATTACTGTGATTGCTGCATGTTTTTATGAGTTGTGGTAATAGGCTGATGACGGACTGACCTGTGACCTGCGCCACCACGGCCTGAGAGATGCGTCTGTTGCCCAAAAAGGCTTTGATTTCCTCCTTCACCAAGGTACTGTCCCGCCTGCACACACATCACAGGACGTGCAAACATGACGTATGTGAAGATTAATTTATCACACTCCTCACAGATTGTCTCAGAGTAAACTAACTCCGTTTACACTTGTTAAACAGTCACAATTTAATAGCAGTAAATTCAGGTCAGGTTCAGAGTTGATTTGAATGGGTGTCGACCTTTGACCTGCACCAGAATTATTTTAGTATCATTGAGTTTCGTGTGCCAGAGAAACTCGTGCACTGCCATCTTTAGAAGTGTTTGTTTGACCTTCCGGTTTTGCCGTAGCTATGAATATTTCTATGGCGTCGCTGTCGAAGAGTAATTCACTACTTATTGTAGAGTTAACGAAATGTATCGTTAGCATTGATGTCAAATGTCAGGGAAGATTTTAAAAGGACGGTTCATTCATAAATCTGTTAGATCTTACCTTCATGCTGTGGAAATACAAACCGGAAGACAGAAAACAAATTCAGCGCTGAAAAATGTTGCTTTGCCAAATAGCTGAAGTGAAATAATTGTAGTTTTTTTTTTGGTTCATTCATCTCTGGGCTCTAGACTGCAACTAAAATGTTTGCAAATATATTGTATTTAAAAATAGATAATAAAACATACATAAAATGACTTTCTCTTTATTATTATCTGCAACTTTGAACAGATATGTAATATAATTTAAAATCCATATAGATCAAACACTAGTAAAACAAAAAATAGTGTACTACATGTATATTACCTATTGGTAAAAAAAGCTTGTTTGTTTTTATATATATATATATATATATATATATATATATATATATATATATATATATATATATATATATATATATATATATATATATATATATATATATATATATATATAAAAACATACTTTTTTACATTTAAATTTTTATTCGTTTAATTTAAAGAATCAGTTTAGTAAATTAAGTTAAACTAAATGAAAACATTGCTTTGACAATTAGCTGACATAAAATAGTTTAGTAATACAAATATATATATATATTTTTTTTTTTTTTTTTATTCCATTAATGTTCATTTTATTTCAAGATGAAAATAGTTTTCTGGTTAAACTATAATAACCCTGACAACTGACCTCATGAGCTCCTCCACTTTGTCATCTATATCCAGGTCCTCCTCCGACCCCTCCAGCCCGTACGACCTCAGCGCTGCCGCACTGTTTACCGGGCATCGGTTCGGTGATAGTTTCCCATTGGGTGTGGCCGCCAAAGCGTCCCGCCCATTCTGCACCATGGCAACCAGAGAGACCGGCGAGGGTAAGATGGCGGGCGGGGAGGTGGCGTAGCTGTTGTTGGGTGATGGTGATAAGTTACCATGGAATTGCGTCTGCGTCGCTGTGGAAGTGGTGGAGGAAGTTGCCATAGTGGCACTGCTAGTGTTATTTGAGGTCGGTGTAGTGCTGGAGGTGGTGCTGTTGGTGGCGTTGGAGTCTGATGGGCCACGCCGGCCGAATTTGTCCCCGTGCTCGCGGTCGAGTCGCTCCAGGGTGTCCAGGGCGTGAACGATCTCAGGTTTGGTCATACCTGTACGCCGCAGTCTCTGGAGCAGGTCGATCTGTTCGATGGTGAAGCGTGGCTCATCTGTGTAGTGAGACATTCTGATGGGACACAGAACCAAATGTTTAGTTGCAATTGCTGCTTTGATACGCTACCCAATACGCATAGATTACAGGATTAAAGGATAAGAAACCAACAGAAGCTACATTCAGAATTATTCAGAATCTGTACACTGCATACTGTTTAGTAATAGATGCTGCACGAATTGTTAAAAAAAAGCTACAACAAATATTTTAATATTATTATGCAACATTAATTGACACTCAAAATCTTGACAGTGATCATTGGTTCTCGCTGAAGCTCAAATGTGACTCGTAACACCAGAATGAACCTCATTGGTTCTCGCTGAAGCTCAAACGCGACGCGTAACACGAGAATGAACTTCATTGGTTCTCGCTGAAGCTCAAACGCGACGCGTAACACCAGAATGAACCTCATTGGTTCTCGCTGAAGCTCAAACGCGACGCGTAACACGAGAATGAACCTCATTGGTTCTCGCTGAAGCTCAAACGCGACGCGTAACACGAGAATGAACCTCATTGGTTCTCGCTGAAGCTCAAACGCGACGCGTAACACGAGAATGAACCTCATTGGTTCTCGCTGAAGCTCAAACGCGACGCGTAACACGAGAATGAACCTCATTGGTTCTCGCTGAAGCTCAAACGCGACGCGTAACACGAGAATGAACCTCATTGGTTCTCGCTGAAGCTCAAACGCGACGCGTAACACGAGAATGAACCTCATTGGTTCTCGCTGAAGTTCAAACGCGACGCGTAACACGAGAATGAACCTCATTGGTTCTCGCTGAAGCTCAAACGCGACGCGTAACACCAGAATGAACCTCATTGGTTCTCGCTGAAGCTCAAACGCGACGCGTAACACCAGAATGAACCTCATTGGTTCTCGCTGAAGTTCAAACGCGACGCGTAACACCAGAATGAACCTCAATGGTTCTCGCTGAAGTTCAAACGCGACGCGTAACACCAGAATGAACCTCATTGGTTCTCGCTGAAGCTCAAACGCGACGCGTAACACGAGATTGAACCTCATTGGTTCCTGTTGAAGCTCAAACGTGACGCGTAACACGAGATTGAACTTCATTGGTTCTTGTTAAAGCTCAAACGCGACGCGTAACACGAGATTGAACCTCATTGGTTCTTGTTGAAGCTCAAACGTGACGCGTAACACGAGATTGAACCTCATTGGTTCCCATGGTTGAACTTCCATTCACCACAACTTATGTGCGAGCTGATGAATGTTTACAGAAAGCTTTGTTTTAAAATAATAATAAAATATATGAATGCAAAACATTTGTCTTATTGTTGTTATAATTATTATTATTATAAACTTCATAATACATTAGTAATATTTGTATATTATTTGATTGCCATTTAAAATTCCAATTGGTTAACTAATAGTAAAACAATCAAAAATTGTGACACTCTGTTGTACTTTTGCATCTTCAGGATGAGTCGCTTTCTGTATTCCTCAAGTTCCTTTAGATAAAAGCGTCTGCTAAACGAATAAATTAGCTTTTTTTTTTTTTACATTTTACAGCGCTTTAAAAAAGGAAAGTATGCAACAAATATGCAACACTTGTCACATTTTCTGCAAATGTTGCATTAAGTGAGTGGCATTTAATCATCATCCTATGAAATAACCCATATTTGTCAACTATTAGTAACATTTTTAGGACTCAATTTCTTTCTTTTTTAACAAATAATGAGTCTAGAAGTTAAATTTATGATGTTGAAAATAAAGCTAAAGAAGAAACTATGTCATCTAAAACTAATAACTTCATATCTATACCAACAATGTCGTTTAAAATCGAATTGAACCGTGTTTAAAAGTTGGTGATTCCCGTCCCGCAATTCAACATCTTTACTGAACTTTTGAACAAATGACTTTTAGGCACTAGTTCTCTTTTAATAAATAGCATTAAAGCATTAGTTAATGTTTATATGGTTTGAATCAATCCAACGACTCACTCAATTACTGGATTGTACCTATTGCACTAGTTAACCGTTTCATAGTCATTTGCTTTAGTCTGAACCCTGTGTCACATTAGAAACTAATATTAGTATATTAGATACTGTGTGCAATATATCGTATACTTTCTACTGCCTATTTTCTTTCTAGAATCGTAGGAATACGCTATCCTGCAAAAACCCACGATTCACTCAGATCTTAAGACAAATTAATTATAATTTCAGCCGATCCGCCATCTCATGGCAGTCGAGTTATGATGATAAAAGCAGGATTCATCTGACCTACTTAAAATTCTGTTTATCCAAGACGGCTTTCATCAGCAAAGCACGAGCAATTACTGTCGCTGTTGTCAAGGAAACCATACCACCCAATGACGGATGAGTACGGAGTTTATGTAACTCCAGATTAAAGCGCAGAATGCAAATACGGAGCATGTTTTGTTTAACCTCTTAATCTAGAGCACATGGTTTTATATTAAGCTAATAGTTATGCATAGTCCAATTAACACCAGACTTGCCAACCAGTTTACATTTGAACCGTGTTCTCACTATTTTATCATCTGCTAGGTAATACGAGCAATATCTATAGCGATGCATGACTACAAATCATTTTATCTTGGAAAAATGGATGGAAAAGTTAATAACAGACTGCTGTCCCAGAGACCTTGTGGCAACTAAGTAACTCCTATAACTTAACCATCCCTTGCTGGTTTGCTGTGAAATTCCTCACTGATGTGGCATTATTCCAGACCTACTATATTTACACGGGTTAACCGTTAACCTCACACAGCTGGAGCCAAAGCACTTGCCACTAACATAAAAAAGGGCTCAGTGAGCTCTTGTACTGCATAATTGCTTCCACTTAGATCTCAGATGATCCTTATAAAAGTCTGAGATAGGAACGTGGCAGCCAGTGTGTGTTTCTAAAAATACATCGATGCGAGGCTTTGACTGAGACAGAAATGGTGTCTGCGCAATGAAAACGATACAGAACGTCGTCGCCCTTACAATGCGTCACGCATGCGATCCTTCTCTGGCGTGCTTTAACATGCACAGGGGGTTTCACCCATACGCCCTGCTGCATCAGTGCTCGTGTGGCGCTCTTAAACCCGTAAACCCGCCACTGGAGCATTAAACACTGCAGGGCTCTTTATGAGGGCACAGACTGCAAATCAAGGGTGCAGACCTGCACCGCATGCACACGTGCATCAGCTCATCTGACTGCATCCAGGTGAGTCAAAGGAGTTCACAGAAAGCTTTAAATAATAATCCACGTGCCCTTCTTCTGTTCATTTAATAACAACCCCTCGTGAAGACGTGGACATCATTCAAGCGCTCTGAAGGTGGAAAATGTGTGGATTATTGGAGCCAATCGGGCTCAAAATGATCAACATCCTCCATGCTCTCCGTTTATCATTCCCAAGATCTGACAACAAAAAGTAGTGCATGTTACAGTAAACTGTGTACATAATGATTAATTTCAGCAACTTTAACAGACTTAAACGTGTAAATCCAACCTTTAAACCTTGCGATATGTAAAACATCCCAAGTTAATATACACTTAAAAAAGAGAAATGAATTATAACTGCTTGCTTATTCATTTAGGTGTTGCAAAGCCAGGAGTTTCTATCAATGTTAGCATGCAAAAGGATGCATCCCAAAAGAAAATAAATCTTTTTCCATGCTCCTCATATCCTCAGACACTGAAACTCAAGTTATGAATGCAGATGCATGCAGCAAACTCGTGATCAATGAGGATTATTGACAAATCGCGGTCATTTATATTCATTTCATCTGTGCATTGCATTAGAAAGATCATCAGGCAAGCCTAGACTGTGTTTAAAATATGAATATTTTCCAAGCGCATGTCATATGATAGTGATAAATGCACAGATCTACGCCCATCACCACTATGCATGAAAAATAACTGCATATCCAGCATTAGGAACAAACAGGCAGCGTGCACACGAAATACAAACACTAAACAAGCGCTTATACAACCATTCAAATGGGCTATTTCAACCTATAGAAACAAAAATAAGTTTTGCATAACTCATTTGTGTCCGGACCTCTGCAAAAAGCCACCAAAAGCGCACAGGAACGTGTAAATCTCAATGAGGCATTCACATGGTTGTTTATGAATATTCAAGAGTAAATATGAAGGATATGCATAAATAATAAATGCGTGAGTTCAGCACTTTCACACTGGGAAAACTGGCTGGATAACTCGTTAAATGCCAACTGTATTACTTTAGAAACTATCTAGACTGGTAAACAAGCCTATCTCGGTTTAGACTAGATAGACAGGACGATTAAAATCAAACCACTAAGCGCGTTATTAACAACATAAACAAAACCAAGTAAATTATCCAGGCAGCTAGTTAGCTTAGCACGAGCCTGCACAAAACTGACTCTCCTCAGGGATAAAATCACATTTCTTACCTGGAATGAGGAAAACACACAATATCTCAGCGCAGCAGATCATTTAATGCGCTCTGTCAGGTGATGAAGGTGATATTTTATGGGATGTTGTGAGGAAGACTCGCCCTGACTGACTGACTGACTGTCTTTGTCTGACTGACAGCAGCCGCGCTGACGTCACGCCAGGCGCCGCCGATAGACTCGGGAAATGTAGTTCTCTAATCGCGAGCGCGCCCGCCATTACTGTAGTTTTTCTCTCTACTTCTTTTTGTTGTTGTTTTTTTTTTCGGGGGTGGGGTTCATTAAGATTTAAGACAAGAACCGACAAGCAGTACCTCTCATGTACCTATTCTTGACACTCATTCTAAACGCATCAGACATAGAGCTTAACCCTGGTCCCAGAACCCCGAAATACCCATGTCAAATATGTAGCAAAGCTGTGACATGGAAGCAGAGAGGAGTAGCGTGCGATGATTGTGAAAAATGGTTTCATGTAGAATGTATGCACATGTCAACCCCTGTGTATATGTCACTTCAGAATATATCATGGCACTGTACGAACTGTGGCATGCCACAATTTTCATCCAGTCTATTTGAATCTACCATCTTGAGCTCGAACAACAGCTTTTCAACACTGGACAACAGCAATACCAGTGAAGGAACAGTACTAAGTCCTGGGCCACCAAAGTCATGCTCTTCACCGATTGTATCCTCAAGACCAACTTCAAAACCTGCAACATCTTTAAAAGTCATTGTCATCAACTTTCAAAGTATCAAAAACAAGAAGGAGGAAGTAGCAAACCTAATTGAACAATCTGATCCCAGCATCATCATGGGCACTGAAACTTGGCTTACACCATCAATTTATAGTGCAGAGATCTTTCCATCAAACTATGAAGTTTTGCGAAAAGACAGAAAAGATGGTTACGGAGGTGTACTATTAGCAATCAAGAAGGACCTCATCATTGACAACGTTGACATCAATACATTAACAGAGGCAGTATTTGCAAAACTACAAATTGGAAAGAATGTCTCGCTATTTATTGGAACACTCTATAGACCACCCTCCAGCGACATAGAGTACATGAATCAGCTATGCGACACGATTGAACATCTTTACCAAAACAACAAAAATGCAGTTTTCTGGATAGGAGGTGATTTGAATCTCCCTGATATCAACTGGGAATCACTCTCCATAGAGAAAAACCAGGTAAAATCAGCAATCAACATGCGTTTTCTTGACCTCATTCAGAACTGTGGTTTTGAACAATCTGTAAAGTTCCCAACGCGTCTTGATAATATTTTGGATCTATTCCTTACAAACCGCCCTACGCTCATTAACAGATGTTCACCTATACCAGGCCTATCGGACCACGACGCAGTGTTCATCAACTCTGACGCAATGGTGAAAAGGGGAAAACCAGTTAAAAGAAAGATATATCTTTGGAAAAAAGCAGACGAAGACAAACTTATATCTGAGGCTAAGAATTTTCAGAAACGTTTTCTAGATAAATATATAATAACATCACCAGTGGAGGAAATGTGGTCGTCCATCAGTACCAACCTGAGCAATATTTTAGAATCGTCTGTTCCATCCAAAATGACTAGCAGTAGATTCAACCAACCCTGGATCAACAGAGAGATAAAATCCCTGTCGAGACGGAAGAAAAGATGCTTTAACAAGGCACGAGCTACCAACAGCAAAAAGGACAAAAATAGATACAAAGAATTGAAGACTGCAACAAGTTCAGCATGCAAGAAGGCCTACAATGAATACATCACTAACATAATTTCTCCAGATTGTACATCGAACCCTAAACGATTCTGGGGCTTTATCAAAAGTAAAAACAATGACAGCACTGGAGTAGCACCTCTAAAATCAATAGATGGTTTTACATACACAGACTCAATGAATAAGGCCAACATATTGAATCACCAATTTTCCTCAGTTTTCAACTCGAATGAATCAGACAACATCAAAGCAATGGGGAACAACAGCTTTCCAGAAATGTGCCAAATCACCATTACAGAAGCGGGAGTCCTGAAATTACTCCAAGGTCTCAAGATACACAAAGCTACTGGGCCGGATGGACTGTCAGCCAGGCTGCTGAAGCGCATAGGTGTGCACATTGCAACAACCTTCACAGTCTTCTTCCAAGCATCCATTGACCAAGGAGTATTACCACAGGAATGGAAAAAGGCAGATGTAGTACCTATCTTTAAGAAAGGAGCTAAGAACCGACCGGAAAATTACAGACCTGTCTCACTAACATCAATTACTGGCAAAATGTTGGAACATATTATCACAAGCAACATAATGAAGCACATGGAACAACACAATATTTTAACAGAAGCACAGCATGGCTTCAGAAAACATCGCTCATGTGAGTCACAGTTAGTCATCACCATCCAAGACTTAGCAAAATCTATTGACGACAGGCGCCAGACAGATCTGATACTCTTAGATTTCTCAAAGGCATTTGACAAGGTGCCCCACAAGAGACTGATGTATAAACTGGAACATTATGGAGTACGTGGCAGTTTGCACAAGTGGATCAGCGACTTCCTACATCAAAGAACCCAGCAAGTTGTACTGGATGGCAGTAAATCAAGTGTTGCCCCAGTGCAGTCTGGAGTTCCTCAAGGAAGTATGCTTGGTCCTACCTTGTTCTTGATGTACATAAATGACCTGCCAGACTACCTGCAAAACAACTCAACAGTTCGACTCTTTGCAGATGACTGTGTGCTTTACCGTAACATCAGTAAAGAAGAAGATGCGGTCGCACTCCAAGAAGACATGGAAGCCCTCCAAGCATGGGAGAAAGACTGGCTCATGGAGTTTCATCCCCACAAATGCCAGGTTCTACACATCACAAACAAGACAAAGCCATTAAAACACCTCTATAACATCCATGGTCACATCTTGGAGGTAGTCGAGTCTGCCAAGTATTTGGGAGTCAACATTCACCACAAACTCAGCTGGAACACCCACATCAACCAAGTAACAAAGAAAGCCAACAATACCAGGGCCTTCTTACAGAGGAACATTCAACAATGCCCACGGAAAACTAAAGAACTATGCTACAAGACTCTGATAAGGCCACAAATGGAGTATGCCAGCATAATCTGGGACCCACATACAGCAGCTTACACCAACAACCTGGAAATGGTGCAGCGCAGGTGTGCCAGATTTGTGATGGGAGATTTCAACCGCATGAGCAGCGTTAGCGCCATGCTTCACCATCTTCGGTGGCCGACACTTCAACAACGTCGAGTGGAAAACAAGGCGATTATGATGTACCGTATAGTAAACAACCTTGTGGCAATACCAACAACATGGCTAATACCAACAGCTGTAACTACCCGAGGTCACCACCAGAAGTTTCTAGTACCATTCGCCAGGACTCAAGTGTATCAACACTCATTCTTCCCAGATGGAATTCGGATCTGGAATGGTCTGCCACCCTCCACCATAGCATGCAGCTCCCTAAACACTTTCAAGGAGGAGCTGAAAAAAAACACACAAAGATAAGGCCGCCACCACCCTGTTTTTTTTTTTTTTTTTTTTTTTTTTTGTATGATGGTTATTTATTCGGCATCTGTAAATGGAGAGTTTGTGCACGTCATCACACAGTTCGATAATACGCCTTCTGGCGGTATGAACTTTAAAGAAAGAAGAAGCAGCGATTGTGAAAGACGCACGGTTCCCTTGCATGACCTTTAAAACTCTGTTTAAAGTTCGTCTTGTTAGCAAACAAGTACCCGAGGTTTTGATTTACGTACATAAATTTGAGTTATGAGAAGTTAGAAATGTATAGGATTTTTATTTAGTTGTGTTGTAGTCAAGACCACCTAAACCGAGAACAATACCATATCTACTGTCTGAGAAATGTCTCATATTTCATCAATACAGTTAGTTAGAATAATAAGACACCATATAGAGCTGTTACCAATCAAATGCTAACAATAAAAGTTCATCTTTGTGTTGCACAGACGCAGAAGTTCTATCTGAATTGGTACAATTACACCTGCATAAATAATATTGAGATTGTTGTTTGAAAAATAAATTTTTGAATAAGTAAATATGATGGCAAAAATAAAAACGATAGGCCTACTTTTAAGTATAAAACTGAATCTGCCAATAGGAGGCGACAAAACAATCTCTCTCAATGAGAGAGTCATTGAATCATTCACTCAACAGTTTTATTCAAAGCAGCGATTCATTTAGTAACGAAACATGGTGTCAAATTGTCAAAAACTGTCTGAAATTGTGTCTAAAATGTAAGTCGCTTAATATTAACTTAATGTTTATTGAACATTTGTTTAAAATCAATATCACTTTTGCTCATTTTCGCGGAAATCCGACTCTTTTTCTTGTGA